>CM056057.1:27496340-28065347 GCA_029574335.1 Rana kukunoris
CATTTTGAAAAGAGTAGGTGTGTACACTGTGATCATGCTCATGAAATGCAGATAACACTATAGAGCACTTTCAAGCTAAATTCTATGCTAAAAGATTGTTAGTGTAGTATTCTTATATACTCATACATGCAGATGTGTGGGTGTAATGCTGAATATAAAATCTCTCAGTAACTCCATTATAGAGCACTCTCTCTTCATACTGTTTAAGCACTCATTAATAAGAAGGTAACATGCCATCTTTAATGGGACGACAGCAAAGAATCACTTTCGCAGAAGTGCCTGCCTCTTTCTTAAGGGCGTACCCGGATTTTAATTATCTAAATGTAAATACTTAACGAATTTTACTTAGAGTAATGAGCTAGAGTGCATACTACATAAATGAGATGTTCTAATTAATCTTGTATGAACTAGTGCGTTAAAGGGATGCCGGGTGAATCCCACAAACCCTGGGCCTGTGCCAAATTGCTAATCAGCCTTTCAGTTCATACATGGTTTCCCTTAATAAGCTGAAATACGTGCAGCAAGCTTTGAGGAAATAAATCCCTACTTATTCCCAGCTTCGCGCACTAAATGTTTCACTTACCAAACTCTGCTTTAGACAACATGTAGAGTGTAATCTTCTATGTTGGGGTTTCTATTGATTTTTAGGTTTTTATCTAATCATAAAATAATGTTATTGCCATTTTTATACTTTCATAAGCTATATGTTATTTAAAAAGTATCACCGCTTTCTTGCTTCTGTGGTTTCTTTGAAAATTCCCTTATGGGAATAGAAAAGTTTTTTTTTTTTTATTGTTTTCCTTATTTTGAACGGGTAAGTATTAATGCATTTTTTTATCTGAACCCTTGTCATGTAAAGCATTTTTATTAGTATTTTACCAAAAAAAAAAAAAACAGAATTAAGCCATGTTAAAATTAGTGAAACACAGTGGCTAAAAATATGTATTGCTTACTAAACATCTCAATTAGGATCGATCAGGAGGTAAATGTCCATGATATATGAACTTTGGAAACCTTATAGCCTTAAAATACCCATATAGGATGGTTTAATTGTGCTAGCACACTTAAACAAAAAACTCTCTTCAGAGTGCATCAAAAACCTGCATGTTGAGCTTGGACCGGTTGGTGAAAACGGAGAGAAGATTTTCAGGCAGACAACCCCAGAGCTAGCTTCTCAACAGGGGGGAACAATAGCAATTGGACAGTGTTTTCTAATGTTCATAACTCCTACATTAAAAGTCAGCTGTCACCTCCAGTAGGGTATTATAGTCTAATTTGGTCATGGACAATTATTATCTCGTGTCGGTGGCTGGTTTGCAGCAAAAACAGGCCTGTCATAATGCCCCTAGTTTAGAATCGGCCCTAAATTTGAACAACTTTTAGATTTTTGGTTTAATAATGCCTCGTCTCTTTCAAAATAATAATAATAATAAAAAAAACCTACTGCTCAAAATCCAGCAATGCTCATTTTCCAGGTTAAGTGAAGGCCGATATCATCCACCCCACTTCCTTTGGACCTAGGCTGTAATGGAAACAACGACACGGGGTGCATCATCAGACAGCCTAGCATACAGTACTTCTGGACTGAATGGTGCTTGTATATCATTTACACAAAAATACTAGGGTTATGCTTCTAAATTGTTCATGAATTGTATTAGGTCAGTTCCCTCTAAACTGATAACTGAAAGTCTACTGTTTTATAAAAATAAATTTTTGATACAATGCCTGCTTTAATCTTCAGAGGGAGCTGAATTCCTGCAAGAGGTTTGGTATTATGATCAATTTCATAGGTAATTGTTTCCTGACCTTTAGGCGAACGAAGATTGTGTTATGGGATTCTGAATAATTATACAATTTTGGTGTACCTGGCAAAAATGTTCTACATATGGTCAACATTATGCTTTTTATATGCTTTTGTACATAAAGACACAAACTCCTATGGGTAGAAACAAAATGGTGTGGCATACATTATTTTTCTGTAAGTTAATTACATTCTATTATTTGTTATAGGCTTGCAATGAATTCACAACCCATGTGATGAATCTCCTAAGAGAGCAGAGCCGGACACGTCCCATCTCCCCCAAAGAGATTGAGAGGATGGTGGGCATTATTCACAGAAAATTCAGCTCCATCCAAATGCAGCTGAAACAAAGCACGTGTGAAGCAGTCATGATCTTGAGGTCGAGGTTTCTTGATGCCAGGTCAGTGTTAACATTTTTATATCAGGTAAAAATAAAAAATGATATATATATTTTAAGTTCATTTTTTACCCCTTTTAAATGCTGAATTTACAGAAAAATACTTATTGATCAGTCAGAAATCAAATGAACTCCCAAATTCTGTTTAAGCTGACAACATAGTGCCGTTGCGGCTCCTAAATTTCAGTGACATTGTGACTACCTGCTCTTCACATGTACACATCAATATGATTTCCCAGCAAAACAAAGTTTCTGCCCTCCTAAGAACTTGCCCACACACTGTGTAGGGAGATGAAGATTCTTAAAAGATGTAGTACTGGGGTCCTGCCTAAATCAACAGGAACTGACTTCCCAACGGCTGCCCCTTAAAAATTTTACAAACTTGTTGAAGAAATTCTTCCTACTAACCATCTAGGTAAGGGCATTTTTTCCAATGACCCCTGAGGAATTTGTTTTAGCAAGGGTTCTCTTTTTTTTATGGTGTTGTCTGGGGTATAAATGTTGAGAACACCTGCCCTATGGTAAATACTGTGCAGTGTACAAGGAAATAAGAAATCAGAACAGTATATGGCAGGACTTATCCTTTTGCTTTCCAGTCAGTGGTAACAGTAATTGGATTTCAACATCTGGTAGATTGGTGGATTTTTATGAAGTCATTGAACCACATAAACAGTGACAACTGAGCTCCTGGTGAATTTAGAGAATCTAAAGCGCAGAAAGAGACCATACATGCATGGATCATGCTTTATTGTTTTTTTTGCCTTCCTCTGGATCAACTGTAGAAATAGGATTGCATATCTAGGATTATATATTTTTGTCCCTTATATTGGTTGAATTAGATGGACTTGTATCTTTTTTTCCACCAGACTATGTGACTAAAATGTTATACTTGCACACTGCCTTATGTAGCCTTTTTTAGGCCTATGTCAGAACTGCTATTCTTCCCATATAAGTTTACGTAAATGTTAAAGCAGCTTTAAACAGCTTGATGCAGCTTAGGGGGAGATCAAATACAGGTCAGAAGGCATTAAACTGCAAGTCAATGTACCCGTTAAGGAACTCACATGGAACTTTGGAGAATATAAGCTGAATGCATTTGCCCATCTAGACAAGTCTTTAATCATTCTCTTCTTTACACTGATATATGTATGTTTATGAGTAAAATTATAAATTATATTCACAGCTTAATTTGTTACATTCAACTAGTCTCAGTCATTACACAAAAAGTATTAAGTTTTTCCAATAAATAGTCTTTGGAATATGTCTAAACACTAGTTCGTACCTCTTGCTAAATGGTCGTATATCAAGGACTGTCAAAGTTTTGGAACAGTGTTCCAGGGTACTAACATCACCAACATGGGAGCCAGACCTTGTGGAGCTTGCCAATAGGACAAACAAGTAGATGTTGGATAAGCACATCAGTGATCACAAGTGTAAAGAAAACTTGAGAGCTAGAAATGGAGCCATTTATCACTTAGAGTTCCACACTTGAGTAAATAACATAAGAAAAAATTACACAGAAACTATTCCAGCTGTGTGAATTGCTTAACTTAGCAACCAGAGCATAACAAAGGAACTTCTTGTGTTCCTTGAAGTGAAGCATTAACTCCTTACTGAACATACTATTACATGGGAGAAACTCAGATAGTGCTGTAGGATAGGAATGTATATAGAAAGGAGAACACAAGAGCAATAAGATCCTAGCCGCCCCAGGCAGGCAGTTTGCCGGATGCCTTATGGCACAGTAGCCCTGAGGCCTGCACATTTCAAGGCTTCCCTCTGGGAGGTTGTCTGAATCCCATAAAACATGTATAACAGCCTGAGTGTGAACCCATCTGTGCTAGGAACTCAATCCTGTGATGCTTGCATGGTTTCATGACTGAAAAAAAAAGACAAAAAGAATATAGATATCAAAACATTACAGATCATGTAAGGCACATACTAAAGTACCAGCAAATCATTATTTAAAGTGGAAGTTTAGATATGTTTTTTCCACTGTACTAATCCTTATTTTTTGCCAACTGTAATAGTAGCGGTTCTGCTATTTTTGGTGCCAACATAACTCAAAATGTGAAATCATTCTGCGATACGAGTATTTTCTACTTTCTCTATATTGTTTCTTTATTAATAAGAAACAGGCCAGCAGGAAAATGAGGTCAGACCATGTTTTGCTCCTTTATTCTCAATTAATGAAGGTTTCTAATGCAAATATTGGGATTTCACTTCTGAAACTGAACTGAAAGCGGAGTAGGCGTTCCTATGAAGAGGCGTAGTGTCATCTGGGACTTAGCCCAGATGATTAACGTGCGGATAAGGCACGTCACGCGTTCTGAAAATAGTCGAACTTGTAAGCGACTCTATACGGCGCCTGTGTAGTCAGCTCTACACGGCTCCTTGTCTGTGCACAGGCGCTGTATAGAGTTTGGCTATTTTCGGAACATGTGACGCGCCTTATCCGCAAGTCAATCATCTGGGCTAAGTCCCAGGTGACACTACACCTCTTCATAGGAACGCCTACTCCCCGCGGGAGTGAGAACCCGGAAGCCGGTGAAAAAAAAAATAGGACGGTATGTACAGCGAAAAAAAAAACAGCATACTGTACATGTCGGAAGTATGCTGAATGTAATGGTATATACTTGTTTTTAGGTTGAACCTCCGCTTGAAGTCTTTATTCTAGTGATTTGACATATTGTAACATACACTTTTCATTTTCAAACCAATATGTAATTGAATCATGAAACCTATTCAGTTGTCCTGCCCCCATTATATTCCCCTATTCACACCATAAGGATTTGTTACATGTTTTCTGAATTGCAACAATACTCAATAAAAAGATTACCATTATGTTCAGTGGTGCCTACTCATACCTGAGCCTCATGCAAAGAGTGTTTTTCAGGCAGAATCATGCATTTATGGCTTCAAAGACTAATTGGAGCACCTGAAAACATGCAGCTCAGGCATTTTATTTCTGAACAACCAGTGTCCTCCTCCTAGCAACCTCAGGCTTGTAAACACAATTGTAGATTTAGGAATGTTCATGGTGGATGTGGAGACTTTCATCCTCATCAGTACTACTTGAAGAAGGGGACACACCCGAAAGCTTGTCCCTGAAAAATTATATGCAAATAAAAAAAATTAAAAAAAGTATCACGGACAGTACTCAATATCCTCCTGGTGAAGGTTTACAAGAACCTCCTGTTAGTGGACACGGCTCAAGAGCTTTGATAGCACAAGACACCACACAGTAAACCAGGAAGCAGATACAAGGATGGCAACAACATATATGATGTCACTGATGCTACCTTCCATTGGCCAAAAAAAAAGGCTGAAGCGTGACAATGCATGAAATAGATAAAAGACACCCAAATAAATGCCAAAAGGGTAGGCCCAGTTAGGAGGTTTCATGTGTAGTTCATGAATATGCAATTATTATAGATGGAACTGATTAGTGCACAAAATAAAATTGCAAAACATGAATATCAAATATACTGCCACATACAGTACACACGATCAGATTTTCCGTCTGAAAAACCTTGGATGGTATGTGGCATAAGGCTGGTCATACATTATACAATTTTTTTTTTAATTTTTCTTTTAGATTTACCAAAACCTTATATGAGGTCAAACCTAAATACTTTAAGTTTCTTTGCAATCAGACAGCCCCTTGCATTAAATAGCCGAAGGTAAATTTAAAAGGAAAGTTGTATAATGTATGGCCAGCTTTAGGGCCCTTTCACACAGGGTGGATCAGTAATGATCCGCCCCTTGAACCTGGTGAATAGGGTTTTCCACCGTCTGTAGAATCTGAGGAATGCGGAACCGGGCGAGATTGGTTGTCAGCGGATGTTCATCCACTGACACCTGCGATCTTATAGGGACCAATGTATGTCCCTTTTTCATCCGTACATGGATGGATGAAAAAGCAGACAGACATACGGTCCACTCGTGTTAAAGGGCCCCAAGTCTTTGGCACCTCCAGCCACATCTTTTGTAGGTACATGCAAAAACTCTCCTTATGTTATAATTTTTATAAACTTAATGACTAGTAAATAATTTTATTGTAAAATACATCTAAACATGCTTTTGTAAGCTTATTTAAATGAATACCTTTTTATATTAATCTGACAGGAGAAAAAGACGTAACTTCAGTAAACAAGCCACAGAAATCTTAAACGAGTATTTCTACTCCCACCTCAGCAACCCTTACCCAAGCGAGGAAGCCAAAGAGGAGCTGGCAAAGAAATGCAGTATCACAGTGTCACAGGTGAGCGGTTATTGTTTCTATGCATACCTCCCAGCTACCAACTGCTCCTACGTGGGGGAGGGGGGGAGGGTGTCCATGACTCTTGGGCATCTTAAGGAACTGACTATAATAAAATATGAATGGATTTTAAAAGTATTGATCAGAAGGATTAATAGAGGACTGTACCAGAGGTAACACTTACATTTGTCAGAATTTCACATTTTAGTATCATGGTAGATCTAATGTATTAATGCTCCTGGTCATATCCTTTTCACCTTAAAGGAGGGGATTGTAAAAAAAAATGCATGCATATTCACCTCTACGACTGCAGTATCCCTATGATGCTGCCACTGTCCCCCGCTGGCTCCAACTCTGATGCCGCGTACACACGATCACTTTTTGTGATGAAAAAAAACGTCATTTTATGTGACGAAACAAAACAACGTTTTTCAAACTTCATTTTCAAAAACGACATTGCATACACACCATCGTTTTTCCACAATGCTCTTGCAAAGCGCGGTTACGTAAGACACTTTCGACGGCACTCTGTTCCATTGAAGCTCCGTCTCATAACTTGCTTCTAAGCATGCGCGGGTTTAAAAACGTCGTTTTAAACAACGTTTTGCCCACACACGGTCACTTTTTATGACACAAAAAACGACATTTTGAAAAACGACACAAAAAATTCAAGAATGTTGGAATTTTTTTTTGGTCGTTTTTTTGAAGACATAAAACAACGTTTTGCCCACACACGATCATTTTAAATGACGTTTTTTAAAACGTCGTTTTTTTTCCATCACAAAAAGTGATCGTGTGTACGCGGCATGAGAACTGAGTGACCACATGTCCTCTGATCACTCAGTTCTCTGTCCACTCTGAGCAGAGAGTGGTGACTGTCAGTCATTGCTCTGCCCCTCCAGCACTTACAGGAGCAGTGGACTAGAGAGGGAGTGAGATCAGATGGCTCAGAGTCTCAATGGTCTGCTGCCCAGCAGGCATTCTGGTTGGATCCTGACGGATCCCTCCAGAGCTTGGACTAGCTGTGATATCAGCTGATAGCTTTTTTAGCCCACTGGCAGCTGGTTCTGGGTCACAGAAATACAAAAGTAAGTGCACACCTGTGACCCAGAAAATAAGTATGGCACAAAAAATATTGGTCATACTTCTTTTTTTAAATCAGCTGACCAATATACTAGAGAGGGATGAGCAGAGAACAAAAAATAACTAAGTGGTAGGGCAAGCCATGCTCAGGAAAATGTATATACTTTTAGAAATTGCATATAAGCAAAACTCTTAGGCCTCGTACACACGAGGGGATATGTCCGCTGAAAACGGTCCGATGGACCGTTTCAGCAGACATCTCCGCTCGTGTGTATGGGCTAGCGGACAGATTTCTCCACCCGACAGATTTCAAAGCATGCTTTGAAATCCATCCGGTGGAATCTGTCCGCCCGACATGTCTGCTGGTTAGTACACTTACCAGCAGACATGTCGTCCCCCACCGCCGCCGCGCCGCCGCCGAATGGATTCGGCGCATGCGCGGAAGTGTTTTACTTCCTGGTGCGGTGACGTGGCGGTGACGCGGCGGCGTCAACGTCACCGCCGCGTCACCGCGCCGTCCGGCGGCGGGGAATTTGATCCGATGGTGTGTACACGCCATCGGATCAAACTCCCGATCGGACATATCCGATGGAAATGGTCCGCGGACCGTTTTCATCGGATATGTCCGATCGTGTGTATGGGGCCTTACATTGGCATATTAAGACACCTAAACTAGAACTATAGTTTGGTGTATATATAAAAGTATTGCAACAAAGTTTTGCCAAACCCATCAATAACCGTTCCGGGTTTAAGAATTGAACACACGTATGTATACTGTGTATGGTATGGAATTTAGGGGTTAGTTCTATAAACACTGAGGGCCAGATTCAGAGAAGGGGGGGCGTAAATTTGTGCGGGCGTAGTGTATGCTCTTTACGCTACGCCTCTGCAACTTTTATGGGCAAGTGCCTTACTCAGAAAGCACTTGCTCCATAAGTTGCGGCGGCGTATCGTAAAGTGGCCGGCATAAGGGCGCCTAATTCAAATTAGTCATGTGGGGGCGTGATTCATGTAAATGAATCATGACCCCACGTAATTTACGTTTTTTCTGAACGGCGCATGCGCCGTCCGTGGCCGTATCCCAGTGCGCATGCGTGAAATCACGTCGCAAGTTGTCAATGTAAACGACGTGAATGTAACTTACGTCCAGCCCCATTCCCGAACGATTTACGCAAACGACTTAAACGACGTACAATTCGACGCTGTCCCGACGTCCATACTTAACATTGGCTGCGCCTCATATAGCAGGGGTAACTTTACGCTGGACTAACGCTTACGCAAACAATGTAAAATACGACGCCCGCCCGCAAGTACGTTCGTGAATCGGCGTATCTCCCCAATTTACACATTTGACGCGTAAATCAACAGAAGCGCCGCCTAGCGGCCAGCGTAAATATGCAACTAAGATACAACGGTGTAACAGACTTACCCCGCTCGTATCTTAGCTGAGTTCCGGCATATTTTGTTTTCTGAATACAGAAAAAAGATACGCCGGCGCAGAATAGACTTTACACAGTGTATCTATAGATACGCCGACGTAAAGGCTATCTGAATCTGGCCCTGAGTGTTCATATTCTGTAGTCCTGCTGAAGTCCCACTATAACCTGCCTAGACATGGTCCATAACAAGGTGTATGGTGGCTCTATAAGCCTGATAAATATTACATGTAATGAATGTTATTTGTAACTCATTTTGTTAAAGATATTTTATTACCTAGATTGGGTCTTTAGGAAATGAATGAGCTTTGTATCTGCAGACAGATGTTTTAAGGATTTTTAGTATCTGTACATGATCCCAGTAGCCAGGGATTTAAGAATTGTGCAATTCATTAATTACAAGTAATTGTAATTACGATAATTATGTATAATTAATGCATTACGACTAATTAGTATTACTATACCCCTGTGCATAAGGCATTTAATTGGGTTAAGACATTGGAATTATTCCTGCTTGTCGCCTGAACTATTGTTAGACCTTATTTTAGGTTTCCTCTTCAGAGGTGGTCATCACAAATACAGCTGTGGTTTGGAAGCTAGACATCAGTAAATATAAAGGACTGCGATGTTCAAATGCCACACTACCCACTTCTGCCATGGGTCTTTGCCAATGAGTGTCCCTCTGTCTGTGGGTCCTGTCACGTCTCATATGTCATATGTGACATTTCCAGGAGTGTGCTTGGCATATGCCATATTTCTACAGGCTGTTGGGGCTGCTCATTTCCAAATCCCACTTTCAGGGTTCTATTTGATTTTGATCCTGCATCATTTTAACCCTAGGAGTTTTTCTGCATGGGTTATAAGGATGTGTTGAAATGACACATCTAGTTACACTGACACAATGACAATACTTTTCCTAGAGCTAAACACGGATTTCTTAAAATTAGCATATTTATGCAGTGCAGTCTCCTCTTATTTTTGAAATGACATACTAGTACTGAATAGAACTGTTATTATTGTTTGTAGACGCGCTTAAAACTAACCTGCTTTTTCTTTACCCAAATTTTTTTTTCAAATATCACTTTTGTTTTTACCAAAAAAATTACAAATTACATGTTAAAGTGGTAATTTTTTTCTACCACATCTAGTTATCTATTTTACTATAAAACTTGGCATACATTTATTTATTATACATCTATATCGTAGCTTCAGAGATCATTGATCCAGGTAATATTTTATTGCCTTGGGGGGGATCAGGAAGACTTTTTCCCCCCACTATAGCAAAAATTTACCATGCTTTTTTGCCTTCCTCTGGGTCATCTGTGGTTATAGGTTTCTGCACGGGGAGGTTTTCTAATTTATTTATTCATATTGGCTGACCTTTATGTACCTATGTCTTTTTTAAACCCGACTTTGTAGTTATTGAGGTGGCACAGTAGCTGAGCAGTTAGCCTAACAAAGCTTGGGACCTGGATTTATTCGTTTTCCACTTGTATAGGATGTGTTTGTTGCAATCCAGCAATGTAATTTAATGTGTGTATGACTGTTGTAGAGAAATGTAGAGATATTAGGCAGTGAGCTCCTCAGAGGCAGAAACTGTCAATGATCCTATGTAATCCATTGCATAATGAGTTGACTCTACTTTTTATAGATAAGTGATGAGCTGTATTGAAGCTTATGCCTCCTGGGATACAAGCCATGCATATGGGGGGCACCAGGAGCAGGACACGTCATTCTATCCTAGGTGGTAATGGAGGATGATGTGGGGGAGGGGGGAGAACAGAAAAAAAAAAGTAAAGTGGCAAATTATATATATATATATATATATATATATATATATATATATATATATATATATATGATAGAGAGAGAGCGCAAGAGAGAGAAGAGAGAGAGATCCCTTTCCACCCCCTCTAACCAATTGCTGGTATGAAAAAAAAAATAGAAGAAAACTATCCAAATAGCCATTTAAAATTATTTGAAGCCACAGTCATGCGACATTCCTCGTCTCTTCTTCTCTTTGCTTCCTGGGGTCCTTCGTCAGGTGTCCACATCACTACCTGTATGATGTGGACACCTCCTGTTTATAGAGGCAACACTTGCAGCTGCTGGGTCCTCTCTCATAGGCTCCAGAGGCATGAGAACTCATGGGGGCCAGTGAGGAGACCAGTGTCCTGGAAGATAACGAGTAGGGAAAAATATCTGATCCCCAAGATAGGAAATTAGCTTTGCCCATAGAGGAAACTGCAGAAAGGATTAGAAATCTGTTTCTGAAATTGAAGAGATTGTAAACCTCCAGAAAATAATCCCCCCCCCAAAAAAAATACCCTGCATAACAAAGGCAAAATGAGCTAGTATGCATCGCATACTAGCTTATTATGAAATACTTACCTTAAAACAAAGCTGTTGCAGTGGTCCCTGCACACTGCTGTCAAAGCCAACTTCTTCTGGGTTCGCGGGCTCCGGCACTGAGATTGGCCAAAGCTGCGATGACGTCACTTCCACACATGCTTGTGGGAGCTGCCATTCACGGCACGGGCACAAAAGGAATGGCACCCGTGGGCCATTCCTTCAGAGCGCATGTGCCAGTGATGCACTGGAAACATCTACTAAACTGTACATGTTCAGGAGATATGTTTACTTACTATAGGTAAGCCTTATTATAAGCTTACCTATAGGTAAAAGTCTGCAGAGGAAGTTTACTTCCTTTTTAAGACTAAGTAGTAAGGTAATTGAGGCATAATGGACTAATCAATAATAAAAAATAAAAAAAATACATTGTTTCAAAAGTTTATAGACCAAAACAAGGGATAAATGATGAGGAAAGGGGGACAGAGGGATTTAGTTTGAAAATAGGGACAGACCCTCCCAGTTAAGGAGAGTTGGGAGCTATGCACTAGGGTCAGTTAGGTCAGCAGGAGATTTTTGATTGTGCAAAGAAATATGAGCACATCGAGGAAAATGTGTACGTTATAAGATGAGCCAGCATAGTGTTTCAAGCATAAGCGCAAGGTACTGTTGTCACACCTGACCCTTGCAACTAGCTCCAGCCATTCTGTAAATCCTCAGCTAAGTGCTTTGTAAGTTGTGCCAGAGTAAAGTCTCATGCCTGCAGGGGCTTTTATGAAAACAGGTGCATGACAGTTGTCTCATTAAAACCTCCAGTGAAAGATATAAAGCAGGTTTCTACAACATAAAACACATTGCACCACTGCAGAGAGATGAAGCATTTACCTAATAATTTATGGACTTTTTTTTTCTTGCCATGCGAACGCTGTAATTAGCTTGATAAATAAGCAAAACAAAACCTCTCTTAAACGAGTCTGCAATTAGGACTAATTCATTAATTGACTTTAGAGGAAGGAAAGAGAATATACTTATTCTTTTTTCCATGCATAGATATTTTTGTTGGTAAGCGTGCAAACAAGGGACAAGGACAGCTTGCCTGCAGCATTGCTTTGCAAAGCACTCTGGCATGTTGGCTTCAAGTATGTAGATATCCAGTATTGCCATTTAACCCTTACAGTCTCAATGAATGTCAAAGTATCTTAAGGTTTAGGGATTATATTTACTTTTAACAATATGTATTTAAAATCATTACAGTGGATGGTTTCAAAGTGTGCATCCAGGGTAATTCTGATCAGAAGGGGTATTCTGATCAGAATGTGTCAGCTATTTTTTCTCTTCAGGGATTACAAATTGCTTTAAAACATAGCTGTCAATTGCTTGAAAATAAATCCACAATGAGACCGTTTGTTATGAAAGAGCAGTGTTTAGTCAACGGTGGTTTGAAGTTAGGGAGTATCAAATAATTGTTATTTTCAGATGGGGAGTTGATGTGGATCTAGCCTGGTCACCACATGTGTACAGTGCACCTACAAACACAATTTGATGTGTATTCCGTTGCACTTTAGGCGTAGAAGATTTCTTGAGAAAGTAGAACATTTGTAACCATGTTGTACAATGACTGATGGATCATTTAGATGGAGACCAATACAGACTGTCTCATTTTGCTCAGGGCCAAAGGTGGGGAACAGGAAGCTGTTAAAGGAACACAACCCAGGGAAGAAGGAAAACCAATAATTGACTTGCTAATGCTATCTCAGGAAACACTGCAACTGGGCCAAACTCAGTTAGTCAACATCGCTTATTGTAAATCTATAGTGTTCGCTCTAGAATATCTCCTCTCCTAGCTGGGTGGAGTGAAGTTGTTGCTAGATTTTGCAAAGAAAATAAGGCAGTGTAAAAACGCAGGGAAATTGAATCTGTGTGCAAACGTTTATGAAATATGTTTTTTTTTTAACCCTTATGAACTCTTTAAAACCTTGTACACACGATCGGATATCTGATGGAATCTAATCAGATGGATTTTTTTGACGGATATCCGATGAAGCTGACTTTCATCAATCTTGCCTACACACTATCAGTCAAAAATCCGACCGTGCCAAAACGCGGTGACGTAAAACACAACGACGTGCTGAAAAAATTAAGTTCAATGCATGCATGGATTTTTGACCGATGGACTTCCACACAGACGATCGTTTTTCATCCATAGGAAAAATTTAAAACATGTTCTATTTTTTTCACCAATGGAAACAAACCGATGGGGCCCACACACGATCGGTTTGTCTGATGAAAACAGTTCATCGGTTTGTTTTCATCGGACAACCCGATCGTTTGTACAGGGCTTAAGAACTAAACTCTAAAAGCTGTGCCGAAAAAAAAAAACAGGCAGAAGGCAACGGACTTCCCCCATTACTGACTCACCATGGACTCATTACGGATTTCTTTGTTTTTCTGTGAAGGCAGCCATCTTGATAGAAACAAGGCTTTATTTTATAATGTCAATAACTCCAGAGAATAGTGAGCACCACAGTAGTGACCTCACCAAATCTCATTTCAAATCTTCCTAATTTCAGACTGGTCAGTCAGGCATACTATTTCATGTCTGGATAGAAAACTGTATCCCAGGGCAGGTAGACTGCTTCCTGTATGTATGAGAGCCTGATGTTTAATATTGCACCTTTTAACATTTTGTTAAATCTATTACTCCGATTGACTTTATGTCCATTCCCTGCCCCCCCCCCCCCTCTGCCTAGGCCAGAGAGACATGTAATGCTCCCACCACCTCCTCACATATTTACAGGGGGCCATGCTGCCCGAACCCAAGTGAAGCAGCTGGCTGAGGAGGACCAAGATGACTGCACAGGACACAGCTATCACACCTGCACAGTGGATCACTGCAGGACAATTCTGGATCTGCTGGGCAGAGTAGTATGTTCTTTAAATAGAACACAGCATAAAAGGCAAGGAGGACGTGATGTTAAAGCAGAACTAACACCGCCTATATTTTTCAGCCAAGGAAGCTGCCATCTTGGCCTAGGTTTGCTCTTCAACTGCCATGATGCTACACATGTGATCAGTTGTGACACATGTGATCAGCCCTTTGATGACCTGACAGCTTTAAGAGCACAACCACATGGCAGAAATGTAACTAGTTTTTAAAACTGTTAAATCGTTGGGTTTAGTTCTGCTATGGCTGCAACATCTACCCCTGAAGCCCTGTACACACGACCCAGAATCTCATCAGGAAAAATGTTTTTCCTGATGAGATTCTTGGCAAGAATCTCTTGTCGGCCGAGTGTACAGACACTCCTTTCAAAAGAACCACTGTTCTTTTGAATGGCACGAACACAGCGACGTCATCGACTACAACGAGCATGCGCTCGTCACATTCGATGCCGTCGCCGCCATCTTGCTACACCCTACCTATGCCTTGGAAGCTACCGCGCATGCGTCCATGTCATTTTGAGCATGCGCAGGTTTTCACAGGGACAGGTAAGTATACAGATACTCGGGTTTCTCGGCAGGAAAACACTGCCGAGAATAACTACGAGAAAATAGAGATTCTCTATTGTTCTTGTCGAGATTCTGGGCAGTTTTCTTGATGAGAAACCTCAAAGCCTCGAACACATGCACGGTTTATTTGGCAAGAAAGCTCTGCCAGCAGTTTTCTTGCTGGTTCTTGCAGAGAAAACTGTGCGTGTGTACGAGGCCTTAGATTTAGTGAGCAGATTACCAAAGGAAAGCTTAAATGGAGTGCTGGAACTGGTGCAATTTACACTCATGTTGGTAAAGGCTTGGTCAAATGGTCCTATTTGCGGATCAGTAAAACAAGGCCATGGAAATAGGAGCGTACAGAAAGAGTTGACTGCAGGCAGATCGGAGTTTTGTGTTTTTAACCAACAATCCCATCCAAAATAAAAATTTTAGACTATTGCAAGCTTTGCAGTTAAAGAAACTTTAGTAAAGGCTGAAAGAATTGCAGACACTTAAAAACAAATTCCTAGACAAAAAAACACCACATTGTTATACATAGCAGCGAATTCAGTCCATTTGTTTTCAGAAGTGCCTTATCTGTTCCATAAATTAGGCATAGATTCCACATGCACATTTTAACTCATGTAAGCAGAGAGCTCTTGCTGTTTGCAGTATATTATGAACTATGGTATTTCTGCAAGCACAGATTTGAAATGAACATGTATTTTTTGTGCCACTCTTAAGCAGTGGCTGATTTTAACTGGTTCTTTTCATGCAGGTTAAACATAACGTATGATCAGTTCTCTTTTCACTGCTTCCAATTAAACCTTGCTCGTTAGTTTAACCTCAAGGTAATGCCATCAAACAATGCATGTCAGGGAAACACTGCCCACACTAGCAGTCGTTAATTTTAATTGCCTTGATATTAAAGATTAAGAAGCACTGGAGAAGCTAGGATGGATTTCTATACCACATCAAGAATATGCTGCACCCTGAGGCCTCCCAAGGCCCTGGCGATATTAAAATGGAAAATGGGGGGGGACGGGGGGACGGAAGAAGCCTTTATTAGACAGGGCTGTTGTTGAGACTACAGAATTGTCCCTCCTCTGCACACACCAGAGATTTGTTCACTTCTAAAGCTGTTAATAAAGCAGTAATTTGATTTTTTTTTACAATAATTATTCGCCAGCCTTCATTAATGTATTATTGCTCTGCAGGTTGGCAGGTTAATGGTAAGCAAAATATATAAAACGTAACGTCAAGTATCGGCCAGGGATGGCATTGAGAATGAGGTTTGAACTGTGGGTCACAACAGATGTAGTAGAAAACAATTGTGTTATATCTTTGATTTGCATTTAAAAAACAGAGTACTTCTCAGAGTTAGTCTACCAAATGTGAATCACCCTGTTTAAGCTGTTCACTGGTGGACTAAATTACACTATCGGGTTGATTTACTAAAGGCTAACAGACTGTGCACTTTGCAAAGTGCAGTTGATCAAGAGCTTTGTAAATTAAAGGGGTTGTAAAGGAAAAAAAATCCCTAAATAGCTTCCTTTACCTGAGAAATCCTCACTTCCTGTTCTTCCGTCTGTAACTACACACAGTAATGCAAGGCTTTCTCCCTGGTCTGGAAAAAGCCTCTTGAGGGGGCAAGCAGGAGTGTCAGGATGCCCACTAACACACAGCTCCTTTCTCTATCTGCAAAGTAGAGAGCGTCCTGACTTGCCTGCTCGTACCCTCAAAAGGCTTCCTCCACACCAGGGAGAAAGCCTCAAATTACGGTGTTGAGTTACAGACAGAAGAACAGGAAGTGAGGATTTCTCAGAAGAGATAAGGACATTTAAAAGCAAAATGGAAGGATGAGGTAAGTGAAGGAGGACTGCACTAAGGTAAGGGAAGCTATTTAGGGGGGAAAAAATTACCTTTACAACCCCATTAAGTAAGGCTTCACTCTGCAAAGAATACCCAATCACATGCAGAGGAAAAAAAAAACGTTTTTGCTTGCATATGATTGGATGATGGAAGTCAGCAGAGCTTCTGCTCATTTACTAAGTTCTGGAGCAACTGCTCTTTGCAAAGTCACGGACTCACGTTAATGCTGATGGTCAATGGTTTGTGGGTGTAAATGCTGTTATTTATTGCACTACAGTTAGTTCGAAAAGGGAGCTGTCACATCGTTTCTTAGTGGAGCCTGCATATTAATGCTAATATCTGCATTAAACCTGACCTGTCATTTAACTAAAATCTCACTGTTCGCTTCTTTACTTCCTTCCATTAAACACATAAATGATAATGGAAGCCACAAAATGCTTACCTTGGCTCTAGAAACCCACAGTGGCTGATTACCAGATGCTCAGACAACTGTGAAGTCTAATACTTCTCAACAGCGGAGATCATGTGACCAGACGCAGTAAAGTTTTTACTATAGTAAAAAATTGGAACCAGTTATGATAATTTGTATGCAATAAAATTAAAATCATAGCATTTTTAAAAAGTGTCTTACTTTTTTTTTTTTTTTTTAAGGTATCCAACTGGTTCGGGAACAAGCGAATCAGGTACAAAAAAAACATTGGCAAGTTTCAGGAAGAAGCAAACCTCTATGCGGCTAAAACAGCCGTGAATGCAGCTCATGCAGTTGCTGCTGCTGTGCAGAATAACCAGACCAGCTCTCCTACTACGCCAAATTCTGGTAAGTTTGTAAACTACCTTCCAGTACAAGACACCTAACCGAACACTGTGGAGTTTGAGTGTACATTTATATAAATAAACATGGGGCTAATGGGGCATTATATCAAAGACCACAGGGATTTGTTTATGTGAGATGGCCTTTAAATTTCAGTCTTTACTGGTCTGAATCTAAATAATATTTTCCAACCTGAATTCTTCAGTAGTGGTACATAGTCTACCAAACAATCTTACATTGTCCTTCACTGTGTGGGCAGCTCTCTTGTGCAATTACCAACATTTCAAAATCTCTTTCTTCACAGCAATAACAACAGTGTGATCATGTTCCCTTCCCAAATTATAATGACCATGTAGCAATGAGACCTGAAGACTATAGGCTCATACACACAATAGCCTTTTCATAGGCCCAATCCCCATTTGGCCGCATACATACGATCGAACATGTCCACTGAAACTGGTCCGCAGACCAGTTTCAGCGGACATGTTCGATCGTGTGTACGGCCTATCGGACCGTTTTCCAGCAGACCAGAGTTTCAAAACATGCTTTGAAACCTGTCCGCTGGAAACCTGTCCGTCTAAATCATCAGACCAAAATCCTGCGCATGCTCAGAATCAAGTCGACGCATGCTTGGAAGCATTGAACCTCGTTTTTTCATCACGTTGTTGTGTTCTACGCCACCGCGTTCTGGTCCGAGGGGATTTTGGTCCGATGGTGTGTACGCACATCAGACCAACAGACCACTTCAGCGTGGTCTGATGAAAACTGCCCGTCGGACATGTTTCATCGGACATGTCTGATCGTGTGTACGCGGCCTTTCAGTTATTCTATCCTATGCAGCATGAAAGGCTTATTTCTTTCATATAAAATTGGGCCCAAACATTCCTTTTTTGGGAGCACACTTATCATTGTGCTTATATGCTGCAAGTGGAGTTTAATGAACTTACCCCAATTTCTATTAATTGGAGGAACCAAATAAACATAAGAAGCAAAAGTGCTTAAAGTGGACCTTGCACCCAAAGACTGAATCCCCAGCTTCCCCATACCAACATCATCATACAAATAAACTGTGGGGAAAAAGATACTTATCTTACGTCCATGTGAGGATGACATCTTGTACCTTCTGAAGGATCTTGAGAAATTTGGGGTCTCCAAATCCTGCATAAGAATGCTCCTGCACTGAGCCTGATATGCCTGAGCATATTTTGATGTAATTTGGGATACTCAGCGTTCTCAGGATCTTTCTGAAAGAATCTTGACATCATCCTCTCCTGTATGAAAGCTGGGGTGTAAGGTAAGCATGATTGCATTCAGGTTTGTTTTCCTCTTCACCTTCACAATTATATAGTGTTGACCTAGTATTTATGGAAATGAGGCCTTATAGAGAGTGATCAGTTCAGGTGGTAAAACGGTCCCATTGCTTCACATTGTTTTATAGTTCGGTCTAGTTGAACTTCTATTTATAAAAATGAGGTTCAGTTAGGATTACCTATGCTGGCCATACAGTACATGTATCAACTCAATTGTTTGGTGAAATTATCATTGAATCATTCAGTTCCACATTTTTTTTTACATTTTTTTTTTCTTACAAAGACAGGGAAATGTAACACTTCATGTACAGTACTTCATATTAATGATTGCTTCAAACCCCAAACTGTTCAAAATTATCAGATCATTTTTGGAGAATCAATATATGTATGGCTAGCATTAGTACTCTGTCTTCAATATTGACTTTTTATTTTCTGTGCTTTTCTACAACAGCCTCTAAATAGGGAGCTGAGTCTTCATAATAATTGTGCAGAATTAAATACTTGTGTGTGATTGGCTAATGTTAGATTATCTGTTTAAATGCAAATAAACGGTAATCTAGACGAATCAAGAGAATCTTGTGATACATTTTGATTCGCAGTGGTGTTTTGTTACCTTCCATCTTAACACCCCCCTTGTGGGCTTTAGTTGGGTTATAACTGCTGCCTACTATATGTCATTTTTAGCAGTAAAAAAATAGATCCTTGGGTTTTAATTTTTGTGGTTTACTATCCCCTTTTTAGTTCTTTATACTTTTTTCAAGCATCCGTTTTTCTTTTATTCAGCTCCTTCGCTCTTTCCTTTCCTAGGTTCTTCTGGTTCTTTTAATCTCCCAAATTCAGGCGACATGTACATGAATATGCAGAGTCTGAATGGGGATTCTTACCAAGGGGCCCAAGTTGGAGCCAATGTGCAATCACAGGTAGGAGAGACGCCCCTGAGTCATTCCTCAGTGCACCTCCCACAGCTACCCCAAAGCACACACACCGACCAGCGGTGTGCACACGATTGGCAACATGTAGGCCCTTGCCATTTGTAACTCTTGTGAATGCCTTCGGCTCTGACTTGAGTGCTCAGGGAAAAGGGATTTGGGATGATGAATCCTTGAACAACCAGAACCTCCCTTTTGAGAATTTCCCCAGACTTAGTACCATAGCTCCCAAATCAAATATTTTACATGTTGCCATATAAAGTTTTATGTATATTGATGTTAAAAATTGCTACTTTTCTTGGAGATTGAGAAAATGAGAGCAAGAAGGGTTCATCTTGTAAATATCACTCTTTCTATGTCTAATCATTTGCTAGATGCAGTCTCTAGAAGAGTATATCTAACATGTATCGCTTAGTGAAGATATCATCGTTGGTGGGTGAAGGATATTGTGTTCTTTGATGCTTAATAATCCATTATAAGCCAGATTTAAGATGATGTGAAATGAATAAAGCATGCCAGATCCACAGAACTTGTCAGCAATTATGTGGTGAAAAAGGCATAAGTAAATTAATGGTGCTAGGGAGGCCTTCTTATGACACAGTTGTAGATACATTTTTTTCACATGAAAGATCAAAATCTGATTGGGGGAGATTAAAGCAGAACAAAACTCTCCAATCGTTCACAGCCAAGGATGGCGCCATTTTAGCTTTTGTTTAGATCTGCAGTTGCCATGATGTGACCAGGTATGACACTAGCCCTTTTGGGGCTTGAAAGTTTAGTTCAGAGCTGATGTAAGCACACTGGCAACTGGGACAGTTATTACCAAATGCATGCCCCAAATGTAACTGTTATGAGAATCAATGAGAAACAAAAGCCCGCAAATAATTACAACCGCGCTCTGTGAACCATGGGCGCAATGTCAGGTTCCTGCACACTTTTCAGGAGTTTCAGTATGGGCTTTCAGTTAGAAAGCTAAAGCAAGTGTCAATGGACTACGAGTGCGCAAATTACCGCTCTTGTAGTCCAGTGAAAGCTACAAGCCCATCTGCCACGTTGGTGGGTGGAATTTGTACTAAATTCATTCACATATCTCTGTGAATGAATGAAGCAGCTGTGCAGCCCGATTTTAACTGTGACAGCAGCTGCGGGGGGGGGGGGAGAACCCCCACACACTTTTACAAGGGTGCAAGCTGGTGCCTAGGAACATATTACACCCTAAATACAGGGGGTCTAGTTCTGCTTTCGTTGACCCATTAACACTTCATTGAAGTTAGTGACAGAGAAATGCATAAGCCCATTCCTTAGGAAAATAATATCAAAGCACTCTTCCCACCTCCCCCTCTGGACCAACTGGGGTTTTTAATGTGATGGTCTATTGGAAGTTTTTGTAAATAAGGCTGGACACAGATAACATATGTCTTTGAATAAAAGGCACATTTACATGGCCATACGCGTATCTTATGCATTAAAGAAAGGTTCTTGCTGGCAGAGCCAGAAGATCCTGCATAAAATACATGCCTAAAGTACTCGTGTTTATGTGAATACACGTGTACAATCTGTAGATCTACATCCATACAGGCTCATTCACACAGGCTTGTGTATTTGTCGCATGAAAGAAATAGCTAGAAGATCCTGCGCAAAATTTGTGCCTAAAGTACCCACGAATAGGCCTACTTTTGTGCGTGGCTAAATGCAATGCACATTTCCGTATTTAGATATAGCTGTGTGTATGGGCTCATTGATTACTATAGTGCTGCCTTTAGATGCATATAATACTATCTGCTGTACGTATCTAAAGGCAGATTTTTTTCTGTCGGTGTGAGTGAGATTTAGTAACTATGTGAATTTAAACCCATGTAGGCAAGGTAAGTGTTTTACACACTTTTGGACTATATCTACAATTGATTAGACATAGGTTCAGTGGTATTCCTCTACATTATTTTATGTATTTAATCGAGTGGCTAGTTTTGTGAGCTAACATTTTCTTTTCACTTTCTTGTATAAGCAGCATGTATCTTGTCAAACACATTTCACTGGCACCTACAACCATTTAATTTAAAGTGATAGGTATAATAATAAATATACATTGGAACTAGATATTAAAGCCAGAAAACATATACGGTACATGAAATTAGCTTACATTTTGGATTGGGGCTTTGAGGGGGTGTAATGTTTATATTTTATGATCTTTTAGGTGGATACCCTTCGTCATGTTATCAATCAGACGGGAGGATACAGTGATGCTTTGGGAGGGAATCCACTGTACAGTCCACACCACCTAAATGTAAGTAGACTTTGTTAAGCTACAAAAAAGCTTTAAAGTGAGTCTAGTTTTTTTTCTATTAAAATACCAAACAAGTTATACTTACCTGCTCTGTGCAGTTGGTTTTGCACAGGGAAGCCTAGATCGTCCTTTTCTTTGGTCCCTTGCTGGAGCTCCTGGCCCTTCCCTCCTGTTGAGTGCCCCCACAGCAAGCAGCTTGCTATGGGGGCACCCGAGCCGAGCTGCAGCTCAGTGTATCCATTCAGACACAGAGGTATGCCTAGGCCATGCCCCCATATCTCCTCATTTGCTGACTGAGTTTGATTGACAGCAGCGGTAGCCAATGGTGCCACTTCTGTGTCTCAACCAATCAGAAGGGAGAGCGGACGAACAAGGCATTTGTGGACTTCACTGGATCGACAGGGGACACAGGTAAGTATTAGGGGGCTTCACATAGAAGGTTTTTATCTTAATGCATAGAATGCATTAAGATAAAAACCTTCTGCCTTTACATGCACTTTAAGGAACTGATACTAAAGCCATGTAGAATTGCAGATGTGACATAACTTCACATCGATCTGTTTTTCTTCACTTACACAATACCTATATGCAATATTTTAGTTATTTGTGACCAAAATTGTTGACCATAAATTAATGTTCCATATATTATTTATATAAAAAGGTACAGGATGCTGTTGCCTGTATTCTTGTAATTCCATGTTCTGTTAATTGTTCACTAAATGCAAAAAGATAAAGCTGAAAGTAGTTTGTTAGGTATCCTCAGGGTTCATTCACATGTTTCTGTTTTTGTGCGTTGTGTTAATGGTTGCGTGTTTAGTTGTGTCATCCATTAACATGCTTTGCGTGCAAAACACATGCAATATTTTTTCCCACACATCAGGGTTGATTTACGAAATGCGGAGAGTGCAAAATCAGGTGTAGCTGTGCATGGTAGTTAACCAGCTTTTATTTCAAATAATTTTTATTGAAATTTTCAATGTACATGTATGTAGTTACAGTAATAAAATAACATAGCAATGGCACGGATGGAAAGTGAACAGTAAACTTGCAACAGGCACGCACCACACAGGGTGCGCTTAATCCAGTTCAATACAACAGGAGAAGTGTATAAATGAACATAAACCAGACTAGTAAGTTGTGGCAGTAATAATGTATATGCTGTAGGGTCAGGAACAGAGCAAGGAAGGGGAGGGAGGGGAAGATAAAAGAGGAGGGGGTGGGACCAGGAGGGGAGCACTATCAAGGAGCATAGTATATATCATAAATGTATCACTTATGAATTCTGTTTGTGTACCAATGAGTCCATGGATTCCAAAGGTTGAGTAGCTTAGGATATGTGGATTTCCCTCTAGCCAGGATAGTTTCATAGGTATAGTGAGTTTGTACTAAGTTAACTACTTCTGTGAGACTTGGAGCATCTTTCGTTTTCCATTTCCTAGCAATCAGCAGTCTTGTTGCTAACGAAATGTGAGTGGCCACTAGTCGGTGGTTTGGAGCTAGATCTTCAATAGTCAAACTGAGTATAGCTAAGTGGGATGACAATGCCACGGGAAGGTGAATGACCTCCCGAAGCATTGCCTCTACGTCTGTCCAGAGTTGTCATATGTGCGGGCAGGACCAGAAAATATGTATTTGAGTGTACCAGGCTGACTGCACTCCCTCCAGCAAGAGTCTGAGGTGTGTGCACAGAATTTGGCTAACTTGTGGGGTGTCATGTACCATCTCATTATTATTTTTTGGGTGAGTTCCCATAGAGAGGCGCATGATGTGTATTTGTAGACAGATTTGACTGCTCTTTGCCATTGCTCATCAGAGAAATGGCTTTGAACATCAGCTTCCCAGTCGTTATGGGGTTTGGTCTTATGGAAGATGTTCTTATCCTGTAAAGTGGAGTATAAAATGGAGGTACCCCTAGAGTTACATGTGTCGGAAAGGAAGTATTTCCAGATATTCAGGGACAGAGAGCCTTCCAATGAAGGGTTGGCCGCCAGGCAGTTTTGTAACCTATAATAAGTAAAGTAATCCCCGACGGGTGCATTGAATTCTTTTTGGATATGTGAGAATGATTTAGTAGCAGCAATGGAGTGGAGGTCAGAGGTAACAGTCACATGATCTGTTAGCCAGGTTGGGGTGTTCAGGTCTGGAGATAACAGTTTCAGTGTCCCAAGGGGGACGGGTACGGGCTTGGTCAGGTTAGTTAACCAGCTTTTAAAGGGGTTGTAAAAGGTAAAAATTGTTTTCCCTAAATGGCTTCCTTTACCTTAGTGCAGTCTTCCTTCACTTACCTCATCCTTCCATTTTGCTTTTAAATGTCCTTATTTCTTCTGCGAAATCCTCACTTCCTGTTCTTCTGTCTGTAACTCCACACAGTAATGCTAGGCTTTCGCCCTGGTGTGGAGCCTCTTGAGGGGGCGAGCAGGAGTGTCAGGACGATATCTACTTTGTAGATAGAGAAAGGAACATGTGTGTTAGTGAGCGTCCTGACACTCCTGCTCGCCCCCTCTCCCTCAAGAGGCTTTCTCACACCAGGAAGAATGCCTTGCATTACTGTGTGGAGTTATAGACAGAAGAACAGGAAGTGTGGAT
Organism: Rana kukunoris; assembly: GCA_029574335.1. Taxonomy (NCBI): domain Eukaryota; kingdom Metazoa; phylum Chordata; class Amphibia; order Anura; family Ranidae; genus Rana; species Rana kukunoris. Next base: position 27,520,931 of record CM056057.1, read on the forward strand.
TTCTCAGAAGAAATAAGGACATTTAAAAGCAAAATAGAAGGATGAGGTAAGTAAAGGAGGACTGCACTAGGGTAAAGGAAGCTATTTAGGGAAAAAAAAAATTACCTTTACTACCCCTTTAACTTCAGCTTGTTCAATTAGGTTTGACAAAAAAGCGGACATCTGCTTGGTTTCTATGCAGAGCTGCACCAGATTTTGCACTCCCCAGTTTTAGTAAATCAACCACAATGCACACTAGTTCTTTACCTTGCATTGTTATAGTACTTTGGGGGCCATTGAAAATGAATTGCACTGCGACGTGCTAACATACATAACATGCAGTGATATGCATTGACGTGATAATGTGCGTTTCCACAATGCAGTAATTCTTACATGTTCTGTTACCTGGCTCAGCACTTTGAATGAAACCACTGTCAGAGATATTAGCACTGCTTTGCTCTGGCTCAGCAAGGACTTATTCTTTCCTCATGGATACTGGAGAAATAGAATGAATCCCTGTGCTGTTTCCCAGTGTCCTTATTTTCAAAAGGCAGATGTGGAGACATAAGATAAAGAACTCTAGGCAAGTGTTTAAATATAGATTTGGAAATCAGACAGCTTCTCATTCATGTGAGAACCCTGAATTGATTACGCTCCCAGTATCCCTAACTGAAAACTTTTGACATCAGTAATTTAGCATTACATGCAATCTACTATATCCCAGAATTGTGACTTCCATTAGGCTTGAATATGCCTAATGCCTCAGTGACATCAATGTCCTAGCACCATATCAAACTTTTCCTTTTTTGGGCCAAAAAGTCTCCTGACAATGTTTTTGCCATTGCTTTGTGCCGTAGCAAACATTGTCCTCTGGTATTTCTTGTAAAAGAAATTATAAAAGTTTGAATTCTCCATTTATCGCAAATATATCAGTTCTTTTGATATTTCTACATTAAAGTATTACTATTGTCCATAAATACCATGTCACATCACTGAAGTCAGCCATTATGACAAAGGCAGCTAATCCCTGGTAAACTTTAAAGTGCACAGAAGAAAGGACATTTTGTAAGATCAGCTGCTAATAGTACTGTGAAAGCTTTCCTTGCAGAGAATGGAACAGAGGTTGTCCTCCTTTAATCGTGGGAGAAAAAGAACAGAGTATAATGTAATAGCAAACGTAAATGTCATCTGAAAATGGCACTGTTAGAATATTGCCCTGTGTTACCACTAAGAGATCCAGGAAATGGATCAGTTTCTAGGTGAGGAACAAGTCTTGAATGGAAAATGAATAGTTAATTGTATGTTTAAAAGGCTAGTTTCACAGATTCTAATCTAAAAACAACGTGCACTTGACCAATGAGCTTCCCCCCCCCCCCCCATGTTTTTTTTTCCCAATCCCCTCTTCCTTATCTTTAACCACTTAAGACCCGGACCAAAATGCAGGTAAATGACCAGGCCCCTTTTTGCGATTCGGCACTGCGTCGCTTTAACTGACAATTGCGCGGTCGTGTGACGTGGCTCCCACAAATAGAGCTTTCTTTTGGTGGTATTTGATCGCCTCTGCGATTTTTATTTTTGCGCTATATACAAAAATAGAGCGACATTTTTGAAAAAAATCAATATTTTTTAATTTTTGTTATAAGACAAATCAAATAAACTAAATTTTAGTCAAACATTTAGGCCAACATTTATTTAGCCAAATGTCTTTAGTAAAAAAAAATAGCTACCTAGCGGGAACAGCGACACTAATACAGCGATTAGAAAAATGATCACTTAGTGACGCTGGCAATAGGGAGTAAAAGGGTTAACTAGGGCGGTGATCAAGGGGTTAAAACTTTATTAGGGGGGGTACGGGGGCTACCCTGAACCTAACACTAACTGCCTGTCACACTGACACTAACTGCAGTGATCATACATATAATCACTGCATTCAGTGACACTGTGACAGAGGGGAGGGGGTGGGGGGGGGGGTCGATCGCGGGGGTTAAATGTGCCTATGTGTAAAGTGTGTCAGTGTGGTGTTGTGCAGACTTACTGTGCGATGTGATCTCTCCTCAGCGGTGGTTGAAGAAAACGCCGAGGGAGAGATCACATCACTTCCTCCCTCCCGATCGGACCCCCGAACCCCCTCAAGGCACCAAAGTATATATACGTTGATGTGCCCGTCGATGCCATTCTGCCAACGTAAATGTACATGCAGCGGTCCATAAGGGGTTAAAGGACATACATACCCAATGAATCCAGTGCTTTTCTGCTGTGATCTACTCACTCCACTGCCAAGTTGCAGATCATTCTTGCCATCTTCCCTTCCTGTGTCATCAGAAGGCAGCTGTCTCTTTTAGGTTATTGCAGCCGACCCCCAATGAACAGCCAGGTCATCCCTCCAGCCTCTGTGTGTTTTTGCTACTGCAGACTCTTATTATATGTAATAGAGATAACTCAAGAGGCTGAAGGAGCAGAGACACATCATTCTTGCCTAGGCAAACATTAAGACAGTGGACGAGTAAACCAATTTAACCCCTTGGAGCCAGTGCCTCCTGGCCCTTTAAGGGATTTAGGATGCCAAGGGATGGGGCAGAGTTTATGATCATGTGACTGTCGTGATTGGCTGTCACATGATTGAAAAGCAAGCAGTGATTGGGATCCTTCCGTTGGCCCCTTTTAACTGTGTCGGGGGCGTGCTCTTGGCACAGTTGTATTTGCCCTAATGCATGTAAATATGCGGCCGCTCAGTGAAAATGCCCACCCTCCGAGAGGCCGCATATTTGCACGCTGCCGACACCAACAGGTTAAAAAAGTTAAACCTAAAAATCTTATTTTTTGGATAAAAATAAATCTTTTTTTTCTTCCCTGCCTGGAAATTGGACCATGCTTTATTGTTTTTTTTTTTTTTTTTTTAATTGCCTTCCTCTGGATCCACTGTGGATATAGGATTTTTATTGTTTGAACTAGATGGACTTGTGTGTGAGTGTTGCAGTGGGGAGAAGGCAATGTTTGGAACGAAGGTCCATTTTAAGTAGGACCCACATTTCAGCCATTGGAATGTTTTATATCCAGGTCTATGGGATGTTTTCTAGCCATTTCAGTTCTTGAGTTCTGAAATCTCTAAGTTATTAAACACAAGCTGCTGGGAGTTAACAACAAACTCCTGGTGATGCATTAATGAAATATGTCTCTTAATGTACAAACATGTTCTCTAGACTGTACACAATTTTGCCAAAATAATTATAGTGTAATAAAGTGAAAGCAATACTAAAAGGCACTGCAGCTGCACGTCCGTATGTGGAAATATAAGTACCTTTTAAATTGTAATGGTATCCACCCTTTTAATTTTCAGCTGGCCGCTATTCTTTTAACAAACACTTATAGAGTAGTCTGTATCTTCAGCAGCAATGATGACATCTGCTTCTCACTGGCTTTACTTAGGGAAGCTGCTGACTCTGAAGTGTATGTGCGGAAAGGAAGCAGATATCACGAAAAAAAGCGAAAGCAGCTTCCATTATCAGTGCTGAAGCTGAATGGCCAGTCTGATAAACGGAAGAGCTATTTTCAGCTGACATCTTAAAACTCCAGAGTTGAATCCCATTTGTACCCCTATTGGAGCAATGCCCATAACCATTGCCAGTTGACCGTCATCTGCACACTTGTTTTTATCCTTGCACCAAGAGACCCCACTGTGCCTCTTGGACACAATTTTTATTTTTAAACAAAGTCCCCATAAAGTAGGTTAAAGCAGCCTCTTGACCTTTTTAACATGGAGGAACCCCTTGATCAAATAATAACTTTTCAGACTCAGGGGGACCCCCTTTAAATGATTATTATATATACAACTACATTAGCATGATGGTCACTTAGGAAAATTCTCCTTTCAGTTGCGGTTATTAGAAAGAATTCCCCCCGTACAGATAGCTAACAAGATCTTTGGTGTCAGTGGTTACTTATCTGAGAGTCAGAGGTTGCTTACTACTCAAGGAACAACTAGCAAGCACAAGAAGAACCCTGTTTGAGAAACACTGGGTTAGGGAAAGGAGGAGACCACACCAAGAAAGTCGTTTTACCTACTTACTGAATCAATGGAAGCAAGTATATTTATTACACTTTAGCCATTCTTTGGGGTTACAGCACACATATTGCAGATGCAGGTAGTTCAGCTTATGCTAGAGAGATGTGGAATGAGAGGAGATATGAAGCCAATTCCTCACAGGAGGGATGTCCTAGAGTCCAGCATCCCAAGACAAGAGGAGACAAGTAGTATTAAATATGCATACAGTCCTTCCACTGCTGCCAGTTTCCATTCTAAATGGAAGGCTAAAAGAATAAAGGAAAAACTACATTTCAAACGGATCCAGTCCACCCACAGAGAGCCCTTGGTGGATTCCCACCAACAGTACAAAAAAAGGCAGAAATGAAAACAAATCATTTAAGAAACAATGACTTCTATACATAAAACAGTACTCAACATGTGAGCTGTATAGGCAAAAGAAACCCCTACGCGTTTCGACCTAAAAGTATTGACGGTCTTCTTCAGGGAGTGATATATTTTGAACAGCCATAGTTTCTATGAGGAAAAACAGATATAGATATCCAAGCCCCAGTTTCCCATAATGTCCCTATACTGCCAGGGCCAGGCTGGTATTTAAAGTGGTTGTGAAGTCAGAAGGTTTTTTAGAATAGAAAGCATTAGGATAAAAAGCCTTCTGTGTGCAGCTTCCCCCATCAGCCCTCCTAATACTGTGCAAAACCACATTACGTATAACGTGATTGTTATTTTATTAGAAAAAAAATTGACTTTACAATCACTAACCATACTGACTCCTGAGCCTGAAATTACAGTGGGCCACCTCCGTGCACTGAGGGTTTTGTATGCCATATGGGTAAATGGCTATATTGTGCTGCAGATACAGTGATGTACTTCAATGTAATTAAGTTATTTTATTTGTGACAAGTACACAGGAAAATTGTTTTGCTTGGCGTTTGCATCATGCTAGCATGTTAAGTCCTGTATATTGAAATTATGATTTGGGCGAGCTGGGTTGTTGTCTAACATACGGCAGCTGTGTGCCTATTTGTTGTCTATTTGCATGTGCTTACCATTTATTGCCATGTCCTGTCTTTTGTACTACATACCACTGGGAAAATGTATCAGCAGAAAGGAGATCTGCAGACATACTGAACGGCTTTTAAATACCATACCGTACAGCTGTACAGCAAAATAAACATAATAATTAAGCTGTGATATAGCAGTAATATAAAATTCCATCTTTATCTTGCTTGGCTTCATAAATATTTCCTTTCGGCTAAAATCGAATCAACCGCAGCCAAATACAGGCAAGCGTTTAAAAATCAAGCCCAGAATATCTCTGTCTACGTAAATGACTGGAGTTTTATTCCCTCCCTCCAAGTGTCAGTCAATATTAACGATTCCCCCAATGATTGAAAATGTTGACTTGTAGCTTGGAGAGTGTGGGGGGAGCAGACAGCCTTGGCGATCATTAAATACGCAAATCGTTTGCATTTGAAATATCAAATGAGTTCTTTTGGGGGTGGGGGGTTATAAATAACTTATAGTAACCCAGAAGAAATGTCTGAAAGAGGCTTTTAGTTACAATATTCCGTTTTCATTTAAAACATCCCGAAAATGCTTCAGAGAGTTTGCAAAATCCTTATCAACATGATAAAATATGAAGCTGTTATTGCCTGCAGCATTATAGCGGACATGAATTCCATCTTTTCTGATGAGGTTTGATAAGGCGCTCTCTTATAATACAGAGCGTAATCTCAAACCACCAGAGGAAAGATTAATTTATTTGAGGAAGAAAAAAAATTCAGCCGGGGAAGGGGGTTGCAAAAAGTCTAACTGAAGTGGGCTTTTCCAGCTGCCTTGTGTGGTGGTAAAAAATAAATAAATGATATTACAGGTTTTTTTTTTTTGAATTAGAAAAATAAAAAGGACTTAGGGTAGGAGTTATTATGACTGATAAGTTTGGCTGTCAGGTACTGAATACATTTTTTAGATCAAAGCTGCAACATATCCCATGCACCGAAATTAACCCTTTAAATGCCAATGGGCATTTCAGGGCAAGCCATCATGTTAACTTAGACATCTCTGTTTTAGAGATGCACTGGGGTTGATTTACTAAAGGCAAATAGGCTGTTGACATTTCAAGGGTTTTTTCCCTTAGCTTAGTGAATGTGGTATAAATTCAATTTGCAAAGGATGCCCAAACATATGGAAAGAAAACCTCCCCCCCCCCCCAAAAAAAAAAAACAGCAATTTGCTTCCACTTGATAGGATGATTAGTCAGCAGAGCTTCACCTCATTCAGTAGGCTATGGGAAAAGTCCCTTATAAAAGGAACAGCCTATTTGCCTTTAGTAAATCAATCCCATTGTGTCATAACCCTAAATACAAAGCAGCAGTGATATGAAACATATTTTTATGACAGATGTACAGTGGGTTGCTGTCTCTTTTGCTCGTAAGAGTCAGTCATATGCCATTGTATTCTAACCTGCAAAGGAAGAATGACAGCTGGCTGGCAGCTGAAGGGCAAAACTGACACTTACTGTACTTCACTAAATGCTAGTGCTGAAGTTATTCAGGCACCTTGAATTGGTATGAAAAGTGGCAGGGCATTTGTTGTCTCGAGAGGTCTTTAAACCAGAACTAATCTGTATCTGAGTACCCTGAATTCAAAATGCTATTTAAGTCCCTTGTAATATTTAAAGCAAATTCACCCATCTATCAAGGTCTCCATGCTTTATTTTGTTGAGAAATCACTTTGAAAATCACCCCCTAGTATTTCAGCCATCTTGAGTAAGGGCATATGATTAATGTAGCATTTACTTCCTGGAACCCATCTATCCTTAGCTGAGGCATGCAGGCTGGAGGGCAGGCTTAGCAGAGAAAATGCCTTCTTCCCTCCTCAAAAAAAAAAAAAAAATGCCCATGAAAACTGGGATGTATGACTTAAATTAGCGTAGGCCAGAAACTAGAAAGCAACTGTAGAATTGTAAAAAAAAATGTTTAAAAGGCGTAAATGAAATATACCTTCCTACCTGTTTACCAAAGCTAGCAGCATAAGGATTATAAACAGTTAATGTTGCTTCAGAGAATTTTGTTCCACTTTAGGTCACATGCAGTCCTTCAAAGTTGTGGTATATGCTTTCTCTAGCAACATCTGTAGACTGGTGGTTTCCTTAAGATCCCATGTTGGGATCACTGGGAATCATGCAAATCCCATTGTGTAATCACATAATTCAAGACAAAGGGGTTGACTTACTAAAGCAAATAGGCTGTTTAATTTGCAAGGTAATTTTCTAGGGCTGTTACTGATTCAAATTTTCATTTTTTTTTATTGATTAATCGACTAATTTTGATTAATTATGATGTACATACAGATCCAACTACTTTTAGCTGATCTCCTTGAAGGCTGATTCCTAGTGCAGCTACCAACCACTGAAAAAATGGATAGCAGGATACAAAAAAACACACAAAGGCAGCGCTCGGTGGGAATAGCATTAAAACTTTTATAGTCTTCAAGTAGGTAACAAAAAATAAATATCCCACTGGAGATAAAATCGATGTAGCTATATAAACTGTAAAAATGGTGCGAGTAATACCAAACGGTAGCAAAAGAAGTCATAAAAACATGTAGCCAAGTATGATACTGGTATAAAAATGTGTACAACGATACCACTGCTAAATCCAGATGAGGAGGGGTTAACATCAATCCGTCCGCATGTAGATGTCCCGTGAAGGGAACTATCACAACTCCCAGTGGATGGCTGTAGAATCCCAGGTTGATAGAGGGAAGTGTAACAGCCCTTGCGTGTGGCAGAATAAGGGCCCGCAGGCATGCAGATATGAAGGCACAGCAAAAGAGCCCTTTAGATGGACACAGTAAGCCCCGCCGGTGTCCGTGACATCACCGGATCTCCGATGGAACTCCTTGAAGACCCGGAAGCCGGCAGAGAGGCGAGTACCAATCAAAAGAATTTTGATCGATCAAAAAAATTAATTAATTAATCAGGGAATTAATAGTTCATTTCCACAGCCCTATACTTTTCACATTGCTTAGAGAACATGGTGACAATTCACTTTGCAAATATACCCCAAAAAAGTCAGTGGCGCCTCTCTAAGCTAAGGGAAATTTCCCTTTACAAAGTTAACATACTTTTAGCCTTTTAATAAATTAACCCAAAAGTGTCAGATTGATGTAGACTTATTTTACAAGCAAGCAAGGTAATGAAAAACTTTTGCTTGTTTTCTATCCACTTTGTGCAGCCAGTACAAAAGAGAATATGTGAGTAGATGGGGAATTACTCTCATACTCTGCATTACCTTCTGAATAGGGGTCATATGAATACTCTGCCATAAATTGTAAGTAGCAACCACTGAAATCAGAACAGGAACTGTAAATTGATAATCATTGCCCTAACAAAATGCAGGTAGGTGGTAGCCCTAATCAATGTTGTGTGTAGTTATGATAGATGATAAAATATTGTTATATTGTAAAGAAAAAAAAGTCAAAATGCATTTTTAGTTATTTTCCTTGCTTTTACTTAAACTAAAGTTACATTTATGTTTTGTCCCTTTTATTCCAGGCTAATGGAGGGTGGCATGAGGCAGCAACCCCTTCCTCCGTCACTTCCCCAACAGAAGGGCCCGGCAGTGTGAACTCTGATACCTCTAACTGAGTGATCCATGCTCAAGCTGTATGTGCACATCTCAGCAGTCTGGATGGAGCTTTCTCTATGACTAGGCATCATTTTGGGTCTTTATTGAAAAATTTGTGAAGCAGAGTCCCAGCTGCGTGGAAGAAGACACTTCTGTCTCAGAAAACCCTTCTTCTTGGTGATGATGCTTTGCCTGGTTCAAAAAAGGACCTACACAGCCACATTGTACAAACCAGCTAAGACAAGTTGCTGGATTCCAGTACGTCTTTTTTTTTTTTGTTATATCACCACTTTCATAGCACTTTATCTAATTGGGCAAAGATCTGAGATAGAATTTGAGAGACGATCTCCACGTCCCATCGGCACTTTTTAGTAAACAGCTAAACTGAAGGCATGAACTAGCAGCTTTAAGAAGAAGTGTTTGCATGTGTGCCCAGAAAATCTGGGGTCATAGGGAAAGAGACATTTTACACTTTCCAACAATGTATACCTGGTATCAACATTTTTTTTTCCATTTTTTTTTTCTTATATAAAACATTAAAAGCGCTATTGATCTATGAAGATGCATCCACTTTTACAGGGAAAAAAACATGTACAAATGTATGCAGTAAATCAATCACTTTAGCAACTGCACTCATTAATTAAGTCCTTTCGTGCTTTCATTTAGTTGATTGTTTATTTTGTCATTGAAATACATTTATGCTTAACTTGCTTCTGTGCTCCAAACTTTTGTTTACACAACATTGTCAATTATATCAATGACTAATGGTTAGAGGGGCCAATAACGGATTGACTTATTCAACGACTATTGTAATTTTAAAGGACCACTAAACCTAGCATAAGCTATAAATGTTATTTATTTTTATGTGAGAACATTTCTAATAGTACCAGAACCAAAGTTATATAAAGCAAACATATGCTTAAATAACATACACCTTTCGCTAAGATAGATAAATAACGGGAGTGATGAAAATTCAGCTTTAGGTGACATTCGGTATTGGCGACAACTCTGAATGCCTAGGTATTTGATTACATAACCTCTACTGAACAGATTAGCCAATCTGAACTACTTTCTCTTTGTGGAGGCCACATGGTTAAGGGCCAAGGCCTTCAGACATGGTGAGCATTGAAACAAACCTAGAGAAGGATTTTCTCCTGGGAGCACATTTACCTTCTATTTCTCTTTGTTTATCTATACCAGCCAACTTAATATAATTTGTGACCAGTTGCAATTTGTTATAAAAGAAGGTTTCAAAGGCATTTTGAAAAGTTGCATCTGTAATAACTTAGGAGTAACTCCATTTTTTGTTGAAAAAAAAACAATCCCCTCTGGATGATCAATATACTGTACAAGGATTTTCCCAACGTGCTGTTGCAGATTCCTACCGGTTTCTGTTCTGGAGAAAAGGGAACTGATTCGTTATAATCACCTGTGCACTTTTAGTGTTCTGATTAGAACAGCTGCATGGTCTGCATCCCTTTAGAAGTAATTAACCCTTAGGAAGTATCCCACCAAAATTGAAATTTCTATTGCAGAATTCTGGGAAAATCAGTGGGCCAATCATACAGTCAATCATATAAACAGGAAATTACATTTCTGGGAGCATTCCGTATGCCACCAGTGTACAGAAGTAACCAGTTTGCCATAGTGCATACAAATTTACAGGAAATTACAGCAGCTGCAAATTAAAAAGGAAATGTAATTCTAATGACATTAAATTACAATATACAGTAGCTTATGTGGCAATTATATACCGTATGGTATATTATTTTTTATTTACTATACTTTTTTTCATGAAAGTGGAGTTCCTCTTAAGTTGGCCAATAAAGGGTATCACTTAAAATGTTAACTTCCTGACCAGGAAGAAGGGTGTTTTGCTCCACACAACTGATTTTCTCCTCCTTAAACCTACTGAAAGATTGTAAAACCTAAAATACAGAAAATACAGGGGCGATTGTTGCACCTGTTAATGTAATAAATGCTGATATAGTAGAAAATATCCCAAGCTTTGTCACATAATGAAATATATGTATTTGTGATTTTTTTATGTGAGGCATTATTTATTGTAGGTTTATTGGCCCTTTAAATGTAAAAACAATATTAAGCCCTGGTTCACACTGCTGCAACTTGTCATGCGACTTGAGAGTTCAAGTCATTAGCGGCAATGGAACCGTTCTAATAGAATAAGGCTCCTGCACTGAATTGCATTGACTTCTGTTAAATAAGTTGTGTGCAAGCCATGATGATGTCATGCCAGCATGTCGGAATTAGAAGTCGCAGCAGTGTGAACCCAGCCTTAATCATACAAAAGGAGGGAATGAGCTATTTATGTTTGCTGGATCCAGTCTCTCTGTATTAGATTGCATACTGCTGTGACTAAGTCAAATACGGTTAAAGCAGGCATTTTAACTCAACCTTATAAACCAAAGAAATGGAAAATCATGCAGAAATGAATTAAACAAACCAGCGTTATAACAGTGGAATACCAGGCAAAACTTTTTTTTTTTTTTTGGATAGAGTAAGGAAGGTTTAGTACCCCCTCGTGTTTTTATTGCTGTCTGTGACCAGATTTGTGAGATTTCCTTTCACTTTTTGTGACAGAGCAGAAATTGAGAGAAATTCCCCACCAACAGGGACACAAACAACCAAAAACATGTGGATCAGTTTAGCCCTAACACACTGCATCCACTGCATTTTTTGCCTGGAATTCTAATTCTTATATTTCACAATTTGCCTTCATCTCTTTTTTTTAGAACTTGGAATGTTTTACAGATTTGTTTTTAAATGATTTAAAAGAGAACTCTACTGGTTATCAGCACTACTGTACCTGTTTAAAGGGCATTTGGTGACAACAAACTGGCATGTTACTATTGCTTGTCTGTGGGGCAATGTGCATCATCTTCTGTTCTAGCAGTTCTCCTCCACACTCTCTTAACAAAAGCGGAACCTCAAATATTAAGAGTTCGTTTTGGTCCAGGTATGTGTTCATTTAAAAAAACAATAAAGGGGATCTGCCAAATGGGGGGGGGGGGGAGTCAATTCTATTCATTTTTGTTGTTAATGTGTTGCGCCTAGATCAAAAAACATTGCTGTCAGTTTTGGTTCTGACAGTGACTCGTGCACCAAATAAAGGTAGTTCAAATTTACTCCACTTCTACATTGCGACACAACACCTTCGCCAAATTCAAAATAAAGTACCGACAATTTGTATCTTATGAAAGTGACGCTAATTAAGATCAACTTTTGGCGTACAGATAGAGATTTTATGAAAGTGTCTCGCATGTGTTCTAAAAGTGGTGCAGCATGTGCCAAATTCAAGTACAAGTTCTAGAAAAATACATGAAATTAGCGCACACTGCGCACTGTCCGTGCCAGTCTTTATGAATTCTGGGTTATATAGTCCTTCTTTTTTTTTTTTACATTCTTATAATCCCTTGTAAACTACTTATTAACTTAAAGTGGGAGTGTTAACACTGAACTAATTAGACTTTCATTCACTACAAATAGATATCGCCTTCCCCATATTTTCTCTGAAGGCTATTTTTTTCCAAGGCCAGATCTCCTAATTTAAGACATCAGTGAGAATAGAAACAGTATTCTGGCTCAGGGTAGGCAGTATAAATTGCAATCCCTAAGGGTCTCCCGATCATGGTTCTTATGTAGCTATAAAAGCCACAGATGGGGGATACAATTTGAGTCATGGGGTTGAAATGTATTAGACCCGCGGACATTAATGGGACCTCTTTGGCACCCAGACATAGAATGTGGAAGAGGACAGGGGATGGATGCCCTCACAGCAAGACTTTTGTAAGAGTTACGAAGACAATTAATATGCCAAGCTATCACTAACCTCCACTTAAAATGGTTGAATTTAAGAGTAATTTTGAAACAACATTTTTTAAAACAAGCGCATGCATCTTCAGCAGATTTTGGTTTTAAAAAAAAATGCAGTAACGGTTTTGTTTCCATTAGCCCCTTCCTGTTTTATAGATATCACATTTTTGATAAAAAGTCATGTTGTAGCCTTTTTTTTTTTTTTTTTACAGGAGAGGAGACTCATTCTGCAACATGGTCTTTTACAACAAGGGTTAAATGTTGTATAAGGAATTGTCAAAATCTGCCATTTCTTGTGGTAGTAAAAAAAAAAAAAATGTAAATATTGTAACTAAGAGAATTTATACATTGTCACCAAGTGGAACAGCTTTATTTACCTCATAAAACTCATAAGAACCAACAGACATGTCACATGTAGATTATTGTGCCCACCTACTACCTCTGAATAACACACTCAGTATGTCTAACTTTTTATCATCGTCTATTTAAAACGGCAGATTGGGCCACGTGCCCTCAAACATGACTGTGTTGTACTGTGTAGCAGTGCTACATGTGAGGTAATATTTTCTGCTAAAGTGCTTACGTAGAGGTAGACTGCTTCAATCTCTGCTGCCTGTTTATGCAAACCGGAAGAAAAAACACTTACCTGATCTTCTGTTGATAATTACATTTTCCAAACTCCGGACTGCTTTGGCATGTGCATATTGACACTTCTTCTTGAATGGATATCCCAACAATCTTTCATGCCTTTTTATCGACTCATTGCTGTCATGGGCATCCACACTCATCAATAGGGGGACAAAGAGGCCAAAGGGCATGGAGTTGGGCCCTAAATCCAGGAAGCTGTTTAGGATTTTGGGGTTCTAGAATCCTGAAGAGAAGAACCAACCAAACATGCAAAACCTGGAGATGCATGCTATAAAATACCTGTTACTTGTTTATTTGTTAAACTTTTTATGAATGTAATTTTCTATTCCTGCCCAAAACACTAGATGTGTCTGAACACAGCTCAAGAGGTAGACAGAAGTTGAGATAATTTGATTTTCAAAATAATGAAAATATTATTTAAAATTATGGCTGTAAAAATGCAGGTGTCTAAACTGGCCCTCCAGGCGACCACCAGGGCAGGTGTAGAACACTGGGATCCCCTGTTTAACTAGCAAATACATTTAAGCATTTGCATTATTACTATTATAGTTATCTCACCATTATGTGTGTCTATTTGTTTTTGTTAAACTATAGGCCACTAAAGCTCATTTGGTTGTACTTGTCCTGTGGATCACAGGAGTGCAGATCATCCTGCACTCCTGTGATCCATTTTCAGCAGACAGCGGGCTGAAGCCCCCTGTCAGCTGACTTCAAAAAGCTTGGTCCAGGCTCGGGAAAGATTGCGACCATATGGACAGGTTCTACCCACATGCCTGGACTGGCACCTGGCTCAGCCTCTCAGCGAGCTGTTGAGAGCCTGAGCCAGCCATTTCTGCCCCTCCAAAGGCCAGGGCTCCAGTGAACGTGGAGGGTGGGAGTAGAGCAGAGAGCAGTGTTTGATCGCACTGTTCTCAGTCTTCGAGCTGGCGGGGGACAGATGCAACATCAGACTGATGCTGCATTCACCTAGGCAAGTATGATTTAAAAAAAAAAATTGCATACTTATCTTTTAATTCTGCATGCAAGTAAAAATAATGTTAAAATCTAAATCTTTAGTGTTCAGGCTTGGGTAGATGGCCTTTTAGGGGGCTGCCCAATCCCTCTTTGCACCAAGCTGGTGAAGGTTGCTACACGTTTTTTGGGCACAGAGAACACATTTATCTACTAGGAAAGCCCTTATAAGATTTTATATATATATATATATATATATATATATATATATATATATATATATATATATACAATTTTGTAAAAAAAATTGATCCTATTGAATATTCAAATATACGATACATGATTTCTCAGCACTGCTATACAGTACAACATGTTATTAGGGTGGTAAAAACTCTTACATTTTTTAACATATTCTGCTGCTTTTCACAGTTTTTTTTTCTGTCTGATACGTAATGTACATTGTAATCTTTTCGAGATAAAATTAAAATAAATCTTTTAAAATAATAAAAATTATACACTTTATAAAGCTGCTTTTGCAACTTTCAAGCTTATGAGGAAACATGAGGTCTTATGTTCAACACATTAAAATAAGATTGAACAGTAAAACTGTTGTATATACTGAGACATTTTAAATGTTTTTTTCATCTCGTTAAATCCACAATAAAATAAATAAAAAACGGAAAAAAAAAAAAACATTGTAATGCATACAGATTTCAGTATGGGGAGGGGGGATATGTGATGGGAGGGTGGGGGAAATGGGAAGCATTGTGGGAATATTTTTTTTTTTGGTTTCAGTTCATTTTTGTATTGTATGAAGATCTGGCTGGGGTTGATTCACGGGAATACTGATGGTAATGACAATTTGTGGCAGTGATTCTAACATATTAAAATCCAATCTGTTCAGTGTTTACTTTTTAACTGAATTATACCCCTGGATTGAAGAAAAAAAAAAAAAAAAAAGAAAAAAAAAGTCTTCCTTGTGGTAGTTCTATGTAGTTTAAAAATATGAATAAAATGTTTTTCATTTGCTGTCTGCCTTTTCTTCTTTTTTTTTTCTCATATTCTTCATACTAATTCTGTCTATATTTTGTTATAAAACAATGGATCAATCGTATGCTTATAACTGATAATTAGTAATATTCAGCAACTAGGACAACAATAGCTCTGACTATTTCTCCAAGCTGCCCAGAGCAAATGTTTTTTACTGGTGTCCCTTTTAGTCTTGCTTCCACCTTCGTAAGGTGAAAGCAATCAAATCAGATATCAAATATCTAGGTTGGAAGATGCATTGTATATATGTTGATGGCCATTTTTGTCTCAGGTGGTTTGATCTTCATGTGTCTCATACACACGACCATTTTTCCCGGCAGGAAAACTGCCAGGAGAACTTTTGGCCGGGAATCCCGTTCCATGTGTATGCTCCCTAGCAGTTTTCCCAACAGGAAAACTGCTGGAAAGAAATAGAGAACCTGCCCTCTATTTTCCCGTCGGGATTCCCGGCAGAGAGTTTCCTGCCGAGAAAACCGGTCATCTGTATGCTTACCTGAAGGGGAAATAACCCGTGCATGCTCGATAACAATTCGACGCATGCGTGGTAGCATAGAACGTAATTAAGCTGGCTTGTCGCAGTCTTTGACGTCACCGCGTTCTTGCCATTCAAAAGATGGGCAGGTCTTTTGTGTGGCTGCGTGTATACATGACTTTTCAAGGCCGTTTTTAAACAGACGGGATTCCTGCCCGTGTGTATAGGGCTTTTATCCTGCTTCCCAAAGGAAATCACCTTGACACATTGGGGGGGGGGGGGGGCATTTACTACAACTGGAGCAAATAGAATCTGGAGAAGCTGGGCATAGTAACCAATCAGCTTCTAAACTCAGCTTGTTCAATTCAGCTGTCAAAATGAAAGCTAGAAGCCAATTGGTTTCCATGCACAACTACTCCAGATTTTGGATGCTCCAGCTTTAGTAAATTGCCCTAATTGCAAGAATGGTCTTGGACAAAATCCAATACTGTAATATTCTTTATTGATTGTTGCATTTCTGTCACAAACGGTACCTGCACTCATAAACAAGTCAGAGAACAGCTTTTGTTCATCCAGCCCTTCACATACCTCAGATAACCCTTATAACCACAAAGTAAAAATATCACCAAAAAGCAGTGGCGGCTGGTGCTCAAAAATTTTGGGGGGGCGCAAACAAATATATATAGAAAAAGTGCAGCGCAAATATAACCAAATATAAATACTGTGACCAGTATATGAACTAAAAAGTGCATAGAAAATAAATAATCATGATAATAAGGTCCATGTGTGAAAAAAAAGTCCATAAATCAATCAATCCGCAGCAAGACCCAGCAGACAAAGGATTCCAGAATGGAAGTGAAAAAGATGACACCAAAAGATATCCTCCACCAGTGACAGATGGACTCTCACCTCATTACTTTGACCCGTATGGATCTCAAAGCTTAATCTGTGTAATCACAGCTTCAGCTGCCAGCTCCCATAGGAAACAAATGGATGGAAATGACACCTTAGATCCGGACCCAATGGCTTAAACCAATCATAACATCATATGGAAAAAGAAAGGGAAACATCTCGTGCTCTCCGGTTGAAAAAGACTTTTAATCAAGCAATAAAAAGTTGCACTCACATGTAAGGACACTCTGTAAGCCGAGTGTCAGCATAACAGCATGTAACAGCATGTGTACAGGACCGTCTCTCTGTACTCTGCAGCGATCGTGGGTGACGTTCTGCGTGGCTCCTTCCCCTGTACGCGTTACATCCCGTGGGCGGGACTTCCTCAGCGTGGGTTAAGGGAACACACGCTAAAACGTCCCACTTGACCTATATTTATATGTAGCCTCAGCATATCCCCCAATCACAACAGCATGCAGACGCCGCTCCACAACAGCAGCTACAGCTAATCTGAGGAGCCAATGCTCCGGAATAGAGGCTGAGATAAGGGTTTATTAACCACTTTAGCCCCGGGCCTGTTTTTCAGATTCGGTGTTTACGAGACTAAAACATTTTTTTTTGCTATAAAATTACTTAAAACCCCCAAACATTATATTTTTTTTTTTCCAACACTCTAGAGAATAAAATGGCAGTCATTGCAATACTTTTTGTTACACCGTATTTGCGCAGCGGTCTTACAAGCGCACTTTTTTTGGAAAAAATTCACTTTTTTAAATAAAAAAATAAGACAACAATAAATTTGGCCCAATTTTTTTACATATTGTGAAAGATAATGTTACGCCGAGTAAAATGATACCCAACATGTCACGCTTAAAAATTGCGCCCGCTCGTGGCATGGCGTCAAACTTTTACCCTTAAAAATCTCGATAGGCGATGTTTAAAAAATTCTACAGGTTGCATTTTTTGAGATACAGAGGAGGTCTAGGGCTAGAATTATTGCTCTCGCTCTAACGATCGCGGCGATACCTCACTTGTGTGGTTTGAACACCGTTTTCATATGCGGGCGCTACTCGCGTATGCGTTCGCTTCTGCGCGCGAGCTCGTCGAGACGGGGCGATTTAAAACATTTTTTTTTTTGTTTTCGTATTTATTTGTATTAGTTTTACCAATTTTTAACACTAAAATAAAAAAAATAAAAAAATTATCACTTTTATTCCTATTACAAGAAATGTAAACATCCCTTGTAATAGAAAAAAGCATGACAGGTCCTCTTAAATATGAGATCTGGGGTCAAAAAGACCTCAGATCTCATATTTAGGCTAAAATGCAAAAAAAAAAAAAAAAATTTTAAATGTCATTTTTCAAATGACATTTAAAAAAAAAAAATTTGACGTCACTTCCGCCCAGCAGAGCTACGGGGATGGACGAGGGAAATTTTTTCCCTCACTCGCATCCCCGCTGACCAGACGAGCGCACCTGATCGCCTCCGCCGCTACCGACGGCTCCGGTAAGCGGCGGAGAGCGCGGGAGCGCAGCGGGAGGGGGGGGGACGCTCGTCCGCTACCGATAACGGCGATCTCGCGGCGATTCCGCCGCGGAGACCGCCATTATCGTTTACCCGACCGCCCACAGAAGAGATGGATATCTCGGTTGTGGCAGCAGCTGCTGCCGTTACCGAGATATCCATCCTCAAAGTGCCGACGTATACCTGCGGTGGGCGGTCGGGAAGTGGTTAAAAGCAATGGTTATGTATGGCTAACAGTGACCAGTCAGACTTAGTCCGGTAAACAAAAGGAAAAATATTAAATATAAAATTCACCGGAGGAGTCTAATCACGTCTTAGAACATAATCCTTATTGGTAAAATTAGATAAAATTGGTGCATATATGGCATGAATACACTCTAAATTATATGCCAATATGTGAGAATATCATTAGAATAGAAAAACGTCAGCCACAATCGCCACATTAAGTGAATGTGCAGAGAAGACTATACTCAATATCAGCTATGGATAACTGTACAACTAGAGATACAACATCATGAGCAAACAATCAATACTGTTACAATGTATAATCATGTTACAGATACAATCTGGAAAAAGAACAATGAAGACTAGAATTACATGAAAATAGAATAGAATACAATAAAATAAATAAATAAAATTGACTTTAAAATTGCCATAACAATTACGAATTAAAATACTCCAGAAAAAAAACATCAGTCCCCCTATAATTCACCTCATCTATCTGAGATGAAGCAATTTAGGTCGAACTCTACGTTCAAACCAGCCGGGGAGGCTACCTTGAGCTCAAAAATCCAGAAGGATTCCCGACGACTCAGTTGCCTGATAAAGTGTCCACCCCTCCAGTGTTTTGACCTTCTCTATCCCCCAAAATTTTAACCCCTTAGGGTCACGATGATGGTGTCGTCTGAAGTGTCTGGATACGCTATGGGCCAGATTCAGCAAGACTTGTGCTGGAGTATTTCGATATGCGCCGCGTAACTGTGAATATGCGCCGTCGTATCTATGTGGCCGTACCCACCAAACTAGATGCGACAGAAAACGGGCCATTTCCGATTGGCTTAACTTTCCGACGCCAGAGTCTCGTCAGCACATAATTTCGCTTTGCGCATCAGTCGCGCCTATTGATTTCCCCTGCAAATATGCAAATGAGGGAGATTTCCCGATTCGCGAACGGATTAGCACCATACGCTGGCTACATGCGCCGCGCGTATCTCGTCCGTCCGGCGCAAAGTTATTTCTACAAATAGCTGCTTTATCTTTATTCCAGACGGCCTCAGGTCAGCAGGAGAGCAGCTACAGCAGCAGCGTTACCGACGAAACTAGCAAGCTGAACAACCACACGTGCAAGGACAACACCTCTGTGTGCCAACATGCCAGGGGCAGTCGCGGTCCTAGCACTAGTACTGGGTCCCCCGGTACGGAGGAGGCGGGCACGTGAGAGGATATAGCGCACGCGCATGAGCCTCTTTGGCATGGGGGATGAGGAGGTGTATCGCCTCTTCAGATTCAGCCCTGATGCAATACTTGAACTAACCACAACCCTGCAGGGTGACATCACCAGCAAGACAGACCGCTCACAAGCAGTGCAGCCACTGGTGAAGGTACTGGCAACACTTCATTTCCTTGCAAGTGGATCATTCCAGCGTACAAGTGGAGTGGTGGCTGGGATGTCACAGTCCTCCATGAGCAGATGTGTGCACCAGGTTGTCCCTGCAATCCTCAGACGCATGTCCAACCACTTCATCAGACCAACCACTGAGGAGCTGCGGCTGAAGGCAATGACAGATTTCTACAGCATTGCCAGATTCCCACGCACTGTGGGGGCCATTGATTGCACACATGTGGCACTCCAGCCCCCCAGTGCCACAGAGCACATATACCGCAATCGGAAGCATTGGCATTCCATCAACGTACAGGTGATAGCCGATGCCCAGTGCCTCATATGGCACGTCCGTGCCAAACACCCCGGGTCCAGCCATGACAGCTTCATATACCGTCAGAGTCCCATCCCAGCAGAATTCGAGCAGAACATGTATGGGGACAGCTGGCTGGTTGGTGAGTGACATGGGTGGCAGGCATGACTATCCCCTCTCATGATGCACATCACAAGGGGCACATGCATGACTAACATCCTCCTGTCTTTTCCCTTACAGGTGACTCTGCATATGCACTGGGACCCCATCTAATGACTCCTTTCCGGAACCCCCAAACCAGAGGAGAGAGAAGATACAATGCGGCACATATCAAAACCCGTGCAGTGGTGGAGCAAAAATTTGGGCTCCTGAAGTCCCGTTTCCGCTGCCTGGATAAGTCCGGGGGGGCCCTATTGTATTCCCCTACCTTTGTGTGTCAGATCATCGGTGCATGTTGCATTCTGCACAACTTTGCTATGAGAAAAGGCCTGCAGATTGGCATACGTGATGACCTGAGCCCCGACCCACACAGTCCCCACCTGCCAGAGGAGAACCAGTCTGCTGATGGAAGAGCAGTCAGGAGGGTCCACGCCGTAGGCATCTTTGGACACTAAACCAAAACATTAATCACACAGACAATGCATGCATGCACACCACTGATGTCCCTAGATCACACACACCACATGCACATCGCATTGGATTAGCCCAAGTCCAGCATGTAGGACTTGGGAGCAGCAACGCCGCGTCAAGGCCCCAATGATGTCGCTGTCCATTCATACACCTTTCACACGTCATTCATACAGCCCTGGGGATAACTTCTCCACCACGGCCGAGGGTGACACCCCTTACTGGCAGGAGTGCCACCCCCTCACATTCACACACCATTCACACTGTCCCCTGCACTCCTGACCGTGTGCAGTTAAAAATAAAATATAAACTCATAACCTGAGTAATAAAATAAAAAATAAACTCATAACCTGAGTAATAAAATAAAATATAAACTCATAACCTGAGTAATAAAATAAAATATAAACTCATAACCTGAGTAATAAAATAAAAAATAAACTCATAACCTGAGTAATAAAATAAAATATAAACTCATAACCTGAGTAATAAAATAAAATAAAAAAACCTGAAAAAAAAACCCCCTCATCTAAGATGACGGGGGCTCCTCCTTGTGGGCACTCTCGGGCTCCTCAGCTGCCTGGAGGGAGTGGGTGGGGGTGGGGGGGCATCTGGAGGAGGCTGATCCCCGGGTGGGCCACTCCTGGCAGCTGTTGGCTGCATGCCCTCCAAGGCCACGGCAATCCGGCTCAGAAAATGATTGGTCTGGGCCTGCATTCTCATCTGGCGGGTGATATTATGCCGCTGGGCACGCTGCCGCTGCCTCCCCTCTTCCCGGATGGCAGCTGTGTTGGCGTAAACGGCTGCTGTGAGGTGCCGTACATCAGCCTGCACCTCCCCCAGGCTGGTGACAATGTCCTGCACACCACTGGGCAGCTGCGATACGGAGCACAGACTGTCAGCGAGCTGGTCCAAGTGCCCAGCAATCTCCCCCATCTGTTGTGTTTGCCGGGCATGGTCCATCGCCACCTGGTCCTGGACCAGATCAGACACCCCCCTGGTCTTACGGGTCACCTTCCTGGGGCCAGGAGAAGGTTGTCCCCGTGGGGATGGAGTCGCCCTTGAGGGGCTACCGAGGATGGGTGAGGGGATGACAGAGGGGCCTGCAGAAGGGGAGGACTCAGATAACACCAAAAAAAACTCCTGCTGAAAAACAGGCTCCTCCTCAACCATCTCCACAGAAGTGGTGTGGGCACTCTCCTCCACCTCGGTGTCTTCAGCACCCAAGGGCTCGTCCTCAGGATCCCGTTGGGGGGTTGGGGTGGAATGGCCGGCAACAGATGATGGCCCAGCTCCGTCATCTGTGGATGACACAAAGCAGACACATGTTGGTAGTCCCACACACTTGGCACATGTACCCTCCCCCCCCACATGCAACACACCAAATAGGGGATAAAAAACACTTACCTGTCCTGGAGCCTTCCTCCACAGAATCATAGCCTGGTACCCCCTCCAATTGCTCCCTCTCCAGGCAGCGGGCGACCACCTCCTCCTCTGTGGTCAGGCTGACCGGACATGGGGGTCCACCACCTGTGCCCCGCTCATGGCTCCGAATGGTGGCCACCTTGCCACGGACCTTGCGCCGCAGGTCATTTATCTTTTTCTGGATATCACCAGCAGTCCGGGTGGAGTACCCCAACACATTCACCCTGCCAGCAATGGTGTCCAGGATGGCCTGCTTTCTCTCCCGGCTGGTCTTCCTACTTTTCTTCCCATGCAGAAAATCATTATAAGTCTCCATAGCAGAGATGACCACAGAGACCTCCTGGGCATTGAAATTGAGGTTCCTCCTCTCTTTGGGGGTAGCGGGAGCAGCCATAACAGAGCAAAAGTAACTTCCCTGGGGTGGGGGGGAAACGGAAATACTTTTGCGCCGGAATGGCGCTTCCGCTGGCGCTTTTATACGCGCAACGGAACACATTGCGCTGGCGTTTCCTGTGAAGTGGTGCCGACGGAAGTTGTGAGCATGCGCACAGGGGGCCGAGTGAAGCCTTACTCACTGCGCATGCTCCGTGGATGATGCGCTGAACGTAAGCCTCTGCGCTGGGCTCCGCCCATCATTTACATATGATCACATCCACTTCCATTTGCGTCGGGTTGCGCCAACGCATCTTCGTTACTCCGTCACAAAGTAACGCCCATGCGCTTGGTGAATGCTGTACTTCACTCGCTAGTTTGCGTCAGCGCAGCGTAGATGCGTTGCGCTACGCTGGCGAAAAGATGCACGCATCTACCTGAATCTGGCCCTATGAGTTTTGATACCTCTTTTAATACAGCTAATATGTTCCCCTACTTGTACGTGGAGTGCTCGAGAAGTGCGCCCCACATATTGTAGTCCGCATTCACACTCTAACATATAGACAACCCCTTCAGTGGTACACGTGACCAATTGTTTGATGGGGTACTCTACATGCGTGACCGAGGAGGTAAAAGTTTTTCGTTTTTTGACAAAGGGCTAAAATTTGCGCCTATCAGAAATCTAAATACATTTCAAACGTACGTGAGCGTTCATAAATATATCCGGGGTTTGAACATGAAAAAATATTTTCTTTCAAACCCGATACAAAGGAACACTTCTCCGCCTTCACACATTCCAACCTTAGGAACAAATCAGTATTTAACCCTCAGTGCAATGATAATAGGCATCTTGATGTTTTTAAAAACATGGTATGTAGGGACTTGGAAGAAATGCAGATAAAGAAAGTACGGGATTCACAAAATATCAAACGAGGCATCAGATCCTTAGAGCACAGGAATGACATAGTTATCCGCCCCGCAGATAAGGGGGGAGGGTTAGTGGTCCTTAGTAAGGCCTACTACCAGGAGGAAATGTCCAGATTATTGAGTGATCATGATACCTACTTACTGTTAAGAGGAGACCCGATGGTTCAATTCAAAAATGAGCTACATTCCTTAATTGAGAGAGGTAAAAGTGAGGGGATTTTAAATAAAAAAGAAGCCTCCTACCTAGACCCTTATCATTGCCGTACACCCATTATATACTTTCTGCCCAAATTACATAAGAACTCTGAGCGACCGCCGGGCCGTCCCATAGTCAACGGTATAGACTCGGTCACATCCCAACTTGGCCAATACCTTGACTTCTTTCTTCAACCTCTTGTTCACAA
The DNA here is from genome assembly GCA_029574335.1 of Rana kukunoris. Lineage (NCBI taxonomy): Eukaryota > Metazoa > Chordata > Amphibia > Anura > Ranidae > Rana > Rana kukunoris. The sequence continues at coordinate 27,544,622 of CM056057.1, forward strand.
AATGAGGGCGTATTTGCGTGATACCAAACAAATCATTCAGATTTTGGATTCTTTGCCATGTACGCAGAACACTATTCTGATCACTGCTGATGTAGGATCACTATACACCATCATTAGCCATGAGGATGCTGTAGCCTCAGTTCTATGGGCATTGGATAATACCGATATGACTAGTAAACACAGGCAGTTTCTGTCTGATTGTCTTAATTTTTGCCTTTTGAAAAATTATTTTTGGTATAATAGGGACTTTTACCTACAGCGGTGCGGGGTGGCGATGGGCGCTCGTTTTGCTCCCAGTGTGGCCAATCTATTCATGGCCCACTGGGAGGAAGACGTAGTGTTTCAGGACAGACCCCCACAACTGCTGTGTTACAAAAGATATATAGATGACCTGATAATGGTCTGGGAGGGTGACATGCTCAGTCTTCAATCTTTCATGAACAAGTTGAATACTAATGACAAAAATATTGTATTAACTTGGACGGTGTCCTACGATCAGATCTCCTTCTTAGACCTGGAAATTTTAAAAAAGAACAACCTGTTACAAACCAGGAATCATTTTAAGGTCACTGATCGTTATGGCTTTATACCGCTTTCTAGTTGGCACCATAAGGGCCAATTTGTTAGACTGCGTAGGAATTGCTCATCTGAGGATGATTTCCTATCACAAGCCCAAATACTAGCAGAGAGATTTACACAAAAGGGGTATCCCCTACCGACTATCAATGAGGAAATTGAGAAGTGAGGTCTATGGATAGAGGTACCATTGTTGCTGATAAACCTCCTGGTTTGGAGGCCAATGAAATTCCTAGCAATTATAAATTAATTTTGGACTATAACATACAACACAAAATATTCAAGAGAATTGTAGCCAAACATTGGCCCATTTTAAAGGGGGATCTGACTTTAGGTCCTGTTCTCCCTGAGCGCCCCCAATTCATATATAGGAAGGCTCCGGCATTAAGGAATTGTATTGCTCCAGGGGTCATAGATCCACCAATAGTTGCCCAACCCAGGTTATTTGATTTCTTATCCGGTTTTTACGCCTGTGGCAGGTGTGCCACTTGTAAACATGTTAAGAAAAATGTCAAAAAACAAAAAACTTTTACCTCCTCGGTCACGCATGTAGAGTACCCCATCAAACAATTGGTCACGTGTACCAATGAAGGGGTTGTCTATATGTTAGAGTGTGAATGCGGACTACAATATGTGGGGCGCACTTCTTGAGCACTCCACGTACGGATAGGGGAACATATTAGCTGTATTAAACGGGTATCAAAATTCATAGCGTATCAAGACACCTCAGACGACACCATCATCGTGACCCTAAGGGGTTAAAATTTTGGGGGATAGAGAAGGTGTCAAAACACTGGAGGGGTGGACACTTTATCAGGCAACTGAGTCGTCGGGAATCCTTTTGGATTTTTGAGCTCAAGGTAGCCTCCCCGGCTGGTTTGAATGTAGAGTTTGACCTAAATTGCTTCATCTCAGATAGATGAGGTGAATTAGAGGGGGACTAATGTTTTTTTCTGGAGTATTTTAATTCGTAATTTTTATGGCAATTGTAAAGTCAATTTTATTTATTTATTTTATTGTATTCTATTCTATTTTCATGTAATTCTAGTCTTCATTGTTCTTTTTCCAGATTGTATCTGTAACATGATTATACATTGTAACAGTATTGATTGTTTGCTCATGATGTTGTATCTCTAGTTGTACAGTTATCCATAGCTGATATTGAGTATAGTCTTCTCTGCACATTCACTTAATGTGGCGATTGTGGCTGACGTTTTTTTATTCTAACGATATTCTCACATATTGGCATATAATTTAGAGTGTATTCATGCCATATATGCACCAATTTTATCCAATTTTACCAATAAGGATTATGTTCTAAGACGTGATTAGACTCCTCCGGTGAATTTTATATTTAATATTTTTCCTTTTGTTTACCGGACTAAGTCTGACTGGTCACTGTTAGCCATACATAACCATTGCTTTTAATAAACCCTTATCTCAGCCTCTATTCCGGAGCATTGGCTCCTCAGATTAGCTGTAGCTGCTGTTGTGGGCGGCGTCTGCATGCTGTTGTGATTGGGGGATATGCTGAGGCTACATATAAATATAGGTCAAGTGGGACGTTTTAGCGCAGTTTCCCTTTACCCACGCTGAGGAAGTCCCGCCCACGGGATGTAACGCGTACAGGGGAAGGAGCCACGCAGAACGTCACCCACGATCGCTGCAGAGTACAGAGAGACGGTCCTGTACACACGCTGTTACATGCTGTTATGCTGACACTCGGCTTACAGAGTGTCCTTACATGTGAGTGCAACTTTTTATTGCTTGATTAAAAGTCTTTTTCAACCGGAGAGCACTCGATTTTTCCCTTTCTTTTTCCATATGATGTTATGATTGGTTTAAGCCATTGGGTCCGGATCTAAGGTGTCATTTCCATCCATTTGTTTCCTATTGGAGCTGGCAGCTGAAGCTCTGATTACACAGATTAAGCTTTGAGATTCATACGGGTCAAAGTAATGAGGTGAGAGTCCATCTGTCACTGGTGGAGGATATCTTTTGGTGTCATCTTTTTCACTTCCATTCTGGAATCCTTTGTCTGCTGGGTCTTGCTGCGGATTGATTGATTTATGGACTTTTTTTCACACATGGACCTTATTATCACGATTATTTATTTTCTATGCACTTTTTAGTTCATATACTAGTCACAGTATTTATATTTGTTTATATTTGCGCTGAACTTTTTCTATATATATTTGCTATTGGGATTTTTTATGAATTATCCCCAGTGCTGGCTTGCATGGTTTAGGTTCATATACTGGTCACAGTATTTATATTTGTTTATATTTGCGCTGAACTTTTTCTATATATATTTGCTATTGGGATTTTTTATGAATTATCTCCAGTGCTGGCTTGCATAGTTTAGGTTCTAGTTTAATAATTTATTTTCCAGCGCTGAATATCTTTTTCAAGAAATACAAAAAAAAGACAATTGCAGCCTCACTGTGCCCATCAAAGGCAGCCACTGTGCCCATCAAATGCAGCCACTGTGCCATGCCATCAATTGTCACCACTGTGCCCATCAATTGTCACCACTGTGCCCATCAATTGTCACCACTGTGCCATGCCAAACGCAGCCACTGTGCCATCAAACGCAGCCACTGTGCCATGCCATCAATTGTCCCCACTGTGCCCACATCAATTGTCCCCACTGTGCCCACATAAATTGTCCCCACTGTGCCCACATCAATTGTCCCCACTGTGCCCACATCAATTGTCCCCACATAAATTGTCGCCACTGTGCCCACATCAATTGTCGCCACTGTGCCCACATCAATTGTCCCCACATCAATTGTCCCCACATCAATTGTCCCCACTGTACCCTGTAAAATGCTGCCAGTCAGATTGCCCCCCCCCCTTCGCCCGGCACTTACCTTTCTGGGGTTCGCCATCCTCCTTCCACGGTCCCTCAATGTCTTCTGCCGCCCTCGATGACGCTTCAGCCAATCAGGTTACGGATAACCAGAATCACTGAAACGGCCGTCAGTCTTATACAAGGGACGTAGCCCACTATGTTCCGAGGATAAGACATCCGGGAGCTGAAGGGCTGTACTGGGAAAGCCTATCAGAGCTGCTGGCTCTGACAGGCACTTCCGCACAGCCAACCAGCTGTCCTTATTCAGATAATCGGCGCCCTATGTCCGGTTATCTGACTAGGTTGGCCACAATAACATACACTCATGCAATGCGTGAGTGTATGTTATTTGCGCAGCGCTGCAGAACGAATTTTTAAAAGCCTTAAAGTGCCCGTTTTTTTTTTATGACTACAGGAGGGGGGCGGCGGCCACCACTGCCAAAAAGTATCACCCTTTGGTGTGCCCAATGGGAGTGCTGGGAAAGAAACTGTACAGTATAGAATATTTGACAAATGGCTGTAGACCTAACCTGTAAAATTCTGAAAAAAAAAAAAATATGTCATCGGGCTGCAAGACATCAATGAAGAATTATATAAAATTACATTGTGCTCAATCACAAAGACAAGTAATCCAGCAATGTGGTCTCAGGTACCACAAGCTCAGTATGCTGGTTTAGAACACCCAAATTCTGACACTAATGCCGCACACACACGGTCAGAATTTCCAACAACAAATGTTCAATGCAAGCTTTTGGTCGGATATTCCGACCGTGTATAGGCTCCATCGGGCATTTGCTGTCAGAATTTCTGACAATAAATATTTGAGAGCTGGTTCTCAATTTTTCCGACAGCAACATTTCTTGTCGGAAATTCCAATCGTCTGTATGCAATTTCGACGCACAAAAATCCTACGCATGCTCGGAATCATTGAACTTAATTTTTCTCGGCTCGTAGTGTTGTACATCACAGCGTTCTTGACGTTCGGAATTTTCGACAACATTTGTGTGACCGTGTGTATGCAAGACATGTTTGAGACAAAATTCTGATTTTGTTGTCGGAATTTCCGATCGTGTGTACGCGGCATAAGAGTGTGTGTTTGGGGCTAAAAAGTTGCAAACAACTTCCTATTAAAGCATGACCCCATAGTCACAACACAGGAGCCAGGCACATGAATATGATCTAAATGTACCGGTAAATAAAATCTGTAGCACTAATGAAGCATAAAAGCTCCAGGTATAAACCTAGAGAACAATAAACATGCACCCCTAGGGTTGTGCAAACATTACCAAGGTGATTAAACCAAAAAGTAAAAGTGCACAAGAAATTTTTATTTGAACAAACTAAATCAGGAAATCATTTTCAAATAAAAAAATAACACGAATCGGATGTTATAATATTCAGCTGAAGTAAATGCAGGCATATAAAGACAATATATGAAGTGCACGTGCCATGTCTGTGAATGTTCAGATAAACAGAAACATATTGTGACACGGTAATAAGTCCATTAAAATGGATTCCAAGATGTACTCCACAGAGTGAATTCTTAGTAGGATGTAAGATGTTGATATATCCCAAAGAATACAGATGTGGTATTCCAATATTCAAAATAAGAAGGCACCCAGGACTGTGCTTCCGCCACCCAGGGGAGGAGTAGTTACTCTTACCATGAGTTGTGGACCCACACGCCACATGGAAACTTGGATTGCAGGTTACGATATCCTGGAGTAGACAAGTTGGAGGCACACACCGGCAACCATGCAGCAAGCATGGAGTGCAGGAAATAGGAACTCAACTGAGATCTCCTAATGTTGTGCAATATCCACAAATCTGCCCTGTCCAGGAAGTTCTGTGTTCCGGGCCTCTTCGAATATTCCTCTGCCCTGTCTCCCCTTCCAGATATGGGAAGTGAACTGACACATTAATGATCACATTATTGTGATCAAAAGTACCCGTAATTGAATGTGAAATACTCCTTTGGAGCTTCCCACTGTTCCCATGCATTGTCCCATTTCAACAGATTTTATTAAAGGAAATTTCAATACAGGATATCACCTCGTTTAATTCACATTTCCTATTCAAATTCTCAGGATACTATTCAGTTCAAGGCAATCAACACCAAATCTGGTCATAGTTAACTCTCAGACTAACTGTCCCACATCCAGTTCTGACACCAAACAATTAAATAGTGACCCCCAAAATACCATCCTAGGGGATGACACAGTTAGTCAATCTACCTCCATGGAACCTGACATATGTCCCAGTCTGCTGAACTGCTTCAATTCTGGAGGTTCAGGTACATCCAATATTGATGTGGTCTCTTTTTCTATCCCTACTATAAATAGGTTCAGTCCCCTTGATTTTTGGTGGTCCAACATCAGTGACTACTTTAGTGGATTTTACACCATCCCTATTTCTTGGTAAATTGATTTGGGATCCTGAGGCTCCCACTTTTTTCTACAGAAGTCCCCCACTACTCCTTTATAAGGAAAAAAACAAACATGCAGAGGTAGACGTGGGGACAGAGAGCATCAGGATCAAAAAGAAAGACAGGAAAGAACACAGTTAGACACCTCTCAGAGTACCATTAAAATGTATAATTTGTCCTCTCACAACCTTGACGAAGCAGAACTATCCTTACTAAAAGGGCCTTAGTTTTGCTCCCGGTGCCTTTGCGAATAAATGTATTCTCTTTAGGGCCTAAATTGGTTCAATAGGAACTTAACTGTCAAACACTATTATGCTAAAAATACCAACTTGGATTTGGCTACACAGGTTGAACCACCTCCTGAGTCAGATCTGGGGACCGATGATGATGCCCTTAACCTCCAGAACCTTTGGGATCTAATTGGTTACATTCCAACTTGGGGGCCATCTGCCTGTCCTCCAGTGAGTGAGAATATCAGAAAATATATTAACTCATGTTGCCTTCCAACAGGCAGGTACCAATAACTTCACTAACAAATTATCTCAATACATTGATTGTTTCTTACAGCTTATTGTCCAACAACTCCCCTCTAACATTAGGGTTTCAATTCATGTTCTAGAGGTACTTCAGGGTTTACAGGTGGGAGAGTGATTACACATAGGCATCTCTCGATGTGTGCTCACTCTACACCTCTATCCCTCATGATGTGGGTTTAAGGGCTTTAAAAAAAATTGTGTTAAAAGTCACAAATTAATTCCAGACTGGCCCAATTTTTGGTGGAAAGCAAATCAACTATTTTATTTTTCAAGATAAATTCTATTTTCAAACTAGGGTAAGGCGATGGGCGTTAGTTTTGCCCGTGTTATGCAACCATCACTATGGGGTTGTGGGAGGAATTTATTTGGAACAACAATCCCTTTTTCAGACACATCATCTATTATGGGAGGTATATTGACGTTGCCAGAAACATATGGATATGGAATGGTGGCAGAGATTTATTCATGCCATGTGTTGCTCATTGCAACTGCAATGATCTGGGTCTGAGTCTCATGTGATAGACCCTGACAGTTTGGGTTTCTGGACCTTGAGTTACTGCATGATGCTGATTCTATTTTCACCAGGAACCACACTAAGCCAGTTGGTGGCAACTGTTTTTTAAAAGTTGCCACCATCCGGCCTGGAAAATAATATACCCAAAGGCCAGTTCCTGAGAATAAAGAGGAATTGTTCTAAGCCTCAGGATTACACATACGAATGGTCCCGATGTTCAAATTGAACACAAGTTTGACTCGAACTTTGGGTGTTCATTTGTTAGCAAACTAACTGAACATATGGGGCGTTCCCGGGAAATTTGAGTCCTGCGGAGTGCCCCATAATGTACTGTAAGATCGCAGTGCATTGACGGCTGCTGATTGGCCAAAGAATTTACCTGACCTGCATGTTTTTGCCAATCACAGCGCGATCTGCTGTGAGAGCCACGATTAGCCAAAGGCAGGGTGCCTTTGGCCAATCATGGCTCAGGGGGCTAAGACCACGCCCCACACTATATAAGACTGCTTACACGGCGGCCGTATGTAGTGAGATATGTGAAGGAGATTGAGAGAACTTGAGCTAAATTGAGCAGATTAGTTAGTGGCGTGCGGGCAGTTTAGTATATATATATATATATATATATATATATATATATACACACACACACACAGTGCCTTGCGAAAATATTCGCCCCCCTTGAACTTTTCGACCTTTTGCCACATTTCAGGCTTCAAACATAAAGATATAAAACTGTGGGACACAATCATGAAGTGGAACAAAATTTTTGGATATTTCAAACTTTTTTAACAAATAAAAAACTGAAAAATTGGGCGTGCAAAATTATTCAGCCCCTTTACTTTCAGTGCAGCAAACTCTCTCCAGAAGTTCAGTGAGGATCTCTGAATGATCCAATGTTGACCCAAATGACTAATGATGATAAATAGAATCCACCTGTGTGTAATCAAGTCTCCGTATAAATACACCTGCACTGTGATAGTCTCAGAGGTCCGTTTAAAGTGCAGAGAGCATCATGAAGAACAAGGAACACACCAGGCAGGTCCGAGATACTGTTGTGGAGAAGTTTAAAGCCAGATTTGGATACAAAAAGATTTCCCAAGCTTTAAACATCCCAAGCAGCACTGTGCAAGCGATAATATTGAAATGGAAGGACTATCAGACCACTGCAAATCTACGAAGACCTGGCCGTCCCTCTAAACTTTCAGCTCATACAAGGAGAAGACTGATCAGAGATGCAGCCAAGAGGCCCATGATCACTCTGGATGAACTGCAGAGATCTACAGCTGAGGTGGGAGACTCTGTCCATAGGACAACAATCAGTTGTATACTGCACAAATCTGGCCTTTATGGAAGAGTGGCAAGAAGAAAGCCATTTCTTAAAGATATCCATAAAAAGTGTTGTTTAAAGTTTGCCACAAGCCACCTGGGAGACACACCAAACATGTGGAAGGTGCTCTGGTCAAATAAAACCAAAATCAAACTTTTTGGCAACAATGCAAAACTTTATGTTTGGCGTAAAAAAGGCAACACAGCTCATCTCCCTGAACACACCACCCCGACTGTCAAACATGGTGGTGGCAGCATCATGGTTTGGGCCTGCTTTTCTTCAGCAGGGACAGGGAAGATGGTTAAAATTGATGGGAAGATGGATGGAGCCAAATACAGGACCATTCTGGAAGAAAACCTGATGGAGTCTGCAAAAGACCTGAGACTGGGACGGAGATTTGTCTTCCAACAAGACAATGATCCAAAACATAAAGAAAAATCTACAATGGAATGGTTCACAAATAAACATATCCAGGTGTTAGAATGGCCAAGTCAAAGTCCAGACCTGAATCCAATCGAGAATCTGTGGAAAGAACTGAAAACTGCTGTTCACAAACGCTCTTCATCTAACCTCACTGAGCTCGAGCTGTTTTGCAAGGAGGAATGGGCAAAAATTTCATCTCTTGATGTGCAAAACTGATAGGGACATACCCCAAACGACTTACAGCTGTAATCGCAGCAAAAGGTGGCGCTACAAAGTATTAACTTAAGGGGGCTGAATAATTTTGCACGCCCAATTTTTCAGTTATTTATCTGTTAAAAAAGTTTGAAATATCCAATAAATCTCGTTCTGATTCCTGATTGTTTTGCACTTGTTGATTCTTTACAAAAATTGACAGTTTTATATCTTTATGTTTGAAGCCTGAAATGTGGCAAAAGGTCGCAAAGTTCAAGGGGGCGAATACTTTCGCAAGGCACTGTGTGTGTGTATATATATATATATATATATACATACACACACATACACACACACAGTGCATTCAGTGTAGACTATATATACCATGCATTTAGTGTAGACTATGGGCCAGATTCAGGTGGGCGTAGCGTATCTCATTTACACTACGTCGCCGTAACTTACAGAGTCAGGTCTCGTATTCAGAAAGAATTTGCGCCGTAAGTTATGGTGGCGCAGTGTAAATGGGCCGGCGTAAGCACGCGTAATTCAAAGTAGGCTGGTAGTGGGCCTGTTGTATGCAAATGAATCGTGACCCCACGTAAATGACATGATGAACGAACGGCACATGCGCCGGCCGTGGACGTATCCCAGTGCACATGCTCCAAAATTGCGTCGGAAATATTCATTGATATCGACGTGAACGTAACTTACACCCAGCCCCATTCACAAACGCAAACGACGTAAACGACGTACAATTCGACGCTGTTCCGACGTCCATACTTAACATATGCTGCGCCTCATATAGCAGGGGTAACTTTATGCTGGTCGAACGCCTACGTAAACAACGTATATCAGTACACCGGGCGCAACTACGTTTCTGAATCGGCGTATCTAGCTCATTTGCATATTTTTAATGGGAAAGTCTAATGCGTCTAGCGTAACTATGCGCCCACGATACACCGGCGTAGGCAAGTTACGCTGGACGACTGAAGCCATGGTTTTCGGCGTATATTGCTTTCTGAATCGGCGTAAGGTTGCGACGGCGCACATTTGAATTTACGGCGTAGGAGATACACCGGCATAGATTCTTTCAGAATCTGGCCCTATATATCTGGAAGCCCCAGGCAGTCTAATATCTCTATATATCTATATATCTATATCTATATATATATAAATTTATATATACACACACAGTGCAGTCAGTGTAGAATATTTATACAGTGCAGGCACTATATATAAATATATACACACTGACTGCACTGTCACACACACATATACATATATATATATATATATATATATATATATATATATATATATATATATACACACACACACACACACAGTTCAGTCAATGTACAGTATATAATACAGTGCATTGAAGTGGTTAAGGAGAACCCTCTGACAGAATTAAAATGGCAAGGGGTCCCCTCAAAATCCATATCAGGCCATTTTCTAGCGTCCCTCCTTCTGAACCATACCAGGCCGCTTGCCCTTAACACCAGGGGGGGGTGATTTGTGATACCCCCAAAGCACCTTGTCCCTATATTGATGGGGACAAGGACCTCTTCCCAACAACCCTGGCAATTGGTTGTTTGGGTCTGCAGGTGGGGGATTTTTAGAATCTGGAAGCCCCCTTTAACAAGGGGGCCCCCAGATCCCACCCCCAAAGCTCCTCCAGGATTCCCAGCCTCCATCCAGGAGCTCCGTGATACCCCTAGAGCCTTCTTCCATCTGGCACTGTCAGAGACTCCGGAATGTAGCCTGCATTTCTCTGGGTGTACCATCTCTCCACCACAACAATAGGGTAGGTAACAACTATCCATTCCCTTCACTCTGGTCCTGTGGAGGACACCACGGAAGCTGTGAGTCACTGTGCTCACTGAGTTATTTCCTCCTATTATTTCACAATTGATACAAGTTTTGATACTGTTGTCGTTAAAGATTTTAACCTTTATTCCATCATTTGTTTCTATTATACCGAAACAACGGTCCCTGTGTTGAATCTTCTGACCCCATATTCACACTATCTTCCACTAGCGCTGGAACTTCTGTACGCTTTACATGTGAGATCCCTAATACAACAATAGTCAAAGAGGCTTCCAGTACATGATAAGGGTAGTATACAGCAGAATGGGGGTTAATTAGTGTTAGGGCTGGTTCACACTCGGAATTGCACAGGAATGCGCTGTGCTTTCCTGTGCATCTTACATGCGGTGTGGTTGGATTTGAGCCTATTCATTTTAAATGGGCTGAATCACACTGGATCACAGCAAAAGTAGTGCACACACTTCTTTAAAAAAAACGCACTGCAACTGGGTTGCATCGTTTTTCTGTACCATTGGATCCAGGGCATGCAAACTTTGCAAACTTTTCGCTTTGTTTGCGATCTGCGTTTTGGGGTAATAGCGTAATGTTGACACCCGCTGCAGATTGCAACTGCAGTGCGTTTTTGAACGTGGTGTAGGAATTGCGCACAGAAAGCAGGGTTCACGCACAGTGTTCTGGTGTGAACAGGCCCTTAGTTTTGGAGTTGGCTCTTAGGCTCGAGAGTTCAGTGTTTTAGGGGTTAAGTGTTAGGAGGAGGGTAAATGTTAAACAAATATTTAAGTGATTACATTTCGGGTATAAAAATAAAGTGTTAAAGGTTTAGAAAGTTAGGGCCAGATTCTCAGAGGCGTTACGACGGAGTATCTCAGATACCCCGTCGTATCGCCGTTTTTTTTGTCTCGTATCTATGCGCGTGATGCTTAGCATCACTTTTGCATAGATACGCTTCTACATCCGACAAGTGTAAAACCATTACACTTGCGGATCGTAGTTGTAATGACAACTCCGGCCACTAGGTGGCCTTTACGTTGTTTTCGCATTTGCATATGCAAATGAGGTAGTACGCCGATTCTCGATCGCTTTTACGCCGCCCCGTCGTCGCGTACGTCGTTTTCGTTCGCGTAAGGTTACCCCAGCTTCTATGTGGAGTAACCTTACGAGGTCCCGTCGGATGCCGTCATGTCCCGTCGGATGCCATGTTAAGTATGGCGTCGGGTCAGCGTCAGCTTTTTGCGTCGCTGACGTTGTTTTACTAACTCGTTCGAGAATAGGGAGTTGCGTAAATGACGCTCACGTCGTTTTGACGTCGGTTTCAACGTGAGCTGGAGCATGCGCAGTGGGCTTTTTCCCCGGCCGGCGCATGTGCAGTTCGTTCGACGCGGGGGCGCGCTTAATTTAAATACAAGCCGCCCCATTTGAATTGCGCGGGTTTACGCTTGGCGATTTACGAGACGCCAACGCAAACTACGGAGCAAGTGCTTTGAGAATAAAGCACTTGCTCTAGTACGCAGCGGCGGCGTAGTGTAAATGGCTTACGCTACGCCGCCGAAAATATATGAGAATCTGGCCCTTAGTATTTATGAAGAAGGTTAAACTGGAACTAATTAAAAAAATTAGGAATTGATTGTTAGACCATGGGGTAAACGCTGCTACCTTGAGATGATTGAACACTGTCAAAAGCTTTGCCAGGACCGCCACTGCAGTATATCCATATAACCCCACCCTCTCTGAGTAGCTCCAGTTTTTTTAGCTAGCAAGGAGGAGATGACAGAGAAAAGAGTGAAATGATCCATGTCCAAAACTGTACTCCAAGATATATTGTAGAGTTTACAAAACTCTTATTATCTTAACCCCTTAAGGACCGCCGCATGTACATTTACGTTGGCAGAATGGCACAGACAGGCACATCAACGTATATATACGATGGTGCCTTGACGTGGTTCGGGGGTTCCGACCGGGACCCCCCCGGTACATGCGGCGGTCCGGTTTGCTGTGCTAGCGATCCGGGATGAGGGAGCGGCTATTCATTTTTGTCCGCCCCCTCCGGATCGCTCCCAGCCAATCCGCGCGCTCCCCCGTGTGTCACTTCCTCCTCCTGTGTAAACATAGGAAGAGGGAAGTGATGTGATCTCTGCTCTCGGCGGTATTTTCAACCGCCGCTGAGGAGAGATCACATCACATAGTAAGTCACACTTAACCCCTTGCGATCATCCCCCCCCCCCATCTTCCCTGTCAGTGTCACTGAATGCAGTAATCATATATGTACGATTACTGTATTTAGTACCAGTGTGACAGTCAGTTAGTGTTAGGTTCAGGATAGCCCCCGTACACCCCCCAAATTCAGTTTTAACCCCTTGATCACCGCCCTAGTTAACCCTTTCACTCCCTATTGCCAGCGTCACTAAGCGATCATTTTTCTGATCACTGTATTAGTGTCGCTGTTCCCGCTAGGTAGCTATTTTTTTTTATTGCGTTTTTTTTTTTTACTAAAGACATGTGGCTAAATAAATTTTGGCCTAAATGTTTGACTAAAATTATTTGATTTTTCTTATAACAAAAAGTAAAAAATATTGATTTTTTTTCAAAAATGTCGCTCTATTTTTGTATATAGCGCAAAAAAATAAAAATCGCAGAGGGGATCAAATACCACCAAAGGAAAGCTCTATTTGTGGGAAGAAAAGGACACAAATTTTGTTTGGGAGCCACGTCGCACGACCGCGCAATCGTCAGTTAAAGAGACGCAGTGCTGAATCGCAAAAAGGGGCCTGGTCCTTTACCTGCATTTTGGTCCGGGTCTTAAGTGGTTAATCATGCAGTACACAGAAATTGATTCTTAGAAAATGAGATGCCCCAAAAAAAATTGAGTGGTGGGCAACAAAATAGCAGCAACAGGTCCACAGGAAAAGCAAGAAGGCTCAAAAGACCCGAACAGGCTTCTGACAGCTGGAGCACCTTGTAGGCAAAGCACACATGAGCAGGGCCCAAACTGCCACCTGACAATAAACAGTTTTCAAAATGTGAACATAGGGTCAAGTAAAAGCATACAACCTGTAAAAAAAAAAACAGCATAAGAAAAGAAAATAGGGGGGGCACAAAGCCAAACGATGACTACAGAGAGAAGTGTTACTAAACCCAGGACCCTGCAATCACTATATTTGGTCTCCCATAGTACACAGAACATGGAAATGCAATTATTTTTGTAATTATAATCTACTATATACCTTCTCTCATCAGCAGTATATAGCAGTCTTGTGACTTCTAACAGTGTCTGGCTGAGTATTGGTTAAAGCTTGTAGGAGGAGTTTTCATTCTCCCCTCACTGTCCTATGAGGCTGCAGTACTCCAGACCCTCCTGTCTGGACAGTGCTGATCACATGCACCTTCCAAAAACAACAAAAAAAAACTCTCTAGAAATACACACCAAGCTGAGCATGTGCAGAGTGCCCCCAAAGCTTTGTATTAGGAGATGGATTGGAGACTGTGGAAGGCAGGGAGGATCAGAGAAGACAGGATCAAACAGTATTTTTACACAATGCAGAGGCTTAACCCTCTTAGGTTCTACAGTGAGTATAACAAGTATGCTTTAATGCATATACAGACCCATTTTACTGTTTTGGGTTTAGTAACACTTTCATTCTTACAGGAGGAACCCCCTTAAGCACAAGGGGAGGTATTTTTTATATTTAACTGATAATAATACTTCTTTGAACATTTTCTTTGAGGTTCTCAACCCTCTAGTGCCGTGACCCCTTGATAACATTTCCCAAGTTGTGGGGACCCCTAACAGTAAAATTATTTTCTTCTACTCACACAGTATTAAAACCCCTTATGGTAGATTTTACGATGTACCACTATTTTTCTCTTTGTTCTTCTTTCTTTCCCTTTTATCTCTCTCTATGATAATTTTCCCCCCATTCCTCTCTCTAACCATCTTTCTTGTTCTTCTTATTCTTTCTATCGCTTTTACTCCCCCCTTTTTCCTCTCCCTTCCATGTATTCTTTAGATTTGTATTCCTTCTCTTACTCCTTAGTGGGGGAAATGGGATGAGTGGCAGTGCTGGCGAGGAGTTGGGATGAACGGCGGTGCTGGTGATGGGGTGGGATCAGTGGCAGTGCTGGGAGGAGTTCTGATCAACCAACTTAGTTGCTCTTGATCACGGTCATCTGCTGATCTGGGAAATGTAGTGGGGACTTTTAATGGCAGCTATAATCATAGGTAGTATTACTCACTGTGTTATCGGCTTCACTGTGTCTCCGGCTCTGTGGTGTCTCATAGCAGTGACACCTATGCCAAAATCAGGTTAATGATTCTTACTCTGAATGGTCCAAGGTTATCAGCGGTGTACCCCAAGGTTCAGTGTTGGGTCCCTTACTTTTCAATATATTTATAAATGATATTGGGTCTGAGATCAAAAGTAACATTTCTGTCTTTGCAGATGACACCAAGCTATGCAGTGGAATAACGTCCTTGCAGGATGTCTCCAATTTACAAGCCAACCTCAATGCTCTGTCTAATTGGGCGACTATGTGGCAGATGAGGTTTAATGTTGATAAATGTAAAGTTATGCACTTGGGGGCTAAGAATATGCATGCATCATACATACTAGGGGGAGTTCAAATGGGGGGGATCTGTAGTGGAGAAGGATCTGGGGGTTTTAGTTGATCATAAGCTCAATAATGGCATGCAATGCCAAGCTGCGGTTTCCAAAGCGAGCAAAGTCCTTTCTTGTATTAAGAGAGGTATGGACTCCAGAGATAGAGATATCATTTTGCCCCTGTACAAATCATTAGTAAGACCTCATCTGGAATATGCAGTCCAGTTTTGGGCACCAGTTCTCAAAAAGGATATAGGAGAACTGGAGAAAGTGCAGAGAAGGGCAACTAAACTGATAAGAGGCATGGAGGAGCTCAGCTATGAGGAAAGATTAGAAAAACTGAATTTATTCACTCTTGAGAAGAGGAGAATAAGGGGGGATATGATCAACATGTACAAATATAGTGAACTTGGTGTTGAGTTATTCACTTTAAGGTCAACGCTGAGGACAAGGGGGCACTCTTTACGTCTGGAGGAAAAGAGATTTCACCTCCAAATACGGAAAGGTTTCTTCACAGTAAGAGCTGTGAAGCCGCGTACACACGGCAGAGAACCTCGACGGGCAGAACACATCGTTCCGCCCGTCGAGGTTCTCTGCCGGCCGTCAGATTCGGCGACCCGCCCGTCGGGAATGGCAACCAGCCATTCATCCAGGCGGGCCGTCGAGCAAATAGAGAACATGCTCTCTATTTCTGCTCGACGGCATTCCCGACGGGATGCTCGCCGAAAACGTACACACGGCCGAGGTTCTCGCTGGAATGCAGCTTCCAGCGAGGTTCTCGCTGGTTTCTAGCGAGAACCTCGGTCGTGTGTACGCCGCCTGAAAATGTGGAACAGACTCCCTCCAGAGATGGTTCTGGCCAGCTCAGAAGATTGCTTTAAGAAGGGCCTGGATTCTTTCCTAAATGCACATAATATAACTGAGTACTAAGTTCTGTAGGTAAAGTTGATCCGGGGTAAATCCGATTGCCTCTCGGGGGATCAGGAAGGAATTTTTTCCCCACCGGTAGAAAATTGGATCATGCTCTGCTGGGGTTTTTTGCCTTCCTCTGGATCAACTGTGGGTATGGAGCTGGGTGTATGGGATGTACTGTGTTTTATTTTGTTTGTTTATTTATTTTTTTACTTGTCAATATATCTTTATTGAGGTGATAAAGAAATGTACAATTCAACAAAATAAAATAAGTTAATTACAGACACAGAATAATTTCTTGGTTTACATAAGTGGTAAGTTCACAACAGGTGAGTCTGGTGGCTTCAATGGACATATTAATAGTACAGATAAGGTTATAACTAAGAGACCAATTTTCTGGAGTTTATTTAAAGATGCTTCGTTTCTTCCAACCAGCCCAGATGGTTTTAGGGCTGTGGTTTAGGCAAGAGTCCTGATGCGTCAACGTAAGTGTTTCAACCAAAATCAACCTTATAACAATGCTAAGAACATGTATAATAACGAGGTTCATAGTCAGAGCCCAAGGTGGGGGAGGAGGGTGGGGAGGAAAGCGGGGAGGGGAGAAAGGGGGTTTATTTATTTTTTTAAGATAGGATCTCCTCCAGCCCCTCCCACTTCACATTCCTCACAAGTCAGCTGACCTCTAGTCTCTGCCCCCCAGCCATGCTGTGAACTGAACTGGCGGCTGCGAGGAGCCTGAGTGGGTGGCCGCGGGCTCTAGGAACGGCCCTGCTGGGCAGCCACAGGCTTCAAGGACAGCCCTGCTGGGAGGCCGCAAAAAGGCTGGGAGAGTCGCGTGGGCTTCAGGAACAGCTTAGGATTTGGTGACCCCTGGCATATCGTCATGTGACCCCCTAGGGGGTCCCGACCCCCAGGTTGAGAACCACTGCCTTAGAGCATACAATATATGTCCCCTTTCTTTGCACCTGGAGGCTCAAAGGAGCAGGAAAATGGGGGGATGTTGTCAAAACAAAGGTAAATATGTGCAGCTGGAAAGAGTGGCAGGTAAGTGAACCTGCTATTTTGCTCTATATTGGTAGACAATTTTCACTATAATAGATAAATATGTAGGTATGATGGTTTATATCGTGGGTTAAATCAGGTCACAGACTGTTAAACTAAACAAATAACCTTTACGTGCAAAAAAAAAAAAAAGAACAAACAGGGTAGAAATTATTCCAGAAATTGAAACATAGCATTAGATTGTTGTAATGACTTTCTATACCTATGATTACAGAGGTGTTTGGAAAGTGTGTGCACAGCACCATTGGCCTCTCTAATTTCATTGTCAGTGGTGTGTAATGCCTCCCCTCCTCCTCTTATATAGTGAATGGGAATCAAGTCAGCAGGGACCAAGCCAGCGTAATGAACACACAGCCCATCTCGCTTTTTTCCCCCCATCACGTCTCTCCTGGCCCAAAGGCTACAAGCTGTCACAGGCTGATGAGGTTCATATCTGGGGCTATCAACCAGACCTCCTCCACAGCACGCCACAATTTCTCTCATGCCCAGTGCCCAGGGGGCATCATTAATGCACCCCATCTAGAAGCAATAGAAGGCCCTCATTGTTTGCAGGATAGCTGTGTGGTCTTTTCAAAGAACTTTAATGTTACAACTCTTCGTCAGTCACGTGTTAACCATTTAATGCAAGAATTGGCACACAGAAAGACTTATAGTTAAGCCATTGGCATAGCAGGAAAAGGATATAAAGCAGAATGTTTATAGCTTGCATAAAGTATCTACTGCAGGTCTGTCACAGTCACCCGTTCCAATGATCATTGACATATAGCCATTTATAAGACCTACCAGTAATGGCAACCTGACATGACCCATAGAGTTTGCACCCACAACTCTACCTGAACCTGACTAGCCAATGCTGTGTTACAAATAGTGGAAAAAAATTGCTCTCAATTACAAGAAAAAGAAAGGTTGAGTCTCAGGCGCTATCACAGGAAAAACAACATGATGCAATATATGTTCAGCTAAACATATATTGCTAAACATATATTGCTGCTGTCTAATGGAAAATGTTTAGATGCTGCAACGCTAAAGACAAAAAGGGAAGACAGTGCTTAGGAACTACTACTACTACTACTACTACTACCGTACTACTGGGTAATGGCTGCAATGAATCAAAAAGGTTGCTGTCAATTTATTCCAAAGATTAAAACAGTACAAATTTGAATGACATTACCACACGGTTGTAAGGCTGGCTCAGGCACTGATTGGATCACTAGAACCGACCGGGACAACCAACCTTGGTCAGAACAGCTCAGCGGAAGAGATCGCTGCACTAACTTAGCATTGACTCTGACCAATATCTTGCCACTTTATATGCAGGCAGAATGCACATGGAAGCTTGTACTCCAGCAGACGCTTGGTTAACCACTTAAGGACCGCCTCCTGCACATTTACGTCGGCAGAATGGCACGGCTGGGCACATCTACGTACAGGTACGTCCTCTTTAAGTGCCCAGCCGTGGGTCGAGGGTGCGGGTCTGAAGCTCCGTGACCACGGGACCCGCGGAACCGATCGCTACTGGAGTCCCGCGATCGGTCCCTGGAGCTGAAGAACAGGGAGTGCTGTGTGTAAACACAGCTTCCCCGTTCTTCACTGTGGCGCTATTATCGATCGTGTGTTCCCTTTTATAGGGAAATACAATCAACGACATCACACCTACAGCCACATCCCCCTACAGTTGGAAACACAGATGAAGTCACACTCAACCCGTTCAGCGCCCCCTTGTGGTTCACTCCCAAACTGCAATTGTAATTTTCACAGTAAACAATGCATTTTAAATGCATTTTTGCTGTGAAAATGACAATGGTCCCAAAAAGGTGTCAAAATTGTCCGAAGTGTCCGCAATAATGTTGCAGTAACGAAAAAAATCGCTGATCGCTGCCATTAGTAGTAAAAAAAAAGATAATTAATAAAAATGCAATAAAACTATCCCCTATTTTGTAAACGCTATACATTTTGTGCAAACCAACCGATAAAAGCTTATTGCATTTTTTTTAACCAAAAACAGGTAGAAGAATACGTATCGGCCTAAACTGAGGAAAACATATATATATTTTTTGGGGGGATATTTATTATAGCAAAAAGTAAAAAATGTTGCATTTTTTTAAAAATTGTCGCTCTTTTTTTGTTTATCGCGCAAAAAATAAAAACTGCAGAGGTGATCAAATACCACCAAAAGAAAGCTCTATTTGTGGGAAAAAAGGGACGCCAATTTTGTTTGGGAGCTACGTCACACGACCGCTCAATTGTCTGTTAAAGCGACACAGTGCCGAATCGTAACAACTGGCCAGGTCCTTTAGCTGCCTAAAGGTCCGGGTCTTAAGTGGTTAAAGTGACCTGTTGAATACATTTCTAAAGAGCTATAGGGAATTTGGCTTGGAACATGCACCTCTCATTGCAGTGTAGCTGATCTCTACCCTGGCAGTCTGTTATAACATAGCAGTCTCCTGTTACACTGTAATCTCTTGTAATGGCATCTGTTTGCTTTAAATAAATTTGAATACTTAGGGCCAGATTCATGAAGAGTTAGGCTGGCGGATCCAGTGATCCGCCAGCCTAACTGTCACTTTAAGCCGGCGTTTCTGTTTTCTATAACCAGAAAACAAGAAACGCTGGGTTGGAGTTCCGATGCGATCGGCGTAATTGAATTTCGCCATCGCATCGTTACTTCAACTTAAAAATGGCGCCGGGGGCGTTCCCGCTGGTTAACGCTGAAAAAATATGTTAATCAGCGGGAGTCGGAAATTCACGATCGTTTTCGGGCGCGACGCAGTGACTTTACGACGTTTCCGGAAGCGATACGCGACGTAAAGATAAAGCAGCCCCCTAGTGGAATATCCTATGTTAGGTATAGCCGTCGTCATCGCGTCGGAAAAAAAACAAATCGCGTCGTTTGCGTAAAACATTCATGAATGGGGACGTGACGTCATTGACGTTCACTGACAGAACTTGGAGCATGCGCACTGGGATGCATTGACACTCGACGCATGCGCAGTACGTTCGCCGCGGAATCGCGCATAGTTAGAATACTACACGCCCCGTACCCGCCCAATTTGAATTCCGCTGGCTCATTTGCGATGCGCTGCCGCAACTTTAGGAGCAAGTGCTTCCTGAATAACAGCACTTGCTCCTAAAATTTCGGCAGAGTAACGCAAATGAGAAGCGTTACTCCAGAGCAAAGATGCTCTGATCTACCTGAATCTGGCCCTTAATGTTAAAGGGGAGATCCAGGCTTTTTTTATGTTTATTAAAAGTCAGCAGCTACAAAAAGTCTAGCTGCTGGCTTTTAATAAACATACACTTATCTGTTCCATGGTCCAGAGGCATGCCGCCGGGAGCTTCATTCCGGTCCCCCCTTTACCGCCGGTGCCTCCATTGTAACTGTGGGCACTCACTGCGCATGCGTGAATGGCACAGCTCTCCCTGATTGGACAGGCGATCGCCTGGGACCGGTCACGTGTCTGGTCGCCTACAGGGAGGGGCCGTCGTAGGCTATATGACGTATCGCCTTAGTGATCCCAGGGTGGAAGGAGGAAGTGGGACAGAAAGTCCCACTCCTCCTGAAGCCCCCCCCCAAGAAAATGACATGCCAAATGTGGCATGTTGGGGGGCAAGGAGTGGATTAAGTGGATGTTCCACTTTTGGGCGAAACTCCGCTTTAAATTAGCCCACAGTTTGCCCAACCCCATCTCCTATTGTTTGCAAAACGGCACTGCGTTACTTTAACTGACAATTGCACAGTCGTGTGACAATGCACCTAAATCAAATTTATGTATTTTTTTACCACAAATAGAGTTTTTTTAGTGATATTTGATCACCTCTGATGTATCTTTTTGGGGGCTATAAACAAAAAATTTAAAAAAATATATAATAATTTTTACTTTCTGCTATAAAATATATCCAATAAAAAAAAATTGAATTTCTTCATAAATTTAGGTCAATATGTAATATGCTGCATGTTGCTGCAAGTGAGAAGAACCCCTGTAGCAGCCCCCCTCATACTTACCGGAGCCCTATCTTGATCCTTGGCTGTCCAGAACCCTCCTGATTGGCTGAGACACAGCAGTGGGAGCCAATGTCAATAAAAGTCAGTGGGCCAATGAGGAGACAGACGGTACCGGGCTAAGCTGTGGCTCCGTGTCTGCATGGACACACAGAGCTGCAGCTTGGCTTGGGTGCCCCCATAGTAAGCTGCTTGCTGTGGGGGCACTCAGCGAGAGGAAGGTGCCCGAGAAGAGGAGGATCTGGGCTTCTCAGTGCAAAACTACTGCACAGAGCAGGTAAGTATCACATGTTTGATATTTTTAAACAAAAGAAAAGCAGAATTTAATATCACTTTAACCATTCCTTACTCTATCCAAAACGACAAAAAAAAATAAAAAAAAATAATGCAAAGAGGAACTGCAGTCTGTTCACATAATCTGCAATAAAACATCTTTGCCATCCTGAAGCTTCCCTCCAACCACTTTGCATATTATTATATATATACTGAATGAATGAATGAAGAACTTATATAGCGCAGCACATGCGAAGTAAATCGCCTCTGGGCGCTTGTTGTTCCTGTCTCCTTTGAGATCAAAAGAGATGAGTCTTAATCCTTCTCCTGAAGACCAAGTAGTTCTCCTCCAGCCGAATGCTGGCTGGTAAGGCGTTCCATAGTCTGGGACCTTGGACAGCGAATCTCCTGTCTCCTTTGGACTTGTATCTGGCTTTCGGTATCTGAAGCCGATTTTGATTGGTGGATCGTAGAATACGATTGGGATTGTGAACTTTTAATTTTTCGCATAGATAATGGGGAGCATTCCCATGGATACATCTATGCGTTAGACAGAGAGCTTTAAAGGTGATTCTGTCTTTAACTGGTAGCCAGTGAAGGGATCTCAGTGAAGGTGAGATTGATTCCCAGGGTTTTTTCCCAGTCACAAGTCTGGCGGCCGTATTTTGAACGACTTGAAGACGAGCGATTTGGTACTTGGGGAGTCCGAGGTAAAGGGCATTTGCATAGTCCAGTCTGGAGTTTACAATCGCTCCCACCACGACCGCTATGTCATTCTTGGGAATAAAAGGCGTGAGTCTGCATAGTAGGCGCAGCAGATAGTGAGATCCACTGACTACTGCCCCTATTTGTGCGTTCATTGTCATGTCGGAGTCAAAGATGACCCCAAGACTTTTGACTTTGGCGCTAGGGGTGATGATTTTGCCCAGAATGGGCGGGGGGATCCAGGTTGTTGTCGATTGATTCCTACGCTTGGCGTGAAACAGAAGAAGTTCTGTTTTCGCTCCGTTGAGTTTGAGATAACTCTTTGTCATCCAGTCCTCTATCAAAGAGAGGCATGTCTCTAGGTTGAGGTGGTGATCCTTTTTATTGCAAATGCGGAAGTACAGTTGCGTGTCGTCTGCATAAGAGTGATATAGCAGGGGGCGTGGCCTGGCGAGCGACCGAGATGCAAGCACACTAACGGAGCTCCGTGAAAAGACACAGCCGACAGCGTAATTTCAGCTCATTCAGCCCAGGCAATGGGAAAGCTGTCTCACCAGACACCCCACACTAGATCCCGCAGAGGTTCCACGGCTCCTACTAGCCGCAGCATCCCGGATCTGTTCGGCTTCAAGACAGCGGAACGGGACAACGTGTCCAGCCACAAAATGGCGCGCTCGCAGGCGGACGAAGACGACTTTAGCGAGGACTCCCAGTCTGCTATGGAGGACTCAGGTAGGAGTCGAACACGCTTAAACAAACCCCTCACTTATGCAGACATGTCTGGGTTTGCTGCAGACATAAAAGCCACGTTTTCTGCGGCGCTCACCGACCTTAAGTCTAGCCTGCTTGTTCTCTCGGACAAGATGGAGGAGGTGGAGGTCAGGGGTAAACAGAGGGACAGAGCATTAAACAGACTTGACCAAGTGGTGGAAACGCACTCTTCACATTTTATTGAGATGAACCGTCACTTGGAAGACCTTGATAACAGGGGGAGGAGGAGCAACATTAGGGTGAGGGGGGTCCCCGAAACTGTGGACACTGACCAGATCATCCCGGCTCTCCAGAGAGTATTCAATAGCTTTTTGGAACGGCAGGAAGACTCTGCTATTGAATTTGACAGAGCTCATAGAGCCCTCAGGGCTAGGGGTCCTGATAATGCACCCCCTAGAGACATTATTTGTTGCTTGGTGAGCTACCCCCTCAAGGAGGAGATCATGAGGAAGGCAAGGCGCAATGACCATATCGTTTTTAATGGCGCGCACATCATGCTCTACCAGGACCTTTCTCAAATAACGCTGAAGAATAGGAGGGCCCTCCGCCCCTGCTGGATAAGCTCAGAGAGAGGGACATTCGATATACGTGGCGCTTCCCTTTTGCTCTGGTAGTGACGGTTGCTGGCAAACAGCATGTGTTACGTTTCCCCTCTGAGCTCCCTGCTTTTTGTGAAGCCCTGAACATGGACCTGATTGCGCTCCCTGAATGGTACCAAGAATTCACCCTGCCGCCTCCGGTCCGGAACCACAACGGGTCCCCATTTTCTACCCCGGAGAAGCAGGTGACCAAGAAAATGCGATATGGCCAGGGCAGCGGCTCGCAAACGGGGACCCCTGCAGCTGTTCGAGCCACCCCTTCCAGATCGCGCAAATCTGACTGATGCTTCCTTCCCGGTTTGAATTTTTCTACTTGGCCTGGTCCTATGGGCTATCTAACATGTGGCTGACTTCACACCTGGGCATCATGACTTGTTGCTGTGGTCGGTCGAATGTGGATTTGTGTCTATTGTAACCTGCCCTGTTCAATGACTCCGGAAACCTTTCTCTCCCAAAGGTGGTTTCCCTTATATGTTCTGGACAGTGTCATGGCTGGAGCGGGACAGTGTTGCCCCCTGTTACTTCTGAAGTCATGCTGGACGAATACCTTCTTTTCTAAGTAACAGGAGAGGAATCTGACCCTTCCCTTTCCCCCCTCCCCCCCCTCCCTTCCTCCCCCCTCCCCCCTCCCCTCCCCCGCCCTTTCCCCCCCCCCACCCCCAACCTCTCCTCTTCTTCCCTCCCCCACCACTTCGCCACCCTCACTTATTTTATACTAGAGGATTCCTAGTTAATGGTCTTAAACTGTTTGATACCGTTCCTGGTCTATGATGGCCCACTGAATGTTGTAGCTATCAAGAGGCTGTGTCTCACGATTTCCTTATCTGTTACTGTGTGCACTGCGATACTTTTATAGATCTTAGTGATATACTGTTGAAAAAAAATTTTTTGTTTTTGTTTGTGTGTCTGGTGTTTTGGTTGCTGGCTTCCCACGCCACCACATAGTCTGCCAGAGTGGGGGTCTGCCCGACTCTGGCACACTACTTCTTCAGTTGGCGGGAGTAAATTCTGCCATTTGTGTTCAATAATCCCTTCTCGTTGTGGTGGACCCTACTGAATCCGCCACATTTTCATTTCCTTTTTCTTTTTCTATTTTTTTTTCTTTTTCTTTTTCTCTTTTCTCTCCTCTCCTCCTGACCGCTCACTCTTCCCTACTTGGTGCTAGAACCCCTTTTGGGGAACCCCAGACGTGACTCTCTGGATACGGTTTGATTGTGGGCTAATCACAAGCTTCTCCTTTTGTAACTTGTCCCATAGGTGACGGAAATGGCTTATTCCTCTCTAGGTGGGTGTCCTACGGTCATCTCGCACAACGTTGGGGGTTTGAACGTTCCTGAAAAAAGGTCATCCGTGCTTAGAGAGTTAAAGAAGGGTAAGCCGCATTTTGCATTCCTGCAGGAGACCCACTTTAAGACTGGACAGGTACAGAAACTTACTAACTCCTTCTTTGCTTCAGCATTTCACACCACTAATGATTTAGCGAAAACTAAAGGGGTCACGACACTGATTAGTAGGAATGCTCCATTTACACTCTCGGAATGTCTGACAGACCCGGACGGCCGCTATTTTTTTTTTAAAGGCTCATACTAGGACAAGACAGTGACTCTAGCTAATGTGTACTTCCCCAACAAATCGCAGGTAATTTTTTGCCAGAAGTTAGTTAGAGAACTGAAGGGCTTTGCAACAGGCATGCTCATACTGGGGGGGGGACTTTAATCTCCCTTTGGACCCTGCGGTGGATTCCTCCTCTGGGAAATCCTGTATCACTTACCTAGCCCTCAGAAAAATTAAATTACTGCTGCACTCCCTTCTTTTGATAGACTCCTGGAGGCTCCTCCATCCTGACTCTAGGGATTATACCTTCCACTCAGTCCCCCACAACCGCTACTCCCGGTTAGATTACTTATTTGTTACGCAAAGGGACCTCCAGGTTGTGACGGGTGCACACGTAGGTATCCAGTCATTATCGGACCACGCTCCAGTGTCCCTAACAATTGACCTGGGCATGCTACCTCCTAGACCAGACACGTGGAGGCTGAACTCCTCGTTGCTGACAGATCCTGACTTGCTCCCTCAGGTGACTACTAAAATGGTTGATTACTTCCAACTTAACACCACACCTGGCATGGATCCCATGACGGTGTGGCTGGCCCACAAGTGTCACCTTAGAGGGGAACTGATCAGATTGGGGGCGCAAAGAAAGAGAGAACGGGAACGGGAAGTTAGGAGGCTCTCGGACAAAATTTGCACTCTGGAAAGTCGTCATAAGCAATCTCTTTCGGTGGAGTCTGCTAGGGACTTACTAGAAGCGCGACAGGCGTTGAAACAAATCTTCGATGACAGGGCCAAACGGCTCCTGTTCTTTAGAAAAAAGCTATACTATGAATCAGGAGACAAGACAGGTAGGTTTCTTGCTAGGGCTTTGAGGGAAGCTGGTGCCACTAATCATATAGCGGGGATTAGTTCGCAGAAGGGGACTCTAGATGTGTTGACGAATGACATTGCAGCTCACTTCCATCAGTTCTACACGAAACTCTATAATTTACCGAAACCTCACAACCCTTATGGTACAGGTTTGGACAGGCTTCAAGTTATTCAAGACTACCTACATGACAGCGGCCTCCCAACACTGGGGAATGACATGCTGACCCCTCTTGAAGAGTCAATCTCGGAGTCTGAGATTGCGCTAGCAATCAAGGAGCTCAAGGCAGGGAAAAGTCCGGGCCCTGACGGCTTTACGGCTATCTATTATAAGACGTTTCGTGAACACCTGACTGTCCCCATGCTAAAGGCACTAAACTCTCTGTCCTCCCCTAGGCCAGTTCCGTCGGAATTTCTGGCGGCTCACATTTTGGTCGTCCCTAAACCTGGGAAGGACCCGGCCGCTTGCTCCAGTTACAGGCCTATCTCTTTACTGAATCTAGACCTTAAGATTCTTGCAAAAGTACTGGCTAACAGGATACGCCAGAACAGGTGGGTTTCATGCCGGGTAGGGAGGCAAGGGACAACGTGATAAAGGCCCTGCTTCTAATACATGAGGCGGGGGGTCGGGACCTGGGAGGCCTTCTCCTGTCTACGGATGCGGAGAAGGCCTTTGATAGGGTCGCCTTGGACTATTTGCTGGCCACTTGTAGGCACATAGGACTCGGTACGCATATGATGTCCTGGATCGCGGCCCTATATGATTACCCCACAGCCAAATTAAGGATTAATGGTACGCTGTCTGAAGAGGTTGGGATTGCGAATGGGACGAGACAGGGGTGCCTGTTGTCTCCCTTACTCTTTATTTTGTCCTTAGAGCCGTTTATCAGGATGGTGAACAAAGACAGAGCAGTGATGGGATTTGAGGTAGCGGGGTCAGAGTATAAGATCGCAGCCTATGCTGACGACCTTCTTTTTTTTCTGTCCAACCCTCATACTACGGTGCCCAACTTAATGCGACACTTTACACAATTTGGCTTTATATCTAACCTCAAAATTAACCTTGATAAGTCAGAAGCTATGAACATCTCCCTCACAGGGGACACCTTGACTAAGACCAGATCTAACTGCCCTTTCCGTTGGGTCACGGCGGAACTTAAATACTTAGGCACATGGCTGACTCCGAGACTGTCGTCCACCTATGAGCGTAACTTCCCCAAATTATTGCTGGAAATCAGGAAAGACTTGCAGAACTGGCACACTAGGTATTTCTCTTGGTTTGGTAGGGCGGCTATCTTAAAGATGGTTGTCCTCCCGCGATTATTGTACCTTTTTAGGACACTCCCGCTTAGGATCCCGCAGAATTTTTTTAACACTTTGCAGTCTGCCCTACTGCAATTCCTATGGCATCATAAAAAAACAAGAATCAAACTCTCATTGCTTACTAGGCCAAAAGACCGAGGGGGGATGGGCCTACCAAATTTCCACAACTATTACCTAGCATCACACCTGACCAGAGTGATTGACTGGCATTGTCATAGCTCCTCTAAGGATTGGGTCTCACTCGAGGACTCTATAAATCAGTCTCGATTGAGGTTCTCCCCTTGGACGTCCTGGCAGAATCTGACAGCTAACCTTAAGGGACACCCCCTGACTGGCACCACTCTCAGTCTGTTCCGTAAAATAGCCAACAAGACTGATTTGACTTCGACCTTTGGCCCTTTGTCCCCTGTGAAGGATAATCCTGACTTTCCCCCGGGTCTTGGGAACGGCACCCTTTCGACGCCAGAAGACAGACGCCCACTCGTGATGGGAGACTGCTTTAGGGGGGGACAGTTCAAAAGCTTCCTAGCTATCAGAGACGATAATGACCTTCCGAGACTCCGCTGGTGGACATATTTCCAGGTCCGTAGTTATGCTACCAACACATCCAGAGCACCTGACTTTTCTAGAGCACAGACAGATTTAGAGGCAGTGTGTGTTGAGGGCTCCCAATGCAACAAGGCGACGTCACTTGCTTATGCTTGGTTGCAAAATTCCTGTATTGATAATGTAGACAGATTTCGCCAGGCCTGGTCACGTGCACTGCGTATGGATATTACCGACGATCAGTGGGCCACAGCTTGCAAACTAGCACACAAGTGCTCAATTAGCACCAAAACGCAGGAAACCTCGTACAAGCTTTTGACGCATTGGTACGCCACTCCAGACAAGCTAAAAAGATGGTACCCCAACTGTTCTGATCTTTGTTGGAGGTGCGGTGAGGAAACAGGAACACTTGTACATATATGGTGGGAGTGTAGGATTCTGGGTCCCTTCTGGAACAAGGTTAGGGAGGTGGTGAGGCAGATCACGGAGACCAAACTTGACCTCTCTGCAGCGTGTTGTCTGCTACATATCACTAACTTCTCATTTAAACGATACCAACAATCTTTGACAAAGCATTTATTGAATGCGGCCAAATCCTTGATACCTCTCAGGTGGAAGAGTGTTACTCCCCCGTCCATACAGGACTGGCTGAGGAAGGTTTTGGAGGTCTGTTACATGGAAGATACTCTTGCTCAGACTACCGAGGACGCTAAGAAGTATCTTGACACGTGGTCTCCGTGGTTTGTTTTCAAAGTCTCAAGTGTATATGACTCACTGATGCGTTAGCACTGGAGACGATGAACTGTAATACCTGTACCTGTCCGTCTACCGTATATGGTCATGACTGGGAAACGATAGGACCCACCTGATGATAAAATAGCCCATGGTCCTGATCTGCTGAGAGTCACCTACTGAATATGTCATCTCCCCCCCCCTCTCCCTCCATATCTTCCCCTTTCCTTTTCTTTCCTGTATCTTTTAGGTTTTCTGTCTCTCTTACTTACTGCAGTTTGCAGTCAAGGCGGCTGTATAATGGTTTACTACACTGCAGATGGTTGTGCTGATATGGTCTGTATCACTATATTGACCTAATGTGGCTAATCTGCTGCACGCCATGTGTCTCTTGAGACATAACATGTTAAGATAGAGATGCCTACGATGTAAACCTCTACTGCTGTTGAATTTGACCCTTTTTACTTTGATTGTTAAGTACAAGGCTTTTTGTAAGGTGCCTACGCTTTGCTCTGTATTGCACTATTATCCTTAATAAACCTTGATGTTAAAAAGAGTGATATAGCAGTTTTTGGCTGCTGATGATTTCGAAAAGAGGACGCACATAGATGTTGAATAACATCGGCGACAGGGGAGATCCTTGAGGGACCCCGCACGATAATGTGCGTTGTTCAGAAGTGAAGGGTCCTAGCTTCACTATTTGCGATCGGTTTTCCAAAAAAGAGGAGAACCAGGATAGATCGCTTTCTGTGACTTTGGCTATTTTAGCCAGCCGAGTCAATAACAGCTTGTGATCAACTGTATCAAAGGCTGCGCTTAGGTCCAGCAGAACCAGAAGAGAAGATTCTCCTTCGTCTGCGGCCTCGAGAACGTCGTCCCATATCTTAAGCAATGCTGTTTCCGTCCCGTGTCCGGGATGGAATCCTGATTGAAATGGGTCGAGTAAGTTGTGGGTATATAGATGCTGTTGCAGCTGCTGTACCACTGCTTTCTCCATTACCTTGCAGAGAACATTTAGGCCTGTTATGGGGCGCCAGTTGAGTGGATCCTTAGGATCCAGGGTGGCTTTCTTCAAGATGGGTTGAATGAAGCCCTCCTTCAGCTGGGAGGGCATTATGCCCTCCCTGAAGGATTGGTTGATAAGCTGCGTGACAGGAGGTGCCAAGATGTCGGCGCATTCCTTCAGCAGTTTGGTGGGGATAATATCATTTGGCGCAGTGCTGTTGCGCAGAGTGCCGATGATATTTTTAGTGGTCTGAATGGAGATGGGTTCCAGCGTGAACTCACCAAACTGTGGTGAATTGCTGCCGGTGCTGTGTAAATGACTACGGGGGGGGGGGCTGGGAGAGCAATTGTTTTGCTGAATGCTTTGCCGGATTGCCTCAATTTTGTTAATGAAGCAATCCGATAACTCATCGCAAAATTCTTGTGTATCCAAGTTGGGGGCTTCAAGAAATCCTGGATTCATGGTCTGAGTGACCAGCTTGAAGAGTTCGCGGGGGCGATTTAGGGCACCGTTGATAGCCTCAGAAAAATAGTTTTTCTTGGCTTCGAAGATTTGCTTGTAGTATTGTTTGGTTATTGCCTTGTAGATCGAGAGGTTCTCATCTGAAGAGCTTCTTTTCCAGGCTGCTTCTGCCCTTCTGCGCTCTTGCTTCAGTAACGCCAGCTGGTTGTTGAACCAGTCGGAGTTATTTTTCCTGATCTGGGTCTTTCGTTTCGGCGCTATCAAGTCAGCTGACTGCAATAGTGCTGTGTTTATGGCCTCCAGTGTTTCTTCCGCTGTTTGGTGCGGCTGAATTGTGTTTATTTTTACCCCTAACGTGGCTTTGAAGAGTTCCGAGTGGAGCTTCTTCTGACATCTGGTCCAGTGTGTTGTCACTGGATTTGATGTTTTTGTTAAGGGGGGGAATTCGGAAATAATGAATTTAATTGCATGGTGATCAGTCCATGGCAATAGTTCATTTTCCAAGATTTTTATTTCCAGATCTTGTCTGAAAATAAGATCGAGCGTATGACCTGAAGCATGTGTGGGACCACATACTAGTTGCTGAAGCCCTAATCCTTCCAGGTGGTCGATGCAGGCGTCTGCAATGGGGTCTTGCGGGGAGTTGGCCCAGAGGTTGAAGCCCCCCGAGCAGCAAAAGGTGTTTGCTATTCAGGGTATAGGTGGAGACAAAGTCCGTCAAAGATGGAAGCAGCTGCGACTTGGGGCCAGGTGGCCTATAGCAGCGTAGAATCCGGACGGTCTCCTGGCCGTTTACTTGCAGTTGAAGAGTAAGGGTTTCCATGAATGGAAGAGGGTTTTGGAGGCTTGGTTTTGTGATCGCAAGACGCGTCTTATGGATCACCGCCAGTCCTCCTCCTCTTTGCCCTATTCTGTTTTCCGTAATAATACGGTAGTTTTCTGGCACCAATTCTCCTAGAATGGTGTTACAGTCGGCTGTGAGCCAGCTCTCTGTAATGAAGAGGCAGTCTAGGTCGTGTTGTAGAATGAAATCATGGATTTCAAGTCAGTGTTTTACTGCCGAACTTGTGTTGATCAAAGCACATGAAATGCGCTTAGGTTGGGGTAAACGGCTAAAATTGTTGACAGTCGATCGTCGATCGATCCTCAAAAGCTGTTCAATTCTTAGGGTCTTTTTGGTGATGGCTGGCAGTATTGCGGCGAAACGCCTCAGATTCCAAATGGTTTCTGCGGAGTACCGCAGATTAGCCATGGTCGCCATTCACCAGGGGAAAAGTCGTTTCTTTTGGTGGCGATGAAGAGAGGATTCAGTGAATCCTCCCGGCTTGGTCCAGAGGAAGGCAAAAAACCCCTAACCATGCTATGCCAATTTGCTTTGGTAGGGGAAAAAAATTCCTTCCTGATCCCGGAAAGGCGATCGGGCGAACCCCTGGATCAAGTACTATTAAATTGTGAAAAAGGGGGGTGGGGGGGGGGGGAGAGCTGACACTGCTGCTGGGGTGTACCAAGATGGCCGCCGACCAGGAGCAGGACATGGGACCCAGGCTGGTGTGTAGCCAGCTGGGTGGATTGGTGAGCAGGGGGGGGGGCTGGTTGTTGAGGCCAGGGGTGGATGAGTCCTACAGGGGCTGGGGGTGAGCTCCTGGGGGGTTACTAAAGGTGTTTTTGGCCGAGAGTGCGGCGCGCCGCTAGGCCGCGGATGAAGCCGCGGCCTTTCCTAAGATGCGGCGGCCGCGAATCAGCAGTGGCTGGCGCGGTCCAGGGGAAAAAACGGGGAATCGCGGGGAGGCGCCGGGGGGGAAGGTTGCTTGGCTGGTGGGTGGTAATGTGGGGTAAGGAGAGGGAAAGAGGCCCCAGCGTTCAGCTGATTCGGCGGCTTATCCTGATAAGGACGGCCGCCAATCGGTTCCAGGGGAGGTGTTTCTCCGATGGAGGAGATTAGGCTGCCGCCGTGGCTGTCCTAACAAGGACGGCCACCTACGGGTCCTGGGGAGGTGTAGATCGCCCTGAGTAGCAGGGGCTTACCTGGAGAGGTCCTTAGGAGAGTGAGAAGCGGCCAGGGGAGGCTGATGAATAGGCCTGCTGAGGCGGGGGGTGGGAAACCCTGCCTGTCTGGAGCCCAGGAGCCACACGTCCTACTGGTAGGTATGTGCGCCGATTACTACTGGGACAGTTCTCGCCCTGGGGGAGGGTCACTCTTTCAGACCCAACAGGAAGAGCTCCTGGAATCGACATACTGGAATCTGTACTTGCTAAATATGCTTCAGAAATCTCACTCCACTAAGTCTGGCTGCAGCCATTTTAACTGTGGGCAGCTGAAGCTGCTGCTTGTTCACTTCCTGGATTTACACAGACACACCTCCAGCTCTGCAGCTCTCAGTTGCCCTCTTATGACTCACCCCCCCCTCCCTTCCTGGAAAACAAGAGAGAGAAAGCTGTGCATGATGTCATAAGCCTAGGCTTTTTACCAGAAAAGAAACAGGAAGTGGGCTGTATAAGGTATTTACTGGCAGAAAAGAAATGGTTTACTATCCGAAGTTAAAACAACAAGGGCAGAGGACTTAAAAGATGGAAGATGAAAGAAATTACTGAAGGCCCGCTTTAAAGTGAACCTGGTGTCATGGAAGAAATACAGGCAATACTCGAAACCTGTATACTTGTCTGAGGTTGGTAATTCACAGCATTAGTGCCATATCTAGGATCAGGACCAAATAAAGGATAGGAAATGTTAATTTAGAAGCAGTGCAGGGACAAGGTCACTTAGAGCCCAAGGTGAACATGGCAAAGTGTGCCCCCCACGGTGTATGAGCATTATGTGGCAGCAAAATTTGCACTAAACACTAACCTGCATGATTACCCCCTAATGCCGCATACACACGGCTGTTTTTTGTGATGAAATAAAACAACGTTTTAAAAAACGTCATTTAAAATGATCGTGTGTGGGCTAAAACTACGTTTTCCGTCTTCTGAAAAATGACCCAAAAAAATTCGAACGTGCTTCAATTTTTTATGTCGTTTTTGAAAATGTCGTTTGTATTGTAAAAAATGATCGTGTGTGGGCTAAAACAACTCGCGCATGCTCAGAAGTTATGAGACGGGAGCTTGATTGGAACAGAGTGCCGTCGTATGTGCTGTACGTAACTGCGCTTTGCTAGAGCATTTTTAGAAAACGATGGTGTGTAGGCAACGTTGTTTTTTATGATGAAGTTGGAAAAACCTATTTTTTTTTATGGTGGAAAACGTCGTTTTTTTCATTACAAAAAGCGATTGTGTGTACGCGGCATAAGAGTAAATACACTTCACCTCCTCCCAGTACAAATCGATCCCCCCCTGCTGAAATAACTCCTCGAAGCATAAAAATAAAAATAAATCACCCCTCCTAGCACAAGTCCTCCACCTCTAAAATGTCCACTCTGAGTACACATTCTTCCCTCCCCCAATCCAAATCCCCCTACTAGTACAATTATCCCCCCACCCCCTTGTGGCACAAACACCCCCCAATCATCCCTACTAGCACAAGTCCCCCCTCCAAAAAATAAAAGATTTTTCTCCTAGCACAAATCCCCCCCCCCCCACCATATCAACCCTCCTAGCACAAATCCTGTTCTCTCATTCCTCTCCAAACCAAAATCCCCTCTGAATCACCACTCCTAACACACACCCCCAAATGTCCCCATCTAGAACAATTCTTACCCCCTGCTGCCCCCAAATTCATTCTCCCAACACAAATCCCCTCCCCCTCAAATCTCCTCACGGTGCCCTATAGTGCCCTGGGAAGCCGCCCCCCATGCCCACCCCTTGTCCCGGCCCTGTTTAGAAGAACTTTTTTGTACAATATGTCATGTTACTTGTGATGCCATCTTACACAGTTAGAATGATGCTAAGCTACCAACGCTGTCCTCTTCTTTAATCTCTCATAAAGCCAGAGTATCAGATGTCCAAACAGTGGGGCACTTCTATGGTCACAAAAACCTTCTCCTTACCCCATGCATGGAGTCACCTAAGGCATCCAATTGTTCAGTCAATAGCAGCACCCTCCATCGCCCACTTTACATCGGACATTGTGATGGTTGGGTGATGACTTCCAGGAGTACAGCCTCTTTACGATTTACATATCCCAAAGTCAAGCCTTTTCAGTCACCAAGTGCCCCAAGAGAGTAGTAGCTATATGGGTGATAAATACATTCTGTGTAAAGTGAAGTAAAGTACATTGCTTTTTATATTATTACTGAATGACATTGCCAAGCAAAAAGAATTGGATCTGTTTAACTGTTTAATGTAACTCAAAGCTTTATAGGCATTAACATATTGCAGCTTGTTTATGAGAATTAAATCATCACGCAGTCAGATCCTTGGCTGACTTTATGTCTTTTTATGTTATGTCTTTCTATGTTTAGTCTGCTACAAGTGACCCCCACATACTTGTCTGGTGATATCACTCCATATGTCCTTACTCTGTCTGGCTTCAACTGTGTCACTCCCACACATTTATTATACTCCTGGCCTTCACTCAGTTTCCCTTCTCAGGATATATATAGTATATACATATACACACATACACCAATCAGCCATAACTTTATGACCACTGACAGGTAAAGTGAATAAGATTGATTATCTCATTACAATGGCATCTGAAAGTCAGTAGGATATTATTAGGCAGCAAGTGAACGTGTTGTCCATGAATTTGATTGTGTTGAAATCAGAAAAAACATGGCATTGCATTTGTTGTGTATGGGGCTGCATAAACGCAGACCAGTCTGGATGCCCATGCTGACCTTTGTCTACGGCCAAAACCACCCACAATGGACAATGTGAACATCAGGACTGGACCATGGAGAAAAGGAAGAAGCCTGAACCGATGAATAATGTTTTTTCACATAATGAGGATGGCCATGTGCGTGTGCATCACTTACCTGGGGAAAAGATGGCACCAAGATGCAGTATGGGAAGAAGGCAAGTCAGCAGAGGACACTAAAAAAAGGAAAAGTAAACAAAAGTATGTAATTGAAATTTTTGGTGCATGCGTTTAAATTTCTAGCTTAGCTTTAACCTCCCTGGCGGTATTCCCGAGGCTGGCTCGGCATAAGATTTCAGTACCATTAGCGGTAACCCCGAGCCAGACTCTGGATCGCAGTATCAAAGTAACTTACCTTGTCCCCCACTGTATTTGCAAGCGTTCATCTTGCTCGATTCACACAGTGCCCGAGTGCCACCGAGCTCCTTTCCCTGCGACGTTGCGTCGCACGAGGGCGGAGTTCGGCGCCAAATTAAAAAAAGTACGTTATTTATTATATTATAACTTATGATTTTGTGTTTAAAACTTTTTCATACCTGGAATGTCTACTAGACTCTTGTTTGGACAGATTTAAGTGAGTTATTCCTAAGAATTACAGGCCTACAATGTAAAACGTTAAATTTCCATGCAAAATAATGGTACCACTTTCAGCACCAAAAATCTGACATAATCATACAGCCAGGCAGGTTAAAGCAGATTTCCACGAAAACAGCTAAAAACACATAGGGAGAGATTTACTGAAAGTGGCACAGACAGAATCTGGGCATAGTAACCAATCAGCTTCTAGATTGAACAAGCTGAATCTGATTTGTTACTATGCAGAAAAATGTGTATATCCAGGGTGCTCCAAGCATTTGAATCCTGACAGATAAAGTCTGTGTTGGAGAGGGTAGCAGATATTCACACACTTTAGGCCATGGGTCTTCAAACTACGGCCCTCCAGTTGTTCAGGAACTACAATTCCCATCATGCCTAGTCATGTCTGTGAATGTCAGAGTTTTACAATGCCTCATGGGATGTGTAGTTCCGCAACAGCTGGAGGGCCGTAGTTTGAGGATCCCTGCTTTAGGCAGCACTCAGGGAGACAAGCAATCTCTATTAATGTCTTTAAAAAGATTCTGTGTGGGTTTCAGAGCATTTTTCGGGTTCTGAAAAACAGGCAATTTTTTTTTCGAACATGCTCTATTTTTTAACAACATTTTTAATGTTGTCGTTTTTCGGGTTGTAAAAAATGGTCGTGTGGGCTTTAACGGTGTGAAAAATCCATGCATGCTCAGAAGCAAGTTATGAGATGGGAGCGCTCGTTCTGGTAAGCCTACCGTTCGTAATGGAGTAAGCACATTCATCACGCTGTAACAGACAGAAAAGTGCGAATCGTCTTTTACTAACACAAAATCAGCTAAAGAGGCCCAAAGGGTGACGTCATCCAAATGGAACTTCCCCTTTATAGTGCCATCGTACGTGTTGTACGTCACCACGCTTTGCTAGAGCATTTTTTTTACGATCGTGTCTAGGCAAGGCCTTTTTAATGATCGGGTTGAAAAAAAACTTATTTTTTTCTAGACCTTTAAAAACTTTGTTTTTTTTACAACCCAAAAAATGATCATGTGTACGCGGCATTAAACTTTTAATATTCCCTAAAGGGGTTAAAAACACTTACAAGAAAGTTGATGAAACAGGCATTTAGCAGGTAAGTTTGTCCAGGAAATGTCCCAGTGGCAGGGCAGTCCCAGTCTGTGATGGTAAAGCTTCCAGGAAAGTCCACGAGATAACAGCCGACTTGTGCTGTGGATGTTCAGAGGACACAATAACGCTGGAGCCTGGGGATGACGTCAGATGAAGCATGACTGAAACCAGCATGGAACACAAACAGGAAGTGGACAGGAAGTGTGTCCTAGAGGCGGGACACATTTCGGAACAGCTCATTGGTTCCTTCTTTAGCCAGTGACCTCTGTTTGTTTGTTTTTCTTTCTAATTGGTTACTATGCACAGCTGCACCAGATTCAATTATCACCAGCTTTAGTAAATCTCTCCAATAATGATTTTTTATTTAAAGGATTTGTATTTGTCCATCCAGTCCTAAGATGTACGCAGCCCTTCCCCAAACACAGCCCTGTCTAGCAGAGATCTGTTCTTTCTCTCTTGCCATTTCACTTTCACTTACAGGTTCATGTCTCACCCCTACGCTGTGGCTGGAAAGTAAATTTAGAATTATCGAATTGATAAGCTTATATCCCCATCCTTCTGCACTGTCATCCTATTTGCATACTCCAAACCTTGAGCTCATTCCTATACAACATGAACGTTTTTGAAAAGCATAATTTGTATCACATAATTTACATAAATCATGTAATAGATTTCAGATATCTATCACATCAGATTTATGAATTTATCTATTACGTGATTTTATATGTAGATCTATTTTGGAAATTTGGGCCCAGATTCACAGAGCGATTACGCGCGGCATCCCCAGAACGAGATACGCAAAAAATCTACTTTTTTTTGTCCCGCGTAATTTCGTTAGACTGGCGCATCCGTCCGCGCAAAAGTGCGCTAGACAGACCATTGATTTGCTAGTCAAATATGCTAATGAGGGACTTACGGGGATCCACAAAAGAACGTTGGGGCAGCGCAGGCGACGCAGTGTGCGCAACAGCAAAATGTCCTGTCTAAAATTAGAGCATATAAAAGCTGCTCTAAAAAGAGAAAAAAAGTCTACTTGTTAGATAAAGCAACACTGTTAGTGAGGAGCTCAGCAGTCACACGTGTTGCACAACAATCTGTATGCCAACATGCCAGGGGCATCGTCGCACATAGCTATACTACTGACTTTAGATGAACAAAGAAGGATGAGGGCACTGAGGAGGGCACTGAGGAGGGCACTGAGGAGGGCACTGAGGAGGGCACTAAGGAGGGCACGGGAGATTTTTTTTTTTTTGCTTATCTAAACTTTACAATTTAATCTAATCTAATACAATATTCTTATCTGATACAAGCCCCTCACTCTTCACTCTTCAGGGGAGAGGATATATCACACACGCATAGACATCTTTGGCATGAGTGATTCTGAGGTGTCTCGCATTTTCAGATTCACCCCTCATGCCATCATGGAATTAACCACAACCCTGCAGGAGGACATCACCAGCCCAACACATGACACTACCCATGACACCCATGACAGCTACATATACAATCAGAGCCCCATCCCCACAGATTTCGAACAGAACATGTATGGGGACAGCTGGCTGGTTGGTGAGTGACATGGGTGGCAGGCATGACTGTCCCCCCCATGATGCACACATCACAAGGGGCACATGCACTACTAACATCCTCCTGTCTTTTCCCTTCATGGTGACTCTGCATATGCACTGGGACCCCATCTCATGACCCCATCTCATGCCAGCTCACATATGCATCTTTGCACGTTAAACACACACATTAATCATGGCACAATGAGAATGCATGCATGCACACCACTGTGGTCCCTAGCACACACACCCCACATCCTCATCACATTGGATTGGCACAAGTCCACCATGCAGGACTTGTGAGCTGCAATGCCACGCCACGGCTCCAATTATGTCACTGTACATTCATACACCATTCACACGGACCTGGGGATCACTTCTCCACCACAAATGAGGGTGACACCCCTTTTCCGGCAGGAATATCACCCCCACATTCCAAACTCATACACAAACAGAACCAAAACAAATAAATAAATGACGAGCAAAAATAAAAAATGCCCAGCAAAAATATATTTTAAACAAAATAACAACAAAGAAAACACATAAAAGACAAAAATCACTCTGCAAAACAGTCCCCAAATATCTCAAAGACACGTCACAAACAAACAAACAAACGCTAATAAACAAAACACCTTGCTGTATAGGGAGGGATACAAAGGGATGTGCTTTTGCAAAGGAAGTGCATTTGTGTCTGTCTATTTATGCTGTTTGCGTAGTTCACTAAGTTGCCCGGGTCCACTTCCAATTTCACTGATTGCGCCGCTCCCGAGTTGTGAGCATGCGCACAGCGGAGCTGACCATGGTCTCCTTCAAGAGCGCATGCGCGAGCCGGCCGGCCCTTCATTTGCATGGGGTCACGGCTCATTTCAATGTAACACGCCCACGTCCTTCCCAATTTGTATTACTCCGCCTTACGCCTCTGAAAAAACGTTACGCATGCGCAATTTTCTGCGCAAAAGCTACGAGAATAGGGTGATTACGCGGCAAAATTGCGCAAGTCTAACGCAAAGGCGGTGCGCTACGCCGGTCCAATAATGCGCAGATGTACCTGAATCTGGGCCTTGATCTCTAAAGTCTATTCAAATTTTAATGGCTATATACAGTGCCTTAAAAACATATATAACCCCTTGAAATTTTCCACATGTTCTCGTGTTACAACCAGAAACCTAAATGTAGCACAAAGTGGCACATAATTGTGAAGTGGAACGAAAATGAGAAATGGTTTTCAATTTTTTTTTACAAATAAATATCTTCAAAGTGTGGCATGCATTTCTATTCAGCCCCCTTTACTCTGATACCCCTAACTAAAATCTAGTGGAACCAATTGCCTTTAGAAGTCACCTGCTTATTAAATAGAATATGTATGTCATTTAATCTCAGTATAAATACAGCTGTTCTGTGAAGCCCTCTGAGGTAACTTAAAGAACCTTAGTGAACAAACAGCATCATGAAGGCCAAGGAACACACCAGACAGGTCAGGGATACAGATGTAGAGAAGTATAAAGCAGGGTTAGGTAATAAAAAAAATATCCCATGCTTTGAACATCTCACGGAGTTCTGTTCAATTCATCATCCGAAAGTGGAAAGAGTATGGCACAACTGCAAGCCCACCAAGACATGGCCGTCCACCTAAACACACAGACCGGACAAGGAGAGCATTCATCAGAGAAGCAGCCAAGTGGTCCATGGTAACTCTGGAGGAGCTGAAGAGATCCACAGCTCAGGTGGTAGAATCTGTCCACAGGACACAAATATGCCCTTTATGGAAGAGTGGCAAGAAGAAAGACAGAAAAAGTCCCATTTGCAGTTTGCAAGAATCCATGTGGGGGACACAGCAAACATGTCAAAGAACTTAGGTGGCAATGAGTGGGTCCTCTCTGGCCACAAATCGGAGAAGATACTTATATTCTCCACATACACTACAATTAGTTCCCCAGCTTAATTGTGACCTTTCAGAGTGATCATTGTTTTATTCATACTATACATATAAGAGACTAAATGCCATGATATTACCAGTAAATTATGACATTGTCCTAGGGTTGTTGTGTTTTACATGCTCCTTAAAGGAGTTTTAAAGGAAAGCATTTTTTGTGTTGCTGAAATTACTGTTTACAGAGTATAGAGACATAATAGTTAACTAATTCCTTTTAAAAATGATTAAAAATAGATAAAAATCAATGATATAATGTACCTGCAGTTTCAGATTTGTTTTTGCATGTTGTTTCCTGCTTCTGTGATGTACAGAGCCACAAAGCCAATACAAAAATTGATTGGTGCTGAGGGGTTTTAGACACACAGTAATCACATCTCCTTGATTAGTGACCACAGAGAGAAAGCTCCCAGCACTGTGGTCATCAGGAAACAGACAACCAGGAAGTGTGGAGACCAGAGAAGGATTACAGCAACTTGAGAGCAAAAACAAACAATGAGGACATAAAAACAGCACTGCATTAAGGTAAAGGAAGCTATTAAGATAAAAAAAATCCTTTACAGACCCTTTAATATAGTTGTAAACTCTTTTATATACCCAGTGAAATGACTGGACTCAGGTAATACACAGAAATGGAAAAAAAAATCCTCCTACATAAGTTGTACATGTTTATTTGCAGTCTTCTCTTCTTTATATCCATTCAAAGTCTTTAATTTAAAAATCTTTTTTGAGCTTTTTAGAAAACAGAGGGCAGGGTGCTGAAATTTCACACTGCAGAGCTCAGTTAGGAGAGCTCTGGAAGTCGATTAGGGGGGAAGAGGCACACACCCTTCACACAGAACTGAGGCTGTCAATCACAGACTGTCTGCTAGGGATCCTTTCCTATCACCTTGTTTCTCTTGGACAACTTGTGAGAAGTGACTAGTGCAGCTAGTAGAGGAACGGTGCAGCAGACAGAAATAACACTCAGTATTTTGGATTGAGACATGTACACACTATACAGGGATGTGATTTTTATATATTTCTTGTCTGAGGTTTAAAATGACTTTAGGTTTTTCCTGCCAAAGGAAATATTTTCATTAAGATAACTCAACCTTAATCATAGCCTAGCCATTTCTGTTTTCTTCTTTTCTCTCACTCTTTCTTTTCTTTTCTTTTTTTTTTTTTAAATAAAATATCTGCTGTTTGGTTTCTTATGGATAGAGGAGTACCACTTAGGACAAACTGGACACATTTCCAATTAATAAAATGCTCCCTATTCCCATGTAAAATGTACTCTTTAATTTTGAGAAACACTTAGGCCTTGTACACACGAGGGAATAGATCCGATGGGAACGGTCCGACGGACCGTTCCCATCGGATCTGTCCGCCGGATTGCTTTGATCCGATGGCTGTACACACCATCGGATCAAATTCCCCGCCGGCGGACAGCGCGGTGACGCGGCGGTGACGTTGACGCCGCCACGTGACGGCCACGTCACCGCACCAGGAAGTAAACACTTCCGCGCGCATGCGTCGGATCCATTCACAGGATACGACGCATGTGCGGGCAGATATGTCCGCTGGTTTGCCGTACTAACCAGCGGACATATCTGACGGACAGCTCTCCGGCGGAAAAATTCCAAAGCATGCTTTGGAAATTTTCCGCCGGAGGAATCCGGCCAGAACGATCCGTTTGCCCCTACACACGAGCGGATTTTTCGGCTGAAATGGTCCGTCGGACCATGTTCAGCGGATTTATTCACTCGTGTGTACAAGGCCTAACAGTAGTAAAATACCTCTGGAAATTCACCTCCAGGTTGCCATATTGCATTGCATTTTTGACAGTTTTAGAAATTTACAGTGGCATTAGATGAAAATGGAAGGGACATTTTCAGTAACATTAAATTACAAAATGGAGTGTGTGGCATTTGTATATGCTATAATTAAATCTATGCCATTAAAAAAGTTATATAGTTAGTAGTTTTCAAGATATCTTGTTTGCGTCACAAGCAGCTTCCCATTCCCCTGCACGGCGGCCCACAAACTTAAAAACAGACTTCATCCCACCGCATAACTTGCCTACGCCGGCGTAGAGAGGATGCATATTTATGCTGGACGCATTTGTTACTCCCATTGATTTTCTATTTAAATATGCAAATGAGGGAGATACGCCGATTCACGTACCTGCGCCCGGCGCATGATTTAAGCGGTTTGATTTAAGTACGTTTTATGTTCGGCGTAAAGTTATTCCCCATAAAGGAGGCGCAACCCATGCAAAGGTATGGACCAAGGAACACAAGCCTATGTATTGTACGTTGGACGTCTGTGAATATGGGCCGAATATGGGCCGACGTGGGTCTGACTGGGCATAGGTTACGCGTAAATCTACGGAGGCGCCCCTAGCGGCCAGCGTAAATATGCAACTAAGATACGACGGCGTAAGAGACTTCCGTAAGAAAATTCCGGCGTAGCTTGCCTTCTAAATACAGAAAAAAGATACGCCGGCGCATCCTAGAACTTATGCGGCGTATCAATAGATATGCCAACGTAAATTCTTTCTGAATCTGGCCGTCCATGTTTAGCACACAAACAAATCTTGTCTCGTTGTTTGTTGAGGGCAGCTGGAATATCTAATATCTATATCCAGACTGATAGGAAGCGGTATACGACGGAAGCATTCAAGCGGAGTGTGGGACGTTCCCTGGTTGTGCGCATGCACACGGGGATACGTCCATGTCCCGACACATGCGCAGTTCATTTTAAGTACTTGTCTGGCACCCGGCCCATCATTTGCATGGGGTCACGCTTCACACAATATGACTTGAGTCGCAATTGTATACACTATATTATTTTTTCTTTTTTTGCTATTTTGCTAATTATAATAGAAATGAAATAACTTTGCATCTTTTGCACTGACCTATACCTCCGCTTTAACTTTTTCAGTATGGCAGTTCAAAAAGCAATACCGACTTGCATTCTTTTGTAACCCATACTAACTAGAACATGGATGTCAAATAATTCTCCGGTTATTTCTATGGATCACGACACCTGTACATTACTTGTGTTCTTTGCTGTGTCTTATCAAATAAAAGCGTATATGCTGCAAAGCAGAAATGAGCTGGAGCTGAAGGGGTTAAGGTGGAGCTCTGGGTCTCGTATAAAGGTGATTAAATTACTAGTTCAGACATTTCATTTTTACTTTTCTACTACTTGTATTCCCCACACACATTGGGCTGCTTCTTAACAGGTTCTACCAGGAGAACCGCCCGGGGGCAAAAAAATGGAAGGTTCAAACACATTCAGAGTGCTCTTAGGTGATAAATATCCAGACTCCGTCATCAAAGAGCCATTTGATCATACTCTGTCACTGCAGTAATAAAAAGGATTAATTTATTTTTCAGGACTGCCAAATCTCTCCTGTGTCCAAGTGGTAAGGTTCTGTGTGCGTGGGACTAATTACAAGTAATTAGAGGGTGCACAGAAGGAATGCAGATATCAATGTACATCGATCAACACAGAAGTAGATTGTAAGCTCTGCTATGTGTGGATAATCTAAACCTTTTAAATAAAATGTTGTCTGTTATTTCAAGCGATTTGAAAACAAGTTCAACAATTTAGTTCAACAAAAAAAGGACAGCTTAAAGGGTAATCTTTTGTTTCCCTAAATAGCTTCCTTTACCTTAGTGGAGTCCTCCTTCACTTACCTCATCCTTCCATTTTTCTTTTAAATGTCCTTATTTCTTCTGAGAAATACTCACTTCCTGTTCTTCTGTCTGTAACTCCACACAGTAATGCGAGGCTTTCTCCCTAGTGTGGAGAAAGGAAAGCCTCTTGAGGGGGCGAGCAGGAGTGTCAGGACGCCGACTAACACAAAACTCCTTTCTCTATCTGCAAAGTAGAGAGTGTCCTGACACTCCTGCTCGCCCCCTCAAGAGGCTTTCTCCACACCAGGGAGAAAGCCTCGCATCACTGTGTGGAGTTACAGACAAAAAAACAGGAAGTGAGGATTTCTCAGAAGAAATAAGGACATTTAACAATTTAAGGACCACCTAACACCGATATACGTCGGCAGAATGGCACGGCTGGGCACAATCACGTATGGGTACATCCTCTTTAAGTTCCCAGCCGTGGGTCACTAGCGCACGCCCGTGACTGGGTCCTAAGCTCCGTGACTGCGCCCACGGTCCTGATCGCCACCGGTGTCCCGCAAAAGGTCACAGGAGCTGAAGAACGGGGAGAGGCGAGTGTAAAAACACCTTCCCCGTTCTTCAATGTGGCAATGTCACTGATCGTCTGTTCCCTGATATAGGGAAAGACGATCACTGACATGACACGTCCAGCCCCGCCCCCCTACAGTTAGAAACACATATGAGGTCACACTTAACCCCTACAGTGCCCCCTTAAAGGTTAACTCCTAAACTGCAATTGTCATTTT
Organism: Rana kukunoris; assembly: GCA_029574335.1. Classification (NCBI taxonomy): domain Eukaryota; kingdom Metazoa; phylum Chordata; class Amphibia; order Anura; family Ranidae; genus Rana; species Rana kukunoris. The sequence continues at coordinate 27,589,096 of CM056057.1, forward strand.
CACAGTAATCAGTGCATTTTTATAGCACTTTTTGCTGTGAAAATGACAATGATCCCAAAAATGTGTCAAAATTGTCCGAAGTGTCTGCCATGTCACAGTCATGAAAAAAAAAAAAATCGCTGATCACTGTCATTAGTAGTACAAAAAAAAATTATATCAAAAATGCCATAAAACTATCCCCTATTTTGTAAACGCTATCAATTTTGTGCAAACCAATCGATAAATGATTATTGCGATTTTTTTAACCAAAAATAGGTAGAAGAATATGTATCGGCCTAAACTGAGGAAAAAAATATGTTTTTTTTTATATATTTTTGGGGGATATTTATTATAGAAAAAAGTTAAAAATATTAAATTTTTGTCAAAAGTGTCGCTCTATTTTTGTTTATAGCGCAACAAATAAAAAACGCAGAGGCAATCAAATACCACCAAAAGAAAGCTCTATTTGTGGGAAAAAAAGGACCCCAATTTTGTTTGGGAGCCACGTCGCATGACCACTCAATTGTCAGTTAAAACGACGCAGTGCCGAATCGCAAAAAGGGGCACGGTCCTTTACCTGCATAATGGTCCGGGTCTTAAGTGGTTAAAAGAAAAATGGAAGGATGAGGTAAGGGAAGGAGGACTGCACTAAGGTAAATGAAGCTATTTAGGGATTTTTTTTTTTTTTTTACCTTTACAACCCCTTTAACACATGTCTGTGGGTTGCTCTACTTTACCTTCTAAATGGATTTGTTTATCATATTTTCTGCCAATGACACAGTTGAGATAAATTCCTACCCTATAGGAGAGTCCAGACATAGATTACCAGTGGTAGAGCAGCATGTGGCTTGAGCAGTTAAGACAGCTCCCTCTAGAGGCTGGGTATCATTTTTACCAACATGTTACTGCCCTTTCTAGCTGGTTGTTAAGCCAGTTCCTGTTGGAGTGTGTGACAAACCGTCTGTCCTCAAACAGATCTATGTCCGCCGTCAATGCTTCCTCTGTTCAGATCCAGCACCATCCAGCAGACAACACCTCAGTGTAGAGTGGCAAAATAAACTGACTTTATTATCACACATGGGCACACAGATATCTCACTTCAAATCACTTCTCTCCCAGCCTTGGTTAAACTGTCCAATAACAATGGCCACAAGGGTCAGGTGTGTTCAAACTTCTCAGTACACAGTCTTAACAGCAGGGGGGTGGAGGAATTCCCCCTCCCTCTTTCCTCACAGCAAGACACTTACACATATCACAATAGTTGGGGCAGGCAGCCACAATAGAACAATAGAACCCCAAACCATCAAAGAAAATAGTACACAACAGCCAGCACACAATATATAGATATATACAGCATTGAATCTGAGTAGCAAAGATCATAGTGGGGTTCTCATTCACCCTGTGCCCCTATTAGAGATACAGGGTGATCTACACATAAGAGGCGTCGGGGAAGCTGGACAAGGAGCCTCCAGAACTTTCCAGGGCAAGCTGAGCTGCACAAACCCCCGACCCAAAGTCACTCCTGAAACAGAATGCAAGCTTCCTTAATAAAGTTAAGGAGGTAAAGAAGGTTGGAAACCAAGTCACTTAACTCAGTGCTCACTTCTACACAGCTTCAGTACTTGACTCTGAGGAAGAGGGCATCTCCCTTTAAAATGCATTAGCCTCAGTAGAACTGCGTAGCGTCTTCCTATGACAAGAAGTTTGTACAGCAGTCCTGGATTTTCTGGATTTTGTTGATGGGCATGTATACTTGTTGATTTGGGAGTATAATGTATTTTATTTCATCATTTAATGGCATATAAAAGGTAACACACTAGGCTGGTGCAACCACTTTTTCTTCTTTCACAGATTCAAGACCGTCAGGAAAACATTTACTTTGGGAGGCCTCTCTTTACACCGGCAGCTCCAGACATCAGGACTGGAGAAAGGGAATCCATGTAACCTACATAGCAGTGGTGATGACCTGGCAGGCCAACTATCCTTTATCAAAACCAGAGCCCACAATGGTGCCAAGCATTTCTACTCTCTATTCTCATTTCTACTATCTCCTGACTCCCAGACTTCATTCCAGGCTTTTAAAGACACAAAATATCCAGTTGAGTTTGAATTGCATTTAACAGCTTTACTTTAAAGCAGATTTCCAAGAATTACAGTGTTTTCTGCAAACCTACATTGATCAAGCTTGACTCAATGTAAGTATCTATACTTTGTTATCCAGAGGACCACTGGGGATGCTGAAATTCCCGGTAGTAGTCCTCACTACATAAAGTGACAGACCAAAACTTCCCAGTGCTGCTTCAGCGACTTTCCCTCTGCCCGCTGAACAGCGAGGGCTGCTCGCTTGGAACCAGTCATTTAGAGAATGGCTTGTAGTTTCTTTTCAATGAACACAAGGTTTTCTCTAAATTGGACGAGGTGGAGAAAAGGGTAGATGACACCGCAATCTCCACCCTGTCCAATCAGAATAGGTCTTTTACTGAGAGGGGGCACTGCTTGCACCTGTAAACAGTGTGATGCAATCTGCACTAAGTGCAAGCTCAGTGAAAGCTGGGTGCCTGACACAGCACTGTGCTGCACAGCTGTGGTAACCGATGCTTCAGTGGCAGCCAGAGATCAGTGGGAGAGCAAATCTCCTCCCTTGCGCCACCCATTTGATAGCGCCGGAAAGACTTTTCCCACATGAGCTCTGTCATCTTATAAATAGGGGTAGCACCAGTTGAGTGCTATAGCACCCCAAAAATTCCTCACAGCACCCCAATCAGCAGCCACCTTGTGTGCCTCAGGGAAGATGTCAGTTTGGAGTCCAGGTCTCCTGCTTGTCATGATGACTGCAGGTAGACCTGGCTCCTAATACCAGCAGCACTCCCACCCCTGTGTGTATAAAACACATCTTCAGCCCAGGTTCACACTGGGTACGATTTAGTTCGATTTGAGATGCGATTTCACATGTGAAATTGCATCTTAAATTGGCAGCATTTTCCAGCAATGACACCGTCCTAATCGGTGCGACGCCGCATCTGCGTTTCAAAAAGTAGTTCCTGTACTACTTTTTGCGATTTCAGGACGCAATTTACATTGACATCTGTGCAGAAACCTTAAATCGCAGCCAAAATCGGGACTGCCAGTGGGAGTGAAATTGTGCGAGTTCAGCTGAACTCGCACGATTTCACTCCCGCGGCCCAGTGTGAACCAGGGCTCAGCCTGTAATGTCCAGAGAAGGGCACACAGCAGTAAGATGCAGGGCTGGAGGATGTTATTCAGTGCCCCGACCATCAAGGGGAGGGAGAGATCTTTGCATTGCAAGACCTTTCTCAGTTTTAGCCAATCATGATTTGTCCAACCCCTCTTCCTTCAACTCCCACCACATTTTAACTTCCGTTCCAGAAGAAGAAGCTAAAATGACCCCTCAGCTCTCTACTCCACTATGAGTTTGTTTTCTTTACTCCAGGGAGGGGGAGAAGGGGGTCTTGCACACAATTCATTCTTTTAGTGCAGATTATGGAGGAAGAAGAGAAAAGGACCAGCACTCTCTCACAAAGCTGTTTATGTTTATGTATTATTATGTATTTTTTTATGTTTATGTATTTTTTTCAGACACTAGGCTGTTGAAGAGCCTTAGTGACAGTGTCAGATAGACAAAACACAGACCTAATGCATTGCTTTCTACCAGCAGAGATTGTGTTTATTACAGACTCTGCCTGGTAGAAAAGAATGCATGATGTCTGTGTTCTGTCCATCCCTTACCGTTACTTGCTTCATTTTTAATTGTTACAGTTAATTCACACTAGCTTTGCACTCTGAGGAGCAATCCACATTCAGATCACTCTTCAGAGAGCATTAGACAGGCAGTGAGGAGGCGTTGTATCACCTCCTCACTGCCTGCTTAAGCCCCCCAAAAATGTGATGAAATATATAATACTGCTTTAACCACTTGCCTACCGTGCCCTTTCACCCCCTTCCTGGCCAGGCCAATTTTCAGATTTCATCACTTTGAATGACAATTGCAGGTCATGCAACACTGTACCCAAAAAAGAAATTTTCAAACCAGTGGAGGCGCCTCAAAAATCTCAACCCTCCGCCACCGCCACCTCCACCGTATACACGGCCAGAGAAAAGGGGGTGGGGTCAGAGGCAGAACCAATTGGGGCGCCAAAATAAGGTTTCACCTAGGGTGTCAAAAATCCCTGCACCAGCACTGTTAGCATACTACAGGTCAGCTCCACCTACTCTGACCCCATATGACCACCCATAACTATTCTAAGGGAAATGCTTGCCTATAAGTTTTCCTTCACATCAACTCACAACAGGGAGCCTGGGCAGGAAAGTATGCGGACATGAAGTTAGGCCAGGTAAGAAAAATTATGGTATGAGAAATTATTTTTCCATATTTCTGGCCTATTTTATTACAGCATACTATGGAACATAGCAAGCAAAAACTAGGGGTAGGAATAAAATAACACCACCACACTCTAAAAATAAATGGTCAGTGACAAACTTAATTAGAGGCCCATGCTAAAGTAATCACAAATGCCCCAAAAGAATTAGCTGAAACTACATTGACTAAATTATGGTTAATAAAGGTATTAGAAGATGCCTTAGTAGCAGCCTGAAGAAAGCCTGGCATACAATGACCACAAAGTCACCACACTCCTTGTTGAATGAGCCTTCACAGTGACCAAAGGGGATATCCCAGAAAAGAATTAGGCCCCTGGATTGATATAACCAGCCATGAGATGATTTTTGATGTAGCTTCTGATCCTTTCTTCAGACTGTTTGGGCAGAAGGAAAAGATTTTCTGCTACTTGAAAAAAATTCATTCTCTGTAGGTATACTGAGATCAGTTTATCTTAATCCAAGGTATTAACCTCTTCTCCTTGACAGAAAGGCTGGTAAGGCCGCGTACACACGATCAAATCTATCTGCTGGAAATAATCGGCCCGACCGTCCCAGCAGACAGATTCGATCGTGTGTACGGGCGAGCCGACAGATTTGGCCACCCGACAGATTTCAAAGCATGCTTTGAAATCTGTCGGCTGGGAACCCGTCGGCCCGATATGTCTGTTGGTTAGTACGCTAACCAGCAGACATATCTTCTCGCACATGCGTCGAATGGATTTGACGCATGCGCGGAAGTAATTCGCTTGCTGGTGCGGTGATGTGGCAGCGTCAACGTCACCGCCACGTCACTGACACGTCAGCGCGCCGTCTGCCGGCGGGGGTTTTGATTTGATCGTGTGTACACGATCAAACCAATACATCCCAGCAGACAGATTTGTTCAAATCGGTCTGTCCGACCGATTTGAACAAATGTGTCTGCTCGTGTGTACAAGGCCTGATACCAAATTTTTATGAAAAGGTCTAAATACTTTGGATAGGTTTTGGGGGCATAGTTGCAAAATGACCTTTTTCTGGAAAGCTTGACAAAATGGCTGCTTGATAGAAAATGCTCTTAACTCTTGCTTATGCAATGGTGGTAAAAAAAGACCATCTATATTGTCAGGTGCCACATCCATTATGAGTCCACCAACACATTCTTTCAACCTGAGATGTAGAATGCCAACAAAGCTAGAACATTTCTATTTGCCCATTGGAAATTTTCCACAGAAGAGGAAGACGTGTCGTCCCACCTTAATTGGCTACATTGATGTTTGTCTATCAGTAGGCAGGAGAAATGTCTTAGGACATTGAAGTCAGCTGTCAGTTCAAACCAGTTTGACAAATGAGGGGGTGGGTGGGATAACTCATCTTTTCCAGATAAAATAGCCCAGACGAGGCTCCACCTACCCATCCTGGCTCAAATCAGTGGTGACTGATCATCCATATGTTGGTATTTAGGAGCTTGCCTATCAAGGTTTAATGACATAGTTCACCAACTGAGGTCTTAACATACTGTTACAGTCACGTTTTCTATTGAATAGAACTTAATGGAAACTCCAGCTAGAGAGGTTTCTCAGCATAAACCACAAGGGCACTTTCTTGTATGAACAGAAAGTTAAGGGTTTATTTCATCACAACCTCTATCATGGAAACCAACCTTGAGTATACGTACTCGTTCAAAATCATAAGCAACTATAAGTATAACAAAGGAAGATCAACTGGTGGATCAAAGCTAGCAATAGAATAGCATAACCCTACAGCTTCGGGTCATCTATAGTTGGGTATCAAGGGAGTGTCCTGAGCGACAGTTCACATACAAGGTACTTATGTGTATAGCGCAGTAGGAGATCAATTAGGTATCTGTTAACAATAAGTGATAGCAGTAATGCAAATGGAGAGTCCCACAACCTGATTCCAGTTTAAAGTAGCGTAATCTTAGATCAGATACAATTACTTGCGGTTCTGAAGTTTTCCTTGGTCCTTAGAGTGTCAGCTCTTCGTTCCTCAGCAGCAATCTGTAGCAAGGGGAATCCTTGGCAGCTAAGTAATGGTGCTGGAAATGATGCAGGACTGAAGGGTCTGCGGTCTGAAGCTGAGGTCTTCGGGGTGCTAAGAGAGGTCCCAGGTGACGGCAGGTGCCCAACAAAATAGTGGAACATCCTGCCGTCATTCCTGGGGGTTTAAATAGAGCGCACGGCGCGGGAGGAGGCACAGCACGCCGGGGCGCACTTCTGCGTTCCAGCTTGGAACGCATAACAGAGCGCACCGGAAGTGACGCGCGTAAGCCGATGCGGATGTCCAGGGAAGATACGAGCGTGGTGGCTAGAGGGAGAGGAACGCCAGTGGTGTTACACATACCTGGATTGATAGTAATATATACAAATATTCTTTCTTCCGTCGTCATAGAAAACACACTTGCAGACCTTTGATATTCCAATGTGTCCATTCTATTACTAGTTTGGTGGAGAGCATCTTTTTCAGTAAAATAAGACACTCCCCAGCCTGTAGTCTGTACATGGCTTTCTTAGTACTAGTGATCAGGTCTTCCACCTTTTTGGAGTGTAGAAGCCTCCTACCAACCAAAGTTCGATCCATGCACTCAAGTACTCCCATTGCCTGAGGCGGACACAGCTTTTTCACCAGTCACACAAAGTTGGACAGGGTGTACAACACTTCTGATGTCTGTGTTCAATGCTTGCCTGGATCCTCGGATAACATTAAGATATTGTCAAAATAATGGATCATTTTTATTTGCAGCAAATGAACTAATGCTGTTACTGTGAAGAAAATGTTGAAAACATCTGAGAGAATGTTGACAAAAGGTAATTTCAATGCAAATTAATTTAATCAGCGGTCAAGCACCGGACTGAATTTACCACTTGATTTTAATACCTGGAGTGGAACCTTTGAGGTTGATAAATCATATCTATTGGAGTGTCTAGAATGGTGGCTGTGAAGAGTCTCCCGGATGAATGGTTTACCCATCTGGAAATAGGGCTGTTTCCTCTATTGTAAGAAAGAAATTAAGTCAATATCTGCACCTATTTGACAGTAGAGCAGCAAATACTATAAACGTCTTCATCCCGCAGTGTAACCGCCCCACCAGGGAATCTTCATCTTCTGTGTCTCTAGTTTAAATGGTTGGCTTATTCTGATAGAAATATAAGTAATAATACAAAAGAATAGAAATGCCATGCCAACAGGAATGCCGCCTCAAGAGGAGTCAGCTGCACCACACATGTGTTGAACACGTGCCTGGATGTTGGCAACAGGACAGAAGTCAGTTCCGCTTACTAGAGAAGGAGTCAATTGCCAACCGGTACACAAAGTTGCCTGGAACCATGCTAAAAAAATAAAAAAATATATGAAACCCTTCAAAAAGGCACACAGATTAGAAAAGGTGAACTGGAGAAAAGAGGAGTGCAGGTAGAGGAAACTTTCTCGATTTTATAGACAAGCTATGGGTTGACCTATAAGGCCGCATAGACACACGATCAGTCCAAACTGATGAAAACGGACCGAAGTCCAGTTTCATCGGTCCAAACCGACCGTGTGTATGGCCCATCATTTTTTTGTCCTTCAGTCCAAAGTTTTAAAACTTGCTTTAAAATCGGACTGATGGACGCCTGACCATCGGTCCAAACCAATCGTTAGTATGCAAAAGCATCGGTTCAAAAACCCGCGCATGCTCAGAATCAAGTCGACGCATGCTTGGAAGCATTGAACTTTTGTTTTTTTCAGCACGTTGTGTTTTACGTCACCGCGTTCTGACACAATCGGTTTTTGAATTGATGGTGTGTACGCACATCAGACCATCAGTCTGTGAACCGATGAAAATGAACTTCAGTCCGTTTTCATCAGTTCGGACTGATCGTGTGTACAGGGCCTAATGCCGCGTACACACGATCACTTTTTGCGATGAAAAAAAACGACGTTTTATTTCATGAAAAAAAACGACGTTTTTCAAACTTCATTTTCCAAAACGACGTTGCGTACACACCATCGTTTTTCCCAAAAAGTCTAGCAAAGCGCCGTGACGTCCATCACGTACGACGGAACTATAAAGGGTAATTTCCATGCGGAAGACGGCCTCTTTTGCTGATATCGTGTTGCTGCGTGTTAGTAAAAGTTTGGTGTGAGAGACGATTCGCGCTTTTCAGTCTTCGTGCTTTAATATCGTTTACTGTCGTACAGTTTGTGCTTTTGGGGTCGTATTTGTGATACAGTGCTTGTTTTCCGATCGTATCTGTTTTGGCAGTGCGTTCTTGTCTACACGTTCCTGTTTTGCAGGTCCGTTCTTCAAAGGCATTTCTGTACTTCAGAGCGGTGTTTTAGTGCGATCTGATTTGACGACCGTTTTCTAGCCATGTTGCGGGTACGTTCTCGTCGCCGAGATCGTGCTGTGCTTCTTGTTAGGATGTGTGCTGCATCCCGGCTCCGGTCCTTGAGGAGGACTGGTTTCTTCGCAGGGACCAGTTCTCTCATATGCCTCTGCTGCGGGAGATCCGAGAAAATAACCCTGATGATTTCTGGAATTTTCTTCGGATGTCTGACCCCGTATTCCAGCAGCTTTTGGCTTCGGTGTCGCCTTATATCACCAGGCAGGACACCGTTATGCGGGAAGCCATCACTGCTGAGCAGCGGCTAGTTGCCACCTTGCGGTACCTGGCAACAGGGAGAAGTCTGCAGGACTTGAAGTTCTCGACGGGCATCTCCCCCCAGGCTCTGGGCCTCATAATTCCCCAGACCTGTTCTGCCATCATTCATGTTCTGCAGGAGGACTATATTAAGGTAAGTGGCGCCCTTTAAATGCACAAACTATGTTTTATTTAGGCTTTTGTATTTGTTTCAATTTGTTTGGTTTTAAACAGTCCCTAATTAACCTGTTTGTGATCTGCTGGTAATGTTCCCTTTCATCTCCATGCATGCTGTATTCATTTTATATTTGCTGCTACATGCATCTTTTGTTTTGCCAACCTGTCCAGCTTTTTTTTTTTTTTTTTATTTATTTTTTGTGTCCCAAACCCACCTAGCCTAGTCCCCCTATATTTTGTCCTATATTGTAGTGCTGTCTATAGAAGTCCCTATATCCCCCTATATTTTGTCCTATATTGTAGTGCTGTCTATAGAAGTCCCTATATCCCCCTATATTTTGTCCTATATTGTAGTGCATGCACAACCCCCCCCCTCTTTTTTTTGTAATTGTATAAATTAACATTTTTTTAGAGGTCTCAAACTCATCTTGGGCCTCCACTCCCCTTATTTTTTGTAGGATTGTGACCATCAGAGGGTGTGATTAATCTGCTTTAGTGATCCCTTCTTATTTTTCCAATTTTTAACCACTTCCCTACGGCCGTACGACTATATGCGGCCGCAGGGTGGTTCTAAATCTCTGGGCTGCCGTGTTTTCACGGCAGCCTCTTTCTGTGTTCCCAGCGTGCGCTCCAGAGCGCGCAGCGGGGAACTTGTGTACTGGCCGTGTCCCTTGGACACAGCCAATCACAGCTCGCCGCGAACGGCCAATCAGAGTGGCCGTTTGCGATGCGATCTGTGCAGCCAATGAGAGATGATCTCATATGTAAACATATAAGATCATTTCTCATTGCCGGCTCTCACAATGACAGCGTCCTGTCACTGGAGAGAGCAGACCGATCAGTGTTCCTTATACATGGGGACACAGATCGGTCACCCCCCCTCCCCCTACAGTTAGAACACAATGCAGGATACACATTAACCCCTTCCTCACCCCCTAGTGTTAACCCCTTCCCTGCCAGTCACATTTATACAGTAATTAGTGCATATTTATAGCACTGATTGCAGTATAAATGTGAATGGTGCCAAAAATGTGTCAAAAGTGTCCGATGTGTCCGCCATGATGTCGCAGTCGCAATAAAAATCGCAGATCGCCACCATTACTAGTAAAAAAATAAATAACAAATAATAATTCTGTCCCTTATTTTGTAGGTGCTATAGCTTTTGCGCAAACCAGTCGCTTATTGCGATCTTTTTTTATTTATTTTTTTTAACCAAAAATATGTAGAAGAATACGTATCGCCCTAAAACAAATTTTTTATTTTATAGCAACAAGTAAAAAATATTGTATTTTTTTTCAAAATAGTCGTCGTTTTTTGTTTATAGCGCAAAAAATATAAACCGCAGAGGTGACCAAATACCAGCCAAAAGAAAGCTCTATTTGTGGGGAAAAAAGGACGCCAATTTTGTTTGGGAGCCATATCGCACGACCGCGCAATTGTCAGTTAAAGCGACGCAGTGCCGCAAGCTGAAATTTCACATGGTCAGGAAGGGGGTTTACATGCCCAGTAAGGAAGTGGTTAATAATACTTCAAATTAATGTTTGTTTTTTTGGTATCAAAAAATGTTTTGGGATGTTCTTTTAGGAATGTTTGTTTGATATTTTTTTATTTTTTTGGTATCTACAGTTCCCCACCACGCCACAGGAATGGCAGACTGTGGCAGCGGACTTCTCCCGGCGATGGAATTTTCCAAACTGCGGAGGAGCTATTGACGGCAAGCACGTCCGCATCGTGCCACCACCCCATAGTGGATCCCATTATTATAACTACAAGGGGTTCCACAGTGTTGTTCTGATGGCGGTGGTGTCTGCCAATTACGAGTTCTTGTATCTGGATGTTGGGAAAAATGGGCGGATGTCGGACGGTGGTGTCTTTGCCGAGACGGAGTTCGCCCAACGGCTTCTTTCCGAGGACCTGGGATTGCCGCCTGCGGAGGAGAATGAAGAGGGTCTGCCCTTCGTTTTTGTTGCAGATGAGGCTTTCGCCTTGGGTCCTCACCTCATGAGGCCATTTCCCCAACGCGCCCTCACCCCTGAGAGGAGGGTGTTTAATTACAGGCTGGCCAGAGCCAGACGGGTGGTGGAAAACGCCTTTGGCATCATGGCCAGCCATTTCCGGCTATTTCTGACTGCCATAAACATGGCCGAATACAAGTTGAATTATATAATTACATGCTGCTGCATTTTACACAACTATTTAAGAAGACATTCTTCTACTTACCTAACCCTTTTGCCTGATGACCCTGTTGACATTCCAGAGGCGGCTCGTGAGGCTGCCCATCCCCAATTGGCCCCCCGAAACGCACGTGCTGTGCGTCAGGCATATGTGGACTACTTTATGGGTAGGGGGGCCATTCCAATGCCAGATCTTGGCTGAATCATTAAATTTATTTTTTGCCTGAAACAGTCTTTTCTTTGTTCTTTAATTAATTTATAAGGTTTGTGTTTTTATTTTATCTCCTAGGTCAGTGATGGCGACCTTGTCACCCCAGATGTTTTGGAACTACATTTCCCATGATGCTCATGCATTCTGCAGTATAGTGGAGCATCAAGGGAAATGTAGTTTCAAAACATCTGGAGTGCCAAGGTTCGCCATCACGGTCCTAGGTTATCATAGTGCCATGTGTTTGTGATGGACTGAAATAACTATCCCTCATTGTTTAATGTTCTCAGCATACATTTTTTTTAGGTATTTTCTAGGGTTGTCCCGATACCACTTTTTTAGGACCGAGTACAAGTACGGATACTTTTTTTCAAGTAGTCGCCGATACCGAATACCGATACTTTTTTTTAAATGTGTCCCCAAATGCAGCCATGTCCCCCACATATGCAGCCATGTATGTCCCCCATATTGCAGCGATGCGTCCCTCATACCTTTTTAGATATGCTGATGCCGCCTCTGCCGCATACCGCCGTATCCCCCTGCACAATCGCGTAGCGCAGGGGTCTCCAAACTATGGCCCTCCAGTTGTTCAGGAACTACAATTCCCATAATGCTTAGTCGTGTCTGTGAATGTCAGAGTTTTACAATGCCTCATGGGAAATGTAGTTCCGAAACAGCTGGAGGGCCGTAGTTTGGAGATCCTTGGCGTAGCGCATTACAAGCTTTCATTCTAAAAACTTGTAAATGGCCGCGCTCCGTGTATTAAAACTCCCCTTCTCCGGATGGAGGGATCCGTCCAATCCGGAGAGGGGGAGTGTCAATACACGGCCATTTACAAGTATTCAGAATGAATGCTTGCAATGTAAGCAATGCGATTGTGCAGGGGGATAAGGCGGTATGCGGCGGCGTCAGCATATCTAAAAAGGTATGAGGGACGCATCGCTGCAATATGGGGGGGGAAGTATTCTATTTAGGTATCGGGGGTATTTGCGGGAGTACAAGTACTCCCGCAAATACTCGGCATCGGTATCGGGACAACCCTAGTATTTTCTATTAATCATTGAGCTTAAATAACAAGACACACATATTTTACTGTCAATTTTTTTTTTTTTGCATCTTGAAAAACATAACTTTTTGACATTAAAATTTTTAAAATATTTTTTTTTTAGTTACAAAACAAATATTGTTTTTTTTTTTGTTCCATTATTCAAAAAACAATCAGTTTTTTATAACATTATTCAAAAACTAAAAAAAAAAATGTATTTGTTTTTTTTAACATTCCAAAAATAAAATCACATTTTTTTTATATTTTTTTTTTAGCATTATTCAAAATCTAAAATCACTTTTTCTTTTACATTCAAAAACTAAAATCACTTTTTTTTTTTTTTTTACATTATTCAAAAAATAAAATCACTTTTTTTTTTACATTCAAAAACTAAAATCACTTTTTTTTTTTTTTACATTATTCAAAAAATAAAATCACTTTTTTTTTTACATTCAAAAACTAAAATCACTTTTTTTTTTTTTTTACATTATTCAAAAAATAAAATCACTTTTTTTTACATTCAAAAACTAAAATCACTTTTTTTTTTTTTTTTACATTATTCAAAAAATAAAATCACTTTTTTTTTTTATTATAAACCAAACCTTTTTTCTATTACAAAATAAACACTAAATAAATCAAAACCTACCCAAATAATCTATTAAATTTTTAATTTGTGTCTCCAGCCCTTTTGATTTTTCTACCACTTCTCGTGCAGTGTCCTGGATGTCCTCTAATTGTTCCCTGAAGGACCATATTTCGGACAGCACAAATTTGGCAGTATCCCTGTCCATTGTCGCTGCACGACTTGCTCCTGAAATGTGGGAACAAAAAAGGTATTAAAATTCGGAAGACCTACATGTAGATCATGGGTCTTCAAACTACGGCCCTCCAGTTGTTCAGGAACTACAATTCCCATCATGCCTAGTCATGTCTGTGAATGTCAGAGTTTTACAATGAATGCCTCATGGGATGTGTAGTTCCACAACAGCTGGAGGGCCGTAGTTTGAGGATCCCTGATCTAGATTACCTGGGTATGAGTGTTATGTAGGAAATTTACCGGATGTGGTGGCAGCGTCATCATCCCTCGGGGGTGGGGCTTCGGAAGTTCCATCCTGCCTTGCTGCTTCACTGCGCCCTACGAGATTGAAGATAGGGAAAAAAAGAAAGGTAAAAGATTATAAAGAGATATGAGTGAGAACTAAAAATACAAGTACAGAGTATATAAACATGTGCAGAATCCACTGCTGAGCAGACTCTCCTTTTTCTGTTTATTGGTCATATTTACTAAGCTTTTCACATTGACTTTAATTTAGGTACAAATCTACATTACAAAAGATCACAAGTGAAGTCACATTACAACAAAAATGGCAAGATTCCTGTTTGGGGACACATGAATTGGTCGTAGGAGTCGTCGTTTGTTCAAATAATAACAAATACAAAGACGTTTTTTGGGAATGATATAGTGTTTATACACTCCTTTTTGTCCATGCGAACTAGGCGCATGATGATATTTAGCACGAAGATTGTCGTTTAGTAGGTCGAAAAACAACGTATAAACGACGACTTCTCCGACCACTTTTTGTGCCCACAAACAGATACAGTACAACCTGAAATTAAAATCACATGGCACAATTAACAAACACCACAAATGTGTCAAAAAATAAAAAAACGTACTTTTTCCCCGAATCAGCCTCTTGATATGCTGGAGTTGTTCAGGCTCTCTGTTTTTGAGGTCTGACCACCTCTTTCTCAATTGTTCCCGAGTCCTGCGTTGGCCAAATTTTTGATGCAGCCTCCTGATCACCTTCTCCATGATGTCGGCCTTCACCCTGTTTGGATGCAGGTAAGGGCCATGCTTCCCGTCATAATCCTCCCTTTGTAAGATGGTGACCATCTCCACCATCTCTTGGAAGGCCATGTTTGAGGCCTTGTACCTCCGCCGGGATTGTCCGGTTGGCTGGGCCTGGCCTGCCTGATGGCTTGAGCTTGCCATATTACTCTCCATCTTGTTCTTGCCTAAAACACACCCACAAAGAAAGATCGAGAAAGGGGCATGGAAAAGACGAGACCGAACGTCAGGGGCGGGATCTCGTGCATCGCGTCACACGTTCGCGCCGTTTAAAGGGATCCACGTCATTGCAAGCGCCGTTCACAACCTGCGGAACAGGGCGGAAGAGCCGATCGGATCATAAGACGGTATGTATCTGGATTATGTACATTACAAATATTAGGGAACAGTGGATGATTGTGTGGGCTAGAAGATATGGGGGGTGATTTACTTAAAGGAAAAGACACTTTGCACTACAAGTGCACTTGGAAATGCAGTCGATGGAGATCTTGAGGAGGACATGCAAGGATAAATTTAGAAATAGCATTTTAGCATGCACATCATTGTCTGATACAATCAGCAGAGCTTCCCCTCATTTCTGATCTACCCCTCTCAGATTTATACAACGATTGCACTTCCAAGTGCACTTTCAGTGCAATTGAAGTGCAGAGTGTATTTTCCTTTCATAAATAACCCCCATGGTGTTTAAAAGCTAATTAGTAGTAGTGGCTTGACTGACAGTAGGCTTTGTTTTTTGTTTTGTACATGCAGAAATAATGGAGGCCTTTAAGGATCCCGAATTTTTGACCGAATTCATCCAGAGATGGAAGGAACATCCAGTTCTCTGGCAATCCAAAAGCAAAATTAATAAAAACAAAGATGCTCGGAAGAAAGCAAAGGAGGCCCTGCTTGAATATGTAAAAACAAGGGTCCCCAACGCTACATTGGAGACTGTTAAGGCTAAAATCAATTCGCTTCGGGGCACCTACAGGACCCAACGGTCACAAGTCCTGGCCTCAATGAGGTCTGGGGCTGCAGCTGACAGCGTCTACAAGCCTAACCTGTGGTATTATGGTCAGCTACAGTTCCTGGATGATCACATAGAGTCCAGGCCATCCATGTCTACCCTTCCCCCAAGGAGGCAGTCCAGTGTTCCCTGCAGTCAGCCCTCCAGTGTTCCCTGCAGTCAGCCCTCCAGTGTTCCCTGCAGGCAAGAGCAGGCAAGCTCAGAGGAAGAGCCTGAGTTCATGGAGGAGGCAGATTGTGACCCATGGAGCTAGGTATTGCATTTTCAGATTCATTTTTGTAATGCAAAGTATAATAATGATGAGTAATTTATGTTACAAGTGATCGAAATTATATAAATGATTGGCCAAAAAATTTGGAACATATCACTAAGCAATAGTGGCAAAACAGAATGGGGACAAGATACATAAATGCAGAGGTCATAATGAATGTATGTGTCATTTTCTTGTACGCCATTAGGTACACCATACAGTGGCCGCAGATGTTAAACACCCTTTTTGCCCATTAACATTTTGTCCACCCTAAAGTAAAAAAACGGTTGGGTAAAGGCCCCCTACTTTGGAATTTCAGTCAACATCAACCCCCCCCCCGCCCCCAGCTCCAGGGGGCACATATCTAAAGCTGTGTAAGGGGCCACAGAATTAGGGATGGAGGGCCTGTGATAAATATATTTTAGCATTCAATTATGATATGTCATTAAGTTAGAAATGTGTGTGATGAATGAAGCCAAAAAATAAAATATGTCCCTTTTTTATTATACACAGGCAGAGCAAAGCCAGGAGGAGGCAGGCCACGCATGGAGCCAGGGGGAGGCAGGCCACGCAGTGAGCCAGGGGGAGGCAGGCCACGCAGTGAGCCAGGGGGAGGCAGGCCACGCAGTGAGCCAGGGGGAGGCAGGCCACGCAGGGAGCAAGGAGGAGGCAGGCCCCACTGGGAGCCAGGAGGAGGCAGGCCCCAGTGGGAGACAGGAGTCACGGCAGCGTGATTGTATCTCCCAAATCCCTCCTATCCGGAACCCAGCAAAAAGGGCCAGAAGGCTCATGCAGATGGAGGAGAAGACCCAGGCCATGCTCCGTGAAGCAACTTTGGCCATCAGAGAGCAGCCCAGTGAGGAAGAGGGATTCGCAGCGCTGATCGCTGCCAAGCTTAAAAATCTAGAGCTGGGCCAGCGTGTGCGCTGCGAATCCCTTATGTTCCAGGTCATGAGCATGGCCACACTGGGACAGCTCAATGACGATATTGGCATTGGGCTGATTCGCACTCCTGTCCTTACTGCGCTTCCTGGTCCTGCTCCATCTCCAGCCCCTGCTCCTGCTCCTTCTCCTGCTCCTCCTCTTCCTGAGCCTGCTCTGGCTCCTGACACGTAGGCTCCAGGAACACAGTCCCTGAGGACTCGGCCTGCAGGGAAGGCTGCAGGGAAGGCTGCAGGGAAGACTGCAGGGAAGACTGCAGGGAAGGCTGCAGGGAAGGCTGCAGGGAAGACTGCAGGGAGGAAGAAGTGAGGAGATGGTGCCCCGAAGCGAATTTTTTTTGGCCTTCACAGCCTTCATTGTTTTCTTGGTGGACCCTTGTGTTTACAACTTCAAGCAAAGTCTCATTTGTGTTTATCCAGGCTTCTTTGTTTTTATTTGGTTTTGCTTTTGGATTGCCAGATGGTTGTACTTTTCATTTATTTACCTTTTTAACCTGAATAAAGGTATATTTTGGTTGGTTTGCAAATTTTGACCATGTGTATTTTTTTACAAACAAATTAAGAGATTGTTATAGTGAGTAGGCAGACACATTTTAAAAATTAAAACGACATTAAACAAGGAACAACAACCTCCTTGTGGGTAAATTAAACCACAAAAAATAAGCTGCTGTGGTCACTTCACACCCTCCAAAATCCTTAAAAATTTTTTTTATTTCAAAACATCTGTTAAAAGATATTACCCCAAAAAAATTACGTGTCCCAAAAAACAAAAAATAAATAAAAAAAAGGGCCCAAAAAAATAATAAAGTCAAAAGGTTGACAGAAATATGTCAAACAAGATGAGCCACAACAAACTAGGGTGCAGATTCACAGACATTTTGCTTAGCGTAGCGTATCAGAAATACACTACGCCGCCGTTTTTTACCTTGCTCTACGTGGAATTCAGGTAGATTTTCTACGGTAAACGACGGCGGCGTAGTGTATTTCTCCCGTCGCAATCCATCTGCGCGAGTAGGGGGCGTGAAACATTTAAATTAGGCGCGTTCCCGCGGCGATCGATCTGCGCATGCTCCGTTCGCAAATTTCCCGCCGTGCATTGCGCGAAATCACGTCGTGACGTCATTCGTTGTTTATGTAGCGTACTTTACGGCCGATCCACGTCCCGACGAGTTACGTAAACAAAATAAAAATTTAAATAAATTCAAAGCGGGAACGACGGTCATACTTAACATGGGCTACGTAAAGTTAGAGCAGCAAAAAGCTGCTCTAACATTACGTAGTAAAAAATAGACGAAAACGATTGCGACGCCCGCTCGTATGTTCGTGAATCCCCGTAAAAACACATTTGCATATCCCGACGCACCAAAACGACGCGAACTCCTCCCAGCGGCCGCAAATAGATGGCAGCGTAGATCCGAAGGCTTACGAAGACGTAAGCCTCTCGGATCGAAGCCCGAAGCCGCCGTATCATGGTTTGAGGATTCAAACTAGTGATACGCCGCGCGAAATTTGAAATTACTCCTGTCTAACCCCAGTTAGACAGGCGTAATTGTTTTGTGAATCTGCCCCTAGGAGTTTAGGGTAGCTTGGAAATGGTTTAAAAAGCATTGTGGCAAAAACAGCGCATTGTTTTCTTCATTAGATTTAAAATAACGAATGTGCTTAATCCATTCTAAACAGTAGTTTTACTAGAACGAGCTCTCCCATCTCAGAAATTGCTTCTGAGCACGCGCGGGTTTAAAACGTCATTTTCTATGTCGTTTTGCCCACACACGATCATTTTTTATGACACAAAAAACGACGTTTTGAAAAACGACACAAAAAATTCAAGCATGTTGGAATTTTTTTTTTGTCGTTTTTTTGAAGACAAAAAACGACGTTTTGCCCACACACGATCAATTTAAATGACGTTTTAAAAAAAGTTTTTTTTCATCGCAAAAAGTGATCGTGTGTACGCGGCATTAGAGTAGGTAGAGTTGACCTGTAGTATAATGACAAAGTGGTCAGGGAAAAAAATAAAATAATGAGCAATGCCTAAATCTATCCGAATTACCACAGTACACATACACGAAACCCAAAAGATTAGTTGAGCCCTCGATTTTTTTTTAAAGCGGTTGTAAACGGCATATACAATTTTTTTTTTAAACCTGCAAGGCAAAAGGCATAATCATGATTATGAAATACTTACCTCAGAACGAGGTGAAGAGCACTTACCTGGTCCACGCCGAGCGAGATGTCATCTTGCTCCGGCGTGTCTTCCGGGTATCGCCGCTCCAGCGTTGTGATTGGCTGGAGCGGCGATGACGTCACTCAAATCGGCAAGGTCCGACGGCTGCCGGTCCTTTCGCCGTGGATTCCCCCCTGCGCATGCGCCGCTGCAATCAGCGGCGCATTGCGAGGGGAACATCTCCTAAACCGTACAGGTTTAAGAGATATTCTTTATACCTACAGGTAAGCCTTATTATAGGCTTACCTGTAGGTAAAAGTCAAAAAGTGGGGTTTACAACCACTTTAACCGCTCTCTGATCACATTTCCCTTTTTCATCTGTGGAGTTCACCTAAGAATAGCTAGGTTGGTTTAAGATTTTAGTAGACTTACTGAAGAGGCTGGAATGTGTTAGTTTTACTTTTGTATATAAAATAGGAAGGCTCCAGTTAAGGAACTCTTACAAACACAATTGTCATCAGGAATAGTAGCTGTACTTAGAAATCCTGCTGTCTAAGCACCCTCTATGCAACGTTTTCTAATTGCAAGCCACTTGCAGAGTTGAAGAGGATGTTTGGATGCAGCGTGCTCCTGCACGGGCAATCTATGACAGGTATCATTGGGCAGCGAGATCTTCTGCCATGTTGTCACTATAAAGAGCCGCCACTGTACACCAATGATGGGACAGCATTTCTACCACTAATGTCGTGTACACACGATCGGAATTTCTGACAACATATGTTGGATGGGAGCTTGTTGTCGAAAATTCCAACCGTGTGTAGGCTCCATCAGACATTTGCTGTCGGAATTTTCAACAACAAAATTTTGAGAGCTGGTTTTCAAATTTTCTGACAACAAATTTTGTTGTCGGAAATTCCGTTTGTGTGTACACGATTCCGATGCACAAAATTCCACGCATGCTCGGAATCAAGCAGAAGAGCCGCACTGCCTATTAGACTTAATTTTTCTCGGTTCGAGGTATGTCTTGTCGTCACCACATTCTTGACGTTCAGAATTTCCAACAACATTTGTGTGACTGTGTGTATGCAAGACAAGTTGAGCCAACATCTGTTGGAAAAAAAATCCACATTTTTGTTGTCCGAATGTCCGATCATCTGTATGCGGCATAAGCATCAATGACAGGCACTATATTCTGGCTATTGAACACCAATGATTGGGCAACATTCCTTCCACTGACACCAATTTTGTGGCACAATTCCTTTAACTACTAGCCGACCAGCCGCCGCAGTTTTACGGCGGCAGGTCGGCTGCGCGAAAACGACGTAATATTAAGTCATTTCTCGCATTTCAGCCATTAGGGGCACGCGCGTGCCCCCTACTCGCCGATGGTGCCGACGCACGTGCCCGGTGGGCGCGATCACTGCCGGGCACCCGCGATCGCTCATTACAGAGCGAGAACCGGGAGCTTTGTGTGTCCTGTCAGGGGGAGAAATGACGGATTGTATGTTCATACAATGTATGAACAGCGATCAGTCATTTACCCTAGTCACCACCCCTTCAGTTAATATACACACAGGGAACATATTTAACCCCTTCCTCGCCCCCTAGTGTTAACCCCTTTCCTGCCAGTGGCATTTTTATAGTAATCAATGCATTTTTATAGCGCTGATCGCTATAAAATTGCCAATGGTCCCAAAAGTGTCCACCATAAGGTCGCAGTACCGATAAAAATTGCTGATCGCCGCCATTACTAGTAAACAAAAAATATTAATAACATTTCCATAAAACTATCCCCTATTTTGTAGACGCTATGGGCTAGATTCAGGTAGGAGAGCCTATCTTTAATTTGGCCTAACAAATCTCATTTACGTTAGGCCGGCGCAACTTTTTCAGGCAAGTGCTTTATTCACAAAGCACTTGTCTGTAAAGTTGAGGCGGCGTAGCGTAAATCACCTGGCGGAATTTAAATTCGGCGAGTAGGGGGCGTGTATCATTTAAATGAAGCACGTCCCTGCGCCGAACGAACTGTGCATGCGCCGCCCGTGATTGATTCCCAGTGTGCATGCTCCAAATCACGTCGCTACTTGTCAATGAAAGCGACGTCAGCGTAACTGACGCCCAGCACAATTGTGAATGGACGTACGCAAATGATGTAAATTACATCGGTTCCGATGTCCATACTTAACATTGGCTGTGCCAGCTATAGCAGGGATAACTTTAGGCCGTGCGTAAGTCTTACGTTAACGACGTAACCAGATATGCCGGCCGGGCGCACGTTCGGGAATCGGCGTATAGGCTCATTTGCATATTTTAGACGGGAACGCCACCTAGCGTCCAGCCTAAAAGATAAAAAATAAGATACAACGGCGTAAGAGGAAATCTATGCGTAACTGATTCTATGAATCAGTCGCATAGATAGGAGGGCTCAGACGCAGAAATAAGACGGCTTATCTGGAGATAAGCCGTCTTAATTCTTTCCTGAATCTGGCCCTACAACTTTTGCGCAAACCAATCAAACGCTTATTGTGATTTTTTTTTTACGAAAAATATGTAGAAGAATACGTATCGGCCTAAACTGAAGAAAAACATTTTTTTTTATATATATTTTTGGGGATATTTATTACAGCAAAAAGTAATATTCTTTTTTTTTTTCAAAATTGTCGCTATATTTTTGTTTATAGCGCAAAAACTGAAAACCACAGAGGTGATCAAATACCACCTAAAGAAAGCTCTATTTGTGGAAAAAAAGGACGTCAATTTTGTTTGGGAGCCACGTCGCACGACCGCGCAATTGTCAGTTAAAGCGAAGCAGTGCCGAATGGCAAAAAGGGGCGCGGTCATTGACCAGCAATATGGTCCGGGGCTGAAGTGGTTAACTTATGCCAGGGCATTTATTACTCTCAACTGTTGTTGGGGCATTATCGAACTTTACCTATACATTTTGTGTGGAAGCTGAAACTGTCTGCACTGTGATCCAATAGTATTACTTATCTGGAAACCAATTACAGCCATAACAGCATTTTGTCAGCATATATCTATGTAAATATTATTAGACAACTTGTGTTTTGTGTTTGTTTAGCCTTTGCCTAATTTATCTCCTTAAAATTCTGTATTAAAAAAAGAATTCATTAAGTATGCAAATCTAGAATTTAGGCCATAATTGACTCTATATAAGCTGGCACCAATTAAACATGAAAAGATGTCATTTGCAGAGAGCCAAAAGTTCAATTCCTATTACATGTGAAATGCAATTTTCTGCTGTCTTTGATTTATCGCTGTTAGGAGCATTGTTCAAAGGAGCATGTTATATTTCAATAGAGAAATATTGTTTATTCATTAATATTTTAAAACCAGTTTATTGCCATGCCCGCCTCTCTCTGCATAAAAACTTCACATTTAAAAACATGAATTAATGAACACATTTGAAAAGTGTAAGGAGATCTCATAACCTCCCATTTTTCATCTTGAAGCCCCGGGTAAAAAATATATATATTTTTTGCTTTATTACGTTTTTTCCTTTTCCATATTATATACCTTTAAATAATATCAAGAAATGCATATGAAAGGTTTTCTGAAATGTGAAAACCAACACCACATGAGATTAGAAGGCAATAAGCTTTGAAAAGCAGTTCTTTATAGGATCTAAAACAACACAATCTTAACTCCCAAAAAGGCTTAGTTTTTTGGCAAATACCATACAGCATGGAAGGAGAAGAATAATAGCAAAAAGTGCTATGATATTTTTATTTTAGATAAAAAAAAAAATAGCAGTTTTGTCCCTTTTTAAATAGATTTAATCCATCTAAAACAGTATTTATACTTTCATGTAGTGATATATTTATAACGGATTTAGTAAATATTCCCCCAACAATCATGCAACATTTAGCAACGTCTTCTTTTCAATGGAAGGGGGTTCTTACCTCTTTCTAAAAAAGAGTGAATGTTAACTTCCCTGCATTTGCAAATCACCTACGCTAAAAATATTTCAAAATAAAGTTAGTCAGGAAGTGGTATTAAAACGCCAATTTTTTTCAAACATGTTATACTTACCTGCTCTGTGTAATGGTTTTGCACAGAGTCCCCAGTTGGTGTTCCTGGCTCCTCTCCCTCAAGCAGTGCCCCCAGAGTAAGCCACTTGCCCTGGGGGCACCACTGTGTGCTCATTCCTGAGCCGCTGCTCTATGAGTCCATAAGACACTCCTCATTGGCTCACTGGCTGTGATTGACAAAATCAGGGGAGTAAGGGACCTTAGGCCACAAACATTCTTGAGCTGGTGACTATAGGTTGGATTGAGAGTCCTAGTGGCGAAAAGAGGTGGAGCTCCATGGTCTTTACCAGATAAAGTGCATGTTGACCTATATGTGGCACAGGGTCAAAAGATTTTAGTGAGTTTTGACTTGAAGGCGGGCACGTGGCACCAAGCCCACACATTTTTTTGGCACTTTGGAGCATAGTGTTAAGCATGTGCACAGTGAAAATAGCACAGTAACAGTAAAATTTGCGTCCTTTTCTTCCCACAAATAGAGCTTTCTTTTGATGGTAATTGATTGTCTCTGCGATATTTATTTTTTGTGATATAAACGGAAAAAGACCGAAATTTTAGAAAAAAAAACTTTCTGTTATAAGAAAAATCGAATAAACTAAATTTTAGTCAAGCATTTAGGCCAAAATGTATTCAGCCACATGTCTTTAGTTAAAAAAAAAATCGCAATAAAAAAAACTAGCTACCTAGCGGCAACAGTGACACTAATAAAGCGATCAGAAAACCGATCGCTTAGTGACACTGGCAATAGGGGGTGAAAGGGTTAACTAGGGCGGTGATCAAGGGGTTAAAACTTTATTAGGGGGGTGGGGGGCTACCCTGGACCGAACACCAACTGCCTGTCACACTAACTGTCACACTGACACCAAATGCAGTGATCAGTAAATATATGATCACTGCATTCAGTGACAGTGTCACAGGGGACTGGGGGGGTGATCGGGGGGGGGGGTTTATGTGCCTATGTGTATTGTGTTAGTGTAGTCTTGGTGCAAACTCACTGTGTGAGGTCTTCTCTCCTCAGCGGCGGTTGAAAAGACCGCCACGAGGAGAGATTACATCACTTCCCCCACAGGCAGAGGGTGGGGGAGTGCGCAGATTGGCTGGGAGAGATCGCGAGGGGTGGCTAGAAATGAATAGCCGCCCCCTCATCCCGGATCGCTCCTGCAGCCACGAGGACCGCCGCAAGTACCGATGGGGTCCGATCAGACCCCCGACCTACGTCTAGGCAGGGACGTACAGGTACGCCAATGTGCCTGTTCGTGCCATTCTGCCGACGTAAATGTACATGCGACGATCCTTAAGGAGTTAAGCATTGTTAAAAATGTTTATCCCTGTCAACAGAATTCACGGAATTCACTCCCTGTCAACGGAATGCTATTTGTTTGACCATCTCTTGCCTGTTAGGCCTCGTACACACTATCGGACATATCCGATGAAAACGGTCCGCGGACCATTTCCATCGGATATGTCCGATCGGGAGTTTGATCCGATGGCGTGTACACACCATCGGATCAAATTCCCCGCCACCGGACGGCGCGGTGACGTGACGGTGACGTGGCGGTGACGTTGACGCCACCACGTCACCGCCACGTCACCGCACCAGGAAGTTAAACACTTCCGCGCATGCGCCTAATCCATTCGGCGGTGGAGCGGCGGCGGTGGGGGACGACATGTCTGCTGGTAAGTGTACTAACCAGCAGACATGTCGGGCGGACAGATTCCCACCGGATAGATTTCAAAGCATGCTTTGAAATCTGTCGGGTGGAGAAATCTGTCCGCTAGCCCATACACACGAGCGGAGATGTCTGCTGAAACGGTCCATCGGACCGTTTTCAGCGGACATATCCCCTCGTGTGTACGAGGCCTTAGCCAAGAAAATCATTATGGCTGATTTCAAAGATTTGGCTCTTACTGGCTTCAATGGAGTTCAGATTTAGCATCCAAAATTTGGTAAAATTTGATGACCCACCAAGAACCAAATCCAAATGTGTCCGGCTAGAGACCACAAGTCAGGAAAGATGCCAGTGGTTTATTTGCGTACTAAGGTACATCAATTTGTTGAATACATAATTGATATATCAGTACAGGGACTACTTTAAAAGCCATCCCCTTAGGGGGGAACAAAACGGGTTATAATCTATATTTACAAAATTCATCAAGTCTGTGACCTGTTTTAAACTATCCAATCTGTCAGGATGGTGGAGTAGGCCTTCAAGGGTGAAATATACTCAAGACTTTTGCTCTCTGTTTCGGTATGTGGCAGTAAATGAGTTAAACATTCCCCTGAGCCCAGTATCCTGTTTGCAGTTCTTGTATTTGTGGTCAATTTGCAGGGAGAACGACTCTTTGCTGCACAGAGGAGAAAGGTGATAAATGTTGACATTCAGAATAAGGTTGAATATATTTTAAACAAAAAGAAATGATGCAGTAATAGGTTTGGATCCTTGAGTTACTAGAGCACACCAAGCTTTGCATCTATAACAGAGAGAGATCACAAGCAATATACACATAATACAGAGTCATTATCATCAGAATGGAAAGAGTAGGCATATATAGGACCATTGAGACCTTAGGATCAGAGGGATTTAATAAATTAAAGGGCCAATCTTATTGTACAGCACAATGGACCCAGAACAATTATTATTTGGGAGGGTTATATGTATAGACTCAAACAAGCCTACATTACTGATGTGACATGACTTAGGGGTGTATTTAGCAATGATTCACTGGAGCAATTCAACCACGTAAGATTCAACAGGATTCACCCAATATTTTCTCTCTTTATCCCATGTATTGTATGACATTCACTGGGCAAATTGTGTTAGTTCAAATCTTGCCAGAACAAATGTTGATAGTACAGTAGCAGCTATTTTTCACTGTTGGACAAATCTTTGTGGGAATGTTTTGGACAAATGTTTGCAGGAATGTTCTTTCATTCATTTGCCTACATGCTTTCCATGGTCCTGAAAAAAAGTGCTATCCCCCTTCAAAAAACAAACCATTCCTTTAAGTAGTGAATGTACAGCTGTGGCCAATATTTTGGAGAATGACACAAATATTATTTTCACAAAGTCTGCTGCTTTAGGTGTCCATTTATGAAACTGTGAACAGCGATGATCCCAAGGATTGCAGCTGATCTCAGCTCATAAACGGTTTATGAAACAGAGATAATCTGGGGAGAACATGTTTTCCCGCTGATGATCTCTGCACACTGAGAATCCTCATTGACAGACACAGAAACTGACAGTTTATGAAGCTGCAATCTCATCACTTCATTGGTGATCTCACTGCTTAATAAACTGAAATCACAGTGTTTCTGTGAATTTCTGGTACTGTAATCTCATGAAGTCTCACGGTATTCCAGTATCAGGGGCCGTTTTCCACTGTTGGAAGCTGTTTGTAGATCACTTCTGTCCCCCAAAGGTGAAGCACTTTACTTTGCTTCATAAACTGGCACTCATGCCGGATACACACGATCATTTTTCGGGTTGTAAAAAACTACTTTTTTTTAATGTCATTAGAAACAATTGTGTGTGGGCTTCAGATCATTTTTCGGGTTCTGAAGAATGGGCAAAAAAAACCTCTATTTTTTAACGATGTTTTTAGCGTTGACGTTTTTGGGGTTGTAAAAAATGGTCGTGTGTGGGCTTTAACGACGTGAAAAATCCATACATGCTCAGAAGCAAGTTATGAGACAGGAGCGCTCATTCTGGTAAAACTACCGTTCCTAATGGAGTAAGCACATTCATCACGCTGTAAACGACAGAAAAGCGCAAATCGTATTTTACTAACACAAAATCAGCTAAAGCAAGCCAAAGGGTGGCGCCATCCACATGGAACCTCCCCTTTATAGTGCCGTTGTACGCATTTTTTTTCCACGATCGTGTGTAGGCAAGGTTGTTTTAATGATCAATTTGAAAAAAACGTTTT
This sequence comes from Rana kukunoris, assembly GCA_029574335.1. Classification (NCBI taxonomy): domain Eukaryota; kingdom Metazoa; phylum Chordata; class Amphibia; order Anura; family Ranidae; genus Rana; species Rana kukunoris. The sequence goes on from CM056057.1 coordinate 27,615,882, forward strand.
TTCTAGAGCCTGAAAAACATAGTTTTTTACAACCCGAAAAATGATTGTGTGTACGCGGCATCAGAGTAGAAAGATCTCCTCTGAGAATTACGGAGAATGAAGCAGTGAATATATTTTACTGCTTCATAAACCGACACCTTAGTGATTATCTACTTGCCGACCGCCCACCGTCGTTATACGTCATGACTTTAAAGATGGATATCTCGGTAACGGCAGCAGCTGCTGCCACAACCGAGATATCCATCTCTTCAGTGGGCGGTCGGTCAAACGATAATGGTGGTCTCCATGAGATCGCCATTATCGGTGGCGGGCGAGGGCCCCCCCTCCCGCTGCGCTCCCGCGCCCTCCACCGCTTACCGGAGCCATTGGTAGCGGCGGAGGCGATCGGGTCCTCTCCCATGCTCAGTGGGGATGCGAGTGAGAGAAAAATTTCCCTCATCCGTCCCTGTAGCGCTGCTGGGCGGAAGTGACGTCAAAACGTCAGTCCCGCCCAGCATCTTAAAGAGACATTTTTTTTTTATGTCATTTGAAAAATGACATTTTAAATTTTTTTTTGCATTTAAGCCTAAATATGAGATCTGAGGTCTTTTTGACCCCAGATCTCATATTTAAGAGGACCTGTCATGCTTTTTTATATTACAAGGGATGTTTACATTCCTTGCAATAGGAATAAAAGTGATCATTTTTTAATTTATTTTAGTGTTAAAAATTGGTAAAAAAAATAAAAATAAATACGAAAACAAAATTTTTTTTTTTTAAATCGCCCGTCCCGACGAGCTTGCGCACAGAAGCGAACGCATACACGAGTAGCGCCCGCATATGAAAACGGTGTTCAAGCCACACACGTGAGGTATTACCGTGATCGTTAGAGCGAGAGCAATAATTGTAGCCCTAGACCTCCTCTGTATCTCAAAAAATGCAACCTGTAGAATTTTTTAAACGTCGCCTATCGAGATTTTTGAGGGTAAAAGTTTGACGCCATGCCACGAGCGGGCGCAATTTTTAAGTGTGACATGTTGGGTATAACTTTACTCAGCGTAACATTATCTTTCACAATATATAAAAAAATTGGGCCAAATGTATTGTTGTCTTATTTTTTAATAAAAAAAAAAAAAAAAATCCAAAAAAAGTGCACTTGGAAGACCGCTGCGCAAATACGGTGTGACAAAAAGTATTGCAATGACTGCCATCTTATTCTCTAGGGTGTTAGAAAAATAAAATATATAATGTTTGGGGGTTTTAAGTAATTTCATAAGTTTCAAAGACTTTTATTAACACTGACATTAAGTTTATGCAAAGAGTCAATATTTGCAGTGTTGACTCTTTTTTCCAGACCTCTGCATTTCCCCCTGGCATGCTGTCAATCAATTTCTGGGCCACATCCTGACTGGTGGCCACCCATTTTAGAATAATCAATGCTTTGTGTTTGTCAGAACTTGCAGGGGTTTTTTGTTCACCCACCTCTTGAGGATTGACCACAAGTTCTCAATGGGGTAAAGGCCTGGGGAATTTCTTGGCCATGGACCCTAAATTTCGATATTTTGTTCACCAAGCGACTTAGTTATGGCAAGGTGAGCCATCATGCTGAAAAAGGCATTGTTCCTCACCAAACTATTCTTGGATGGTTGGGAAAAGTTTCTCCTGGAGGATGTTTTTGTACCATTCTTTATTCATAGTTGTGTTCTTAGCCAAAATTGTAAATGAGCCCACTCCCTTGGTTGAGAAGCAACCCCACACCTTCTGGGCACCAGGCCATCATCCAAAAGTCCTCACTGTGCATGCTGATGCACTCCTAACTGCCTGGTGGTGCCCTGACCCCGCAGCTGAATCAACTGCAGGAGACGTTTCTGTCACTTGCTGGGCTTTCTTGAGTGCCCTACAGCCTTCTTCACTGTCCCGATTTCTTCCTGGCTTAACATACCAGCTCTACTGCCACATTTAATATTTTACTCCTTTGACCCTATTACTACAGAGGAAGTTGCCAAAATTTTCCCAGATGGCCACACAACCAACTGCCTCTGGACCCTGTTCCCTCACAACAGCTCAAGTCACCCTTCTGCTGTTTTCTTTGCTCTCTAATTCACATTTAATTTTCTCTTGTCGTACACATTTTTTTTCCATATGATTTTCATATTGTGTGTACGACCTTTAGATAATTTATAGTGCTTTCAAGGGCGATTCACTTTCAGCTTTATATGTGGGATAAATCTCTTTCAGGTGAAGTTATATTAACCCATTTGCTGCCACTGGTGTATGCCCTACATCAGCAGTAGCTCCTGATACATGTAAATCTGACAAGCCACCAGTCAACTCTAAGTTTTAAGCACCCAACCATCAGCAACTTGCCAACGCCATGCTCCATGACTGGCATATTGGAAAGAAACCAGTGAAAATCCATTTGCTGATCTCCCCTTCCTAGAACCCAGAAGCAACATGTAAAACATCACTTGTGGTTCCTGCTGGAATTGCTGTCCATTAGCTTTAACCACTTAACCATATTGCTGCCCAATGACCAGAGCACTTTTTGTGATTCGGCACTGCGTAGCTTTAACTGACAATTGCACGGTCGTGCAACGTGGACACCAATTTTGTTTGGGAGCCACGTTTTAGAAACATATGCATTAAAACACAGCCCCTCCCTTATTTATTTTGCATATCAGCCACGGTTGTACTGAATAAAGACCAGAAATCTTATGAACACACTCAAATCGTTTCCCTGTGTCTCATTGGTCTCTCACGGATCCGTGGGTCATTAAAGCGCTTCCTGCATTACCTGAAGTACACCTAGGTAGCCGTATTACCTGTTTTCCTCTTAATGTATGTGTGGCTAATCCTTTCAGACTGATGTGTTACTTTAAAGAGGATTAAACTTCCATCACTAAATTTTACCTATAGGTAAACCTAGAATAAGGTAGTGTAAATATCTCCTAAACATGGAATGTTTAGGAAATATTTACTGTAAATGAAGGCAGTGACATCACTGGTGCATGCGCTCTGAGCCACCTGTGCCAGTCACAGAACTGGAAACCACGAACTTAGAAGCAAGACGGATGTAGATGGAAGCGGCATCCAGCCATTGCTGGATTTTTTTTCTTACCTGAAATGTAAAAGGCATAATGTCATTACATTGCATCACTGGAAGGCTTTGTTTTCAGGTAAGTTTCACATAATGAAGGCTTGAGATCATATATGCTTTCCTTGTTTATTGTTTGCATACCAGTCAATCGGTGCACTTGGATTGATCTTTTGAAGGTTTCATACCAAAGAAGAGGGTAGGTTTTGATTTCAAAATGTCTGTTGTGCCGAAAGTGGTTTGACAGGTTGCAATGATTTATACCTAAAGGTTATATGTATTTCATAATGGCATTTCCTTGCAGATTCCACTATTGATTCAGTAATAAAAAGCTCATGCACAATATCACTATTCTGAGGATCAATATATTAATACGTTTTGTGATAGACATAGTTTGATAACGTTACCGTTAGTTATTGCTCTCTTGGTAGTGTATTTAAACAAAAGTGTTTTTTTTTTTTTTTTACTTTTAAAAAAACAAGCGTCTAGCAACAATCCACCTTACAAGCCCAATAAATGTTATTTTTTTTGGACAATAACCTTGAGTTACCTAGTAACTCTTCTTTAGATTTCAGTGCAGCAGAGGTAGAGAGAATAGACAGTCAGGTGCTTGAGGTGCTGGAATTATGTCAGATCCAGTTATTTTTTTATGTACTTGCATTTTTTAAAGAGTTAAAATATGGAGAACACCAAATACACTTACCTATCAATTAACTAACCTGTGAATTATACATTAAAGTTACATATAATTAAAAGTACAACTGAAAGTAAACCTGAAAAACAGCGACGTGAAAAACGACGAGAAAAAATAGAGCAGGTTATACATTTTTAATGCCCATTTTTCTTGTCGACCAATTTACAAAATTTTATTTTTCTCGTCATGAATAACGGTCGTGTCTACATGGGATAAGACAGCTGCACATTCTTCTGTGATTTTTCAAATTATTCACTGTGACCACCGGATCCCCTAGATCCTAGGCTAAGTATATACATGGGACAGTGGTGGCTGGTGCTCCATTTTTTGGGGAGGCGCCAAACCCACCAACCACCCACCCCCCGCCCGCGGCTTCTCCTACAGGCCAATCCGGTTGCTTCTCCTCCCAGCCAATCCGGTTTCAAGACCCGCTTCCTGCTCTGACTGTCCGGCAGGAGAAGCAGAAAGACAAAAATGAATGTTGATTTGCTATTGTCACAAGTGGGTGGGCTCAGGGCGCAGTGCTTTGCGTGCTGAGTCCAACCTTTTTGAAACCAATTAAAGCTCCTTGCTCTAATCATGTGCTTCACAAAGAAAAGAAAAACCCTGTAGAATTCCATGCATTCAGCGCATAGAGATTAGGGGGGGGGGAAGTGCCCCTTATCGACGGGCCTCCCCCGACTTGGGACCTCAGACCAAGTGGAGATTAGGCTTCAACACTCTTTCATTGTAGCCAAGACTCTGTCATTCAACTATTTGACCAAAGTCATTGAGGATAAGATATTTGCATGATGCCCTAAATAAAAGTGAGGTATTATTCGAATTCCAATAAAGACTGGGTGCTGAGAGGTTAGAAAGCATATGCACTGGGCATGGAATAGTAATTACATATGTGCTGGGGACAAAACATGTGGTGGTGACTGGCCACCGAGGAGTAAATACACATTCACTGGATACAGGCTGGTACTGGCTCTGCTGGAGTAAAACCAGCAAGAGAGCTCTGTACATTTCACTGCCTACAGTGCCGTCGGAGTTCCGCCCAAAAAATAAAAAATTCAGCAGCTACAAATACAGCAGCTGCTGACTTTTAACCGCTTGAGCCCCGGGCCATAGTCAAATGACGGCGGCAAGGTGGCTCTATAAATCCCAGCTGCCGTCTTTTGACGTCCTCGCGTGCGCACCCGGCGAGTCCCCGAGATGCCGATGCGCGTGCCTGGCGATCGCGATGTCTGCAAGGTACCCGCGATCGGCAATGTCAGAGCAGGGACGTGGAGCTCTGTGTGTAAACACAGAGCTCCACGTCCTGTCAGGGAGAGGAGACAGATCCTTGTACATAGGGACACAGCATCGGTCACCTCCCCCAGTCAGTCCCCCTCCACACACAGTTAGAACACAGGAATTGCTGTATTCCTAGTAAAAAAAAAAAATTCTGAATTCTATCCCCTATTTTGTAGCCACTATAACCTTTGCGCAAACCAATTACTATACGCTTATTGCGATTTTTTTTTACCAAAAATATGTAGAATACATATCAGCTTAAACTGAGAAAAAAAATATATATATATTTTTTTTTAAATGGGATAATTATCATAGCAAAAAGTAGAAAATATTGTGTTTTTTTTCAAAATTGTCGCTCTTTTTTTGCTTATAGAGCAAAAAATAAAAACTGCAGAGGTGATCAAATACCACCAAAAAAAAGCTCTATTTGTGGGGAAAAAAAAGGATGTCAATTTTGTTTGGGAGGCACGTCGCACGGCCGTGCAATTTTAATTTAAAGCGACGCGGTGCTGAAAGCTGAAATTTCGCCTGGGCAGGAAGCGGGGATATGTGCCCAGTAAGCAAGTGGTTAATATATGTTCTGGGCGCCTGCGATGTTGGGTCCCAAAGCCGATTTGTCCCGAAGCTCTTGGGTGCTGCCGCCGCCATCTTCGGTAAGGGAATGCGGCTTTACTTCCTGGTTCCCTACTGCGCATACGCAAGTCGCGCCGCACAATCCCACTGGTCCCTGCTGTCTTCTGGGACCTGTGTGTCCACCAGGAGACAGCAGGGGGGACGGAGTAGGGGCGGGACATGGTGTAGGTCACTGCAGTGATATATGCCCAGCAGTGGAAGCAAATACCTGTGTTACACAGGTATCTGCTCCCTCCTCCCCCCGAAAGGTGCCAAATGTGACCCCGGAAGGGGGGAGGATTCCAAAAAGCAGAAGTTACATTTTTGGGCGGAATGCCGCTTTAACATGTGTCTCTTTGTGCATTCTGTTGTGGTCTTACCAACACCGATTGCTCAAGCCCTGATCTTAACTATAAAGTTTCAAAAATTCCTCTAATGCCACGTACACACGGTCAGAATTTCTGACAACAAATGTTCGATGGGAGCTTGTTGTTGGAAATTCTGACCGTGTGTAGGCTCCATCGGAAATTTGCTGTCGGAATTTCCGACAACAAAAATTTGAGAGCTGGTTCTCAAATTTTCCGACAACAAAATCCCTTCTCGTAAATTCAAATCGTGTGTGGACAATTCCGAAGCATGCTGAATGAAGTACGAGAAGAAAGTGCTCAATCTGGTAACACTAGCATTCCTAGTGGAGATAGCACATTCCTCACGCTGTAACGGACTGAAAAGCACAAAACTGAAAAGCGTGAATCATCTCTCACCAAACTTCTACTAACACGACTGGTATGGAACTTCCCTTTAATTGTGCCATTGTCCGTCTTGTACCTCATCGCGTTCTTGGCATTAGGGATGAGCTTCGCGTTCGATACAAACGTATGTTCGACTCGAACATTGTCTGTTCGTGCGTTCGACGAAATTCACGCCAAATTTGAGTGACGCGAAACGGCCCATAATTCACTGCGGCATTGCGCGCTGATGATTGGCCAAGCATGCTGTGTGTCCCGCATGCTTGGCCAATCACAGCACGCAAAAAACGAAGAGCCATAATTGGCCAAAGCCTGGGTGGCTTTGGCCAATTATGGCTCAGGGCCTTAGCACACGCCCCACACTATATAAGGCCGCCTGCTGGGCGGCCTCGTGTAGTGTGTTCCAGCTTGTTCATGAAAGCAGTTAGAGAGACAGAGAGATTGTCTTTTTAGATAGAGCAGGCAGGCTAGTCAGTTTAGCTTAAATTACAGTGTGTAGAGAATATATATACATCCCTATAGCTTAGATAGATCAGTTCTTCCTAATTTACTGGCAGGCAGGTGATTGTGCCATTTAAAAGCGTTATCACAGGCATAGACACCCAGCAGGTACAATATTTAAAGGAATTTTTCTTTTTTCTTTTTATTTAAGCATCAATAAAATCACTGCTCCTGGAGCAGTGATTTTAATGATGCTTAAAGCGGAGCTCCAGCGGCAATTTTTTTTTTTCTAAAGTCAGCAGCTACTAACAGTGTAGCTGCTGACTTTAAATAAGGACAATTACCTGTCCTAGGCGCCCGCGCTGATGGCCCCCCCGATGCCGGTCCCGCGATCGCTCCGAGTCCCGCGCCGCCATTCTTACTATGGGAAACAGGCAGTGAAGCCGTACGGCTTCACTGCCCGTTTCCTACTGTGCCTGCGCGAGTCTCACGCTGGCTTGTGAATTGGCGCGCTGCTCTCTGAGAACACACACAGTTCCCAGAAAGCAGCGCGCCCATTCACAAGGAGAAGAAGAAATCGGACCGCGGTGCAGGTGAGGCAGATTACGGACTTCCGCATAGCAACAGCTATTTCGGGTGAGTATTTTTTTTTTTTCAGGTTTTTATTTTTTTATTTTTTTAAACAACATGGCAAAATGTTGTTTTCATGGGTGGAGCTCCGCTTTAACTTAAAAAAAAAAAAATGAAAAATTCCTTTAAATATTGTACCTGCTGTGTGTCTATAGTTTGCCTGTGAAAACGTCTTTGAGAACCCGGGTTTTGCCCCACTGAACATGTATCAATGGAAAAAAAAAGTTTTAAAAACGGTCATTTTTTCAGGAGTCCTGCTCCTGAAAAAACAACCGTTTTTTAAACTTTTTTCCATTGATACATGTTCCCTGGGGCAAGACCCGGGTTCTGAATGACGTTTTCCAACAGTAAATTGAACATTGGTCTTTAAAATGATCGTTTTTGAATTCGAACGTTCGAGTCCCATAGACTTCAATGGGGTTCTAAATGTTTGCGCGAACGGTCGGTCTGTTCGACGGTTCTGGTGCGAACCAAACGCGGGGGTGTTCGGCTCATCCCTACTTGGCGTCCAGAATTTCCTTAAACAATTTTGAGCCAACATCCATCAGAAAAAAATCAACGTTTTTGTTGTCGGAATTTCTGATCGTCTGTACGCGGCATAAGGAAGAATAACTTTTCTACCAAGTGCTCCCCCCATGCACATTCAAAAATCTACTGTAGCACTACCCCTGCAAGAGCTGTGGTGAATGGTTCCCCTATTCCTGCACAACCAGGCAACATACATTTTCTACTCGCATGCAAACACAAAAAACAGTCCTGGAGCCGGTGTTTGTTATTTCATTAGAGGCTCAGTTTCCAGAGCTTAGTTCCTCTTTAACCACTTGGCGACCAGCAGCTATAGCAGGCGCTCGCTGCACAACGGGGGGGGGGGGAGCCAATGCGTATGGCTGGCGCTCAGGATGACCGAGCCGCCGCGATGACCGCCAACCACCCCGTGATCACTCCACAGAGAGCTAGAATGAGTATCTGTCAATGTAAACAGACAGATCCCCATTCTGACAGGGGAGTAGAGAGAGATCTGCTGTTCCTAGTGATCAGGAACAGCGATCTCTCTCCTCCTCCAGTCAGTCCCATCCCACCAGTTATAAACACTTCCCAGGGAACACATTTAACTACTAGTGTTAACCTCTTCCCTGCCAGTGTCCTTTATACAGCAATCAGTGCATTTTCATAGCACTGATTGCTGTATAAAGGATACTGGTCACAAAAAAGTGTCAAAAGTGTCCGATCTGTCCACCGCAATGTTACAGTCTCGCTAAAAATCACTGATCACTGCCATTACTAGTAAAAAAAAAATATTAATAAAAATGCCATAAATCTATCCCCTATTTTGTACATGCTATAATTTTTGCACAAACCAATCAACATTCGCTTAATGTAATTTCTTTACCAAAAATATGTAGAAGAATAAATATTGGCATAAACTGGATTTTTTGGGGGCATATTTATTATAGCAAAAAGGAAAAAATATTGTTATTTTTTTCAAAATTGTTGTTCTTTTTTGTTTACGGTGCAATAAATTAAAACCACAGAGGTGATCAAATACCACCAAAATAAAGATCTATTTGTGGGGGAAAAAAAGACGTCAATTTTGTTTGGGTGCAGCATTGCACGACTGCGCAATTGTCAGTTAAAGCGACGCAGTGCCGTATCTCAAAGAATGGCCTGGTCAAATAAGGCAGAAAATGTTCCGGTCCTTAATTGGTTAAAGCACTAACAGATGTAGAAGTAAAGAAAGGGGAGAGAGGATAAAAATGAGATAAAACAAAATATTCCAGAAATTCACTGAGCACAATATTTCCGGAATAAAGAATGTATGTTAATTTGACATCCAAAAGGAAAAGCTTTAAGTGTGACAGCAAGCCATAAAAGAGGCCCTGTTGGTGAATAGTTTAATGAAATTTCTTAGGGGAAAATGGAGCAGGGAGTCTAAAATGCCTTATAAGCGTTTAACCTTTACATTTATCTATTATGAATTAATTACGTGTATTTAAATGCTGAACCATAAAAGTCTAAGTGTGTAATGGAAGTAGTTTAGGTATATGTTCTGAAAGAATATTTTTAAATTGGCCACAATTATAACTGTGACCTTTAGCTGTTCTGTGAGATGGGCCGGATGGTGATGTCATCAGAAATGGTCACTTCACAGTAATTTAGAGGTGAGATAATTAAACAATGGTTATTTAAGTAGACTAAAACCTATTTTTCAGCAATATATAAATTACATATAAAAGCATTTAAAAAAAAAAACACATTAAACATTTATAGTATCAAATACTTGTAATAGACACAGGAAGGAAGCTTATTTATAATATTGATTTTTCCTTAATATTTTGTACTTGTGAAAATGATTAAGGACTAGGTTGGACAGCTATTTTCCAAATGAGATTACTAACATTTGTGACTTTTTTCAATAGTCGTCCACATTTAAAAAAAAAAAAAGGAATAATATAAGCTGGCATACAGGATATATTTACTTAAACGCTCAAGTTTTTTCAAGTTTTCCTTTTGTTCAAGTTTTGAATTTTTTTCCTAAAATCCAGCTCTTAACCACTTCAATACCGGGCTTTTATACACACCTCCATACCGGGCCTATTCTGGCACTTCTCTCCTACATGTACAAATCATCATTTTTTTTTGCTAGAAAATTATGCAGAACCCCCAAAACATTATATATGTTTTTTTATCAGACACCCTAGGGAATAAAACGACGGTCATTGCAATGTTTTATTTTGCACAGTATTTGCGCAATAATTTTTTAAACACCTTTTTTTTGGAAAAAAATTGTTTCATGAATTAAAAAAAAGAACAGTAAAGTTAGCCCAATTATTTGGAAAAAATGAAAGATTATGTTACACAGAGTAAATAGATACTCAACTTGTCACGCTTTAAAATTGCGCACACTCATGGAATGGCGCTAAACTTTGGTGCTTAAAAATTTCCATAGGCAACGCTTTTATTTTTTTTACAGGTTACAAGTTTAGATTTACAGAGAAGATCTAGTGCTAGAATTGTTGCTGGCACTCTAACACACGCGGCGATACCTCACATATGTGGTTTACATGGCGTTTACATATGTCGGAGGGATTTGCTTGTGCGCTCGCTTCTGCATATGGACTCATTTTAGACAGGACGTGCAGTTGTTGCGCACAGCGCGTAGCCTGCGCTGCACCAACTTACTTTTGTGGATCACCGTAACTCCCTCATTTGCATATTTGAATAGCAAATCAATGGTGTGTCTAGCGCAGTTTTGCGTGCACGGATGCGCCGGTCTATCGAAATTACGCCGGTCGAAAAAAATTTGATTTCATGCGTATATCGTTTTGGGGATGCGGCGCATCGATACGCATGCGCAGATTTAGACTTACGCCGCGCATCTCCTGTAACGCCGGCGTAATGGCTCTCTGAATCTGGCCCTAAATGTCATCAATTTAGGCCAATATATATTCTGCTATATATTTTTGGTAGAAAATCCCAATAAGCGTATATTGATTGGTTTGTGCAAAAGTTATAGCCTCTACAAACTACAAGATAGATTTAGAAACTTTTTTCCCCACTGGTAATGGCTGTGATCTATGATTTTTTGCAGGACTGCGACATTGCGGCGAACAATTATGACCCCAAGTGACACTTTTTGGGGATCAGTGACGCCAATACAGTGATCAGTGCTAAAAAATGCACTGTTCAATGTATAAATGACACTGACAGGGAAGGGGTTAACTACAGGGGAGATCAAGGGGTTAAATGTGTTCCCTGGGAGGTGTTTCTAACTGTGGGGGGGGGAGTAGATTCACTGGAGGAAAAAAGAGATTATGCTTCAGCCACGCTGTGGCATTTTATCAAAAATGTCCTAATCCTAATTTAGGCCAATATATATTCTTAGGGATGTCCCGGTACCGAGACTAGTATGCCTCACCCGATACCTGGGCAGGTAGGGGAGTTGCAAGTCTTCTCCCCCGAGCTCCGTGCAGTTTTTCTCCTCTCCCCCCGTGCTCTGTGCAGTTTCCCCCCCTGCTCCGTGCAGTCTTTCCTCCCCCCCGTGCTCCGTGCAGTCTTCCCTCCATGTTCCATGCAGTCTTCCCCCTGTGCTCCATGCAGTCTTTCCCCCGTGCTCCATGCAGTCTTTCCTCCTCCCGTGCTCCATGCAGTCTTTCCTCCTCCCGTGCTCCATGCAGTCTTCTCTCCCCCCTCAGTCCCACTCTTTTCTCCCCCCGTCAGTGCCGCTCTTCTCTCTCCCCCCCGTCAGTGCCGCTCTTCTCTCTCCCCCCCCTCAGTGCCGCTCTTCTCTCTCCCCCCCCCCGTCAGTGCCGCTCTTCTCTCTCCCCCCGTCAGTGCCGCTCTTCTCTTTCCCCCCCGTCAGTGCCGCTCTTCTCTCTCCCCCCCAGTCAGTGCCGCAGTCAGTGCCGCTCTTCTCTCTCCCCCCGTCAGTGCCGCTCTTCTCCCTCCCCCTGTCAGTGCCGCTCTTCTCTCTCCCCCCGTCAGTGCCGCTCTTCTCTCTCCCCCCGTCAGTGCCGCTCTTCTCTCTCCCCCCCGTCAGTGCCGCTCTTCTCTCTCCCCCCCCGTCAGTGCCGCTCTTCTCTCTCCCCCCCCCGTCAGTGCCGCTCTTCTCTCTCCCCCCGTCAGTGCCGCTCTTCTCTTTCCCCCCCGTCAGTGCCGCTCTTCTCTCTCCCCCCGTCAGTGCCGCTCTTCTCTCTCCCCCCGTCAGTGCCGCTCTTCTCCCTCCCCCCTGTCAGTGCCGCTCTTCTCTCTCCCCCCGTCAGTGCCGCTCTTCTCTCTCCCCCCGTCAGTGCCGCTCTTCTCTCTCCCCCCGTCAGTGCCGCTCTTCTCCCTCTCCCCATCAGTGCCGCTCTTCTCCATCCCCCCTGTCAGTGCCGCTCTTCTCTCTCCCCCCCGTCAGTGCCGCTCTTCTCTCTCCCCCCGTCAGTGCCGCTCTTCTCTCTCCCCCCGTCAGTGCCGCTCTTCTCTCTCCCCCCGTCAGTGCCGCTCTTCTCTCTCCCCCCGTCAGTGCCACTCTTCTCTCTCCCCCCGTCAGTGCCGCTCTTCTCTCTCCCCCCCGTCAGTGCCGCTCTTCTCTCCCCCCCGTCAGTGCCGCTCTTCCCCCCCCCCCCGTCAGTGCCGCTCTTCTCTCCCCCCCCCCGTCAGTGGCGCTCTTCTCTCCCCCCCGTCAGTGCCGCTCTTCTCTCCCCCCCGTCAGTGCCGCTCTTCTCTCTCCCCCCTGTCAGTGCCGCTCTCCCCCCCTTCAATTTCTGAGGATGGAAAGCGGAGGTAGGAGCTGCTAAACCCAGTCAGTGATCACTGACTCTGTCCATTCACATAACTGAGCATCGTAACCTGTGTTTACGATGCTTCAGTTTATGAAGGGAGAGGAGCTTCTCTCTATTCTTAGCTTAGGCTGCTGAGAAAGGGACTGGGGAATCTGTGTCCTAAGTCCCTTTCTCTGTCTTAAAGAGGAGATTTCAGAGGTCTATTAAGACCCCTGATATCTCACCAAAGATCCCCAACAGGGCTGATAAAAAAAAAAAAAATTGCAATAAATATTCTAAAAAATAAATAAAAATAAAATGTAAATAAAAAAATAAAAATAAAAACTGACAATTCACCAAAAAAAAAAAGACAACAACAAAAAGTCACTGTAAAAAAATAATAATAAAAAAAAAAATACAGCCACTGTCACATGACATTTAAAAAAAAATCGGTATTCGGTATCGGCGAGTACTTGAAAAAAAAGTATCAGTACTTGTACTCGGTCTCAAAAAAGTGGTATCGGGACAACCCTATATATTCTGCTACATATTTTAGGTAGAAAATCCCATTATGGGCATCAACATTGAGTTAATAACACGTCAGATGCATTCTGCTACATATTTTAGGTAGAAAATCCCATTATGGGCATCAACATTGAGTTAATAACACGTCAGATGCAGATTTGCCCACACTGGTTTGCATGGTACAGACGTACTATGCAATCTAGTTGCTGTGAGTTTGCTAAAGTAGTGTGGAACTGCATGTGAATCACACAGGAAAGCACAACCAGTTCCGGTTTGATAGCTGGCCATGGATTGATTTTCACATGATTCTGCATGTCACTTAGGCCAGCCATTCACTTATTGCGACAATTGTGGCAGAATCACATCACGTTTGAAATGCCATGGAAGAATAATGCACTCAAATGTTCCCGGCGCATTGTGCTGAGATAGCCATGCGAGTTGGAATCATGGGCCGAATCGCAGAGATTCTGCCCACGATCTCAAATTGTGAGATGTGAACGGAGCCTCAATGGACATTTGCTTGCAGACATATCTCTATATTCCCGTTCCTATGTATGCTGCAAATGTGTGACTGTACTGTTCTCCTGAGGTCCGTGTTGTGTTGCCCCTACCTTAAAGTATTGAATGTCAATTTTTAATTTGAGAAACTTGTTTATATATTTTTATTTATTTATTATTTATTTTTTGTAATAAAAAAAAATCTACTTTAAATTACTTATACATTAGTAATACTAGCTGGCAAAACTTAAAAAAAAAAAGCATTTTTTTTTAGCAAAAATAAATAAATAAATAAAAGAAACAAAAAGTACGTAATTGTCTGTATAGCCATATAGTAGATTTTTCAGAGCATTTAACAAGTTTGTTCCTACAGAGGATTAAGATCCATAGGAATTGTAAAATGCTAAAATAGAAAGATGAATGATTTGTACAGCAGGAACTTGATAAGACAATGAAGTTCGTAGATTCCTCACCATTAACCCCTGATATTTCTTTACAAAAGACTTAGTGGCACACTGCAAGACAGCACATTGCCTTCTCTTTGGAAAGGAATGGGTGAGGACCAATCAAATATCTTATCCTGCAAAAAAGGAAAACTAGTCCATTTATTAGGACAGTTGACATAGCAGAGATTATTTGAACAATGCGTACATTGTGTGTTTGGAAATAGGCAATGCGTCAAGCTGTCCTAAATTTAGAGTTGGTTATTTTTGTGCTGTATGGCAGCATGATATTCGTTGTTGATTAGTATCATATGAAAGACCTTGAAAAGACAACATAAACCTACAAATAATATTGGCTTTAGAGTGAAACAGGACTGAACAACTTCATACCTTTGGGGATTGCCACACAGTTTAACCACTTAACGACCGCCCACTGTATATATACGTCCTGTTTTTAAAGATGGATATCTTGGTAACGGCAGCAGCTGCTGCCACAACCGAGATATCCATCTCTTCAGTGGGCGGTCCTGTCAACGATAACGGTGGTCTCTGCAGCGGATTCGCCGCGAGATCGCCATTATCGGTGGCGGGAGAGGGCCCCCCCTCTCGCTGCTCTCCCGCACCCTCCGTTGCCATCGTAGCGGCGGAGGCGATCGGGTCCGCTTGGCTGCTGTGTGGGGATGCGAGTGAGGCCAACATGGCACCCACCCGTCACCCTTAGCTCTGCTGGCCGGAAGTGACGTCAAAACGTCAGTCCCGCCCAGTGTCTTAATTGTGGTGCAGAAGAAAGATTTGGCTTTGTCGAGTAGCAAACAAAAACATACCCGAGTAGCTTGGCTCTTTAGGTACCCATGTCTGTACTTGGGGTCATTTACCACCAAATGTGGCACACTTTCTTGACTTTTCTAAATTACAAAAGTCTGTTCCTATCAAAAACAAGCTAGTTGCTTTAGTTTGTCCCCTATGCAAAGGTTACCAGCTCTACCATGACTAATTTTAAAATGGAATTACGGCCAAAGCTTAAAATGTAATATATTATTGTGCTTGCAATTTTTTCCCCAACCCCCTCCCCCCCATATCATTTTTTATTACCTGCTCAGCCTGTTAGTAGGCCTGCTAGTTTTCCTCTAACCGGGTGGCGATGCTATGTGAAACTCAATGGATCTAAAACAGAACTTCTTTCTCCATGCAAACCGTAAGACAACATCTAGAATGACATTGCCACCTCAGCGGATCTCACTATCTTCTCCGCTTGCTGCGTAGACTCATCCCCTTCAACCCAGAAGAAGACACAGCAGTAGTAGTGGGAACACTAATTAATTCCAGACTCGACTGCGCAAACTCCCTCTACCTAGGACTATCGAAATTCCAGATGTCTCATCTACAAGTCTTCCAGAACACTGCAGCCAGACTGGTAACAGGTAAAAAAAAAAATGTGGGAACCAAACCCCCCCGGTCTTGAGGACCCTCCACTGACTAGCCCTGGTTTATATACCCTAGCAAAAGAACATGAAGAACAGCCCAGACTGTCTGGAGACAGGGTTGGCTTTCGCACTAAAAGGAAACCAAATCCCTTTACAAGTTAACACCCCTGAGCAGTAAATCCTAGGTGGAAAATTTTGATTGGTTGTCTAGATTCTCACAAATGATAATCATTAGACTAGAGTAGGGGTCTCCAAACGTTCTAAACTAACTTTAGAGGGGGTTTGGACTGTGACCACCGGGAGTACAAAAGGTCCTGACGTCAGTGTGAAAAAAAAGCCCCGTAGTTTTCTTCAGTGGGAGTAATAATGCCCTACCTTTGGTATCACTGGGCCCTATTGGTGTCCAAGGGAAGAATAGTGCCCCATCGTTGGTGTAATTGGGAGGAATAGTGCCCCATCATTGGTGTCATTGGGAGGAATTGTGCTCCATTGTTGTCATTGGGAGGAATTGTGCCTCATCGTTGGTGTCATTGGAAGGAGTTGTGTCTTATCTTTGGTGTTATTGGGAAGAATTGTGCCCCATTATTGGTGTCATTGGAATTGTCCCCCATCGTTGATGTCATTAGGAGGAATTGTGCCCCATTTTTAATGTTATTGGACCTCATTGTTGGTGTCACTGGGAGGAATTATGCCCCATCATTGGTGTCACTAAAAGAAATTGTGCTCCATCATTGATGGTATTGGGAAGAATTGTGCCCCATTATTGGTGTCATTGGAATTGTCCCCCATCGTTGGTGTCATTAGAAGGAATTGTGCCCCATTGTTGGTGTTATTAGGAGGAATTGTTCCCCATCATTGGTGTCACTGGGAGAAATTATGCCCCATCATTGGTATCATTGGACCAATTGTACAATTAGGTTTACCAGTGCCTAGCTGTGATGGCTAAATTTGTTTTCAGGATTTAGTATGAATTTTGTATGAATTTACATCTAACTGAGTTGGTATGGAATCTATACATTTCAAATTACACAGTCATGATGTCGACAAGGCTGATATTTTTAATGTGTTACAAGGATGTCTTTTATGGACTAGGTTCATTTTCTAGAGAATAAAACATCCAGGTGGATAAAACAATAGCGTGGCAGGGCATGCTCTTCAAAGTCCCAGTCGCTAAACAAATTAGCAAGTACAGTGCAGAAAATAAGTATTTGAACACCCTGCTATTTTGCAAGTTCTCCCACTTGGAAATCATGGAGGGGTCTGAAATTGTCATCGTAGGTGCATGTCCACTGTGAGAGACATAATCAAAAAAAAAAAATTCCAGAAATCACAATGTATGATTTTTGTAACTATTTATTTGTATGATACAGCTGCAAATAAGTATTTGAACACCTGAGAAAATCAATGTTAATATTTGGTACAGTAGCCTTTGTTTGCAATTACAGAGGTCAAACGTTTCTTGTAGTTTTTCACCAGGTTTGCACACACTGGAGGAGGGATTTTGGCCCACTCCTCCACACAGATCTTCTCTAGATCAGTCAGGTTTCTGGGCTGTCGCTGAGAAACACAGAGTTTGAGCTCCCTCCAAAGATTCTCTATTGGGTTTAGGTCTGGAGACTGGCTAGGCCAAGCCAGAACCTTGATATTCTTCTTACAGAGCCACTTCTTGGTTATCCTGGCTGTGTGCTTCGGGTCATTGTCATGTTGGAAGACCCAGCCTCGACCCATCTTCAAAGCTCTAACTGAGGGAAGGAGGTTGTTGCCCAAAATCTCGCAATACATGGCCCCGGTCATCCTCTCCTTAATACAGTGCATTCGCCCTGTCCCATGTGCAGAAAAACACCCCCAAAGCATGATGCTACCACCCCCATGCTTCACAGTAGGGATGGTGTTCTTGGGATGGTACTCATCATTCTTCTTCCTCCAAACACGGTTAGTGGAATTATGACCAAAAAGTTCTATTTTGGTCTCATCTGACCACATGACTTTCTCCCGTGACTCCTCTGGATCATCCAAATGGTCATTGGCAAACTTAAGACGGGCCTTGACATGTGCTGGTTTAAGCAAGGGAACCTTTCGTGCCATGCATGATTTCAAACCATGACGTCTTAGTGTATTACCAACAGTAACCTTGGAAACGGTGGTCCCAGCTCTTTTCAGGCCATTGACCAGCTCCTCCCGTCTAGTCCTGGGCTGATTTCTCACCTTTCTTAGGATCATTGAGACCCCACGAGGTGAGATTTTGCATGGAGCCCCAGTCCGAGGGAGATTGACAGTCATATTTAGCTTCTTCCATTTTCTAATGATTGCTCCAACAGTGGACCTTTTTTCACCAAGCTGCTTGGCAATTTCCCCGTAGCCCTTTCCAGCCTTGTGGAGGTGTACAATTTTGTCTCTAGTGTCTTTGGACAGCTCTTTGGTCTTGGCCATGTTAGTAGTTGGATTCTTACTGATTGTATGGGGTGGACAGGTGTCTTTATGCAGCTAATGACCTCAAACAGGTGCATCTAATTTAGGATAATAAATGGAGTGGAGGTGGACATTTTAAAGGCAGACTAACAGGTCTTTGAGGGTCAGAATTCTAGCTGATAGACAGGTGTTCAAATACTTCTTTGCAGCTGTATCATACAAATAAATAGTTAAAAAAATTCATAAATTGTGATTTCTGGAATTTTTTTTTTGATTATGTCTCTCACAGTCGACATGCACCTACGATGACAATTTCAGACCCCTCCATGATTTCCAAGTGGGAGAACTTGCAAAATAGCAGGGTGTTCAAATACTTATTTTCTGCACTGTATGTCTGACAGGATCTAAAAATTACGTGCCATTGTCAAATCTGATAAAGTCCACAGATGGGTAAATGTAAGGGTTATTGTGGAAAAACCAAGTGCAGGTGAGCTGCAAATTTGCCTGGACCCCAGAGACCTCAATAAGGCTGTGTAGCAGGTGCACTATCAATTGGCAGCCCTGCAAAGCTGGCTAGGGCAAAATACAAGGACAGGTCCATGCATACATTTACTCCACAAGAAAGAGTACTGCATTACATCTTGACATTTAGTCGGCACAGAAAGCCTTATAAATGGAAATTGATGACGCATTCAGTATCTCAAAGGGGAGGCCTGTAGTACGGATAATCCCTTATGATGACCATACACATAGCAGTTTTATTGTTTTCTCCACTTTTCAACTACAAATGTTTTTTGGTTTTAAGTATCAAACAATAACAATTGAGATGGAAAACACTTTAAAAACAAGCCCTTTCCAGTGGTACCGAGGTACATTCTATCAATCTTCACCTCATTTTCAATCGTTTGGTCACTGAAAACCTGGATATGGTTGTAGTTAAAAGCTGTTTGAGAGCTGCTAAACAGTGCGTGTCCTGCTATACACAGCAATTTCCAGGCAATCCGAGCCACTTTCAATCACTAAGATGATTAAATTGACCAAAGCAGCCTACCAGCAAAAGTTTATTTTTTTTTGTCAAATTCTTGCATCAGTTAAACCGGTGGGTAAATAGGTTAGTTTGGTATATTCAATTGTTTTTGTAGTTCAAATTCCAATGTATATGGCCATAATTTAGGCCATAGATGCTCAACCTGTGGCCCTCCAGCTGTTTCTGAACTACAAGTCTCATGAGGCATTGCAAGGCTGATGCCGTGTACACGCGACTATTTTTATGTTCTAGAAAAAACTTTGGGCCAGATTCACAGAGCCCTTACTCCGGTCTATCTCGCGTTAGACCTGAGTACTTTCAAATTACGCGTGTCGTTTCATTAGTCTGAAGCCTCAAACCATGAAACGATGGCTTCGGGCTTCAATCCGACTGGCTTACGTGTTCGTACGCTGCAATAGTTTTGCGGCCGCTGGGTGGAATTCCCGTCGTTTTCCGCGTCGGGATATGCAAATGAGCTTTTTCCGACGATCCACGAACTTACGAGCGTCATTCGCAATCTCTTACGGCATCTGTAGTCATCTTTTTGCCGCGTAAAGTTATTCCAGCATTTATCTGGTCTAATATTAGACAGCCCATGTTAAGTATGGCTGTCGTTCCCGCGTTGAATTTCAACGTTTGTTTTTATTTTTTACGTAAGTCGTCCGGGAATAGGAATGTACGTAAACGACGCTACTCAAACAACAAATGACGTATCGACGTTAGTTCGCGCAATGCACGGCGGGAAATTTCTGAACGAAGCATGCGCAGTTCGATCGCCGCGGGGACACGCCTAATTTAAATGCTTCACGCCCCCCTAATCGTGTATTTCGATTCCGCTGCGAGAAATACACTACGCCGCCGTATGTTACGGGCCAAAATCTACATGAATTCGTCGTAGAGCCAGGTAAAATACGGCGGCGTAGTGTATCTCTGATACTCTGCGCCAATGTAATTGTATGTGAATCTGGCCCTTTATTTTTATCAACGCGATTCTTGTCAAGCCTGCCTTGCATACACACGATCGTGAAAAAAAATGCTTGCGCAAAGCGCGGTGATGTACAACACGTACGACGGCACTCTAAAGGGGAAGTTCCATTCAGATGGCGCCACCCTTTGGGCTGCTTTTGCCGATTTTGTGTTAGTAAAAGTTTGGTGAGAGACGATTTGCGCTTTTCAGTCTCCATGCTTTTCAGTCTGTTATAGCGTGACGAATGTGCTATCTCCATTACAAATGCTAGTTTTACCAGAATGAGCGCTCCCGTCTCATAACTTGCTTCTGAGTATGTGCGTTTTTTTCCCGTATTTAAAGCCTACACACGTCTGTTTTTCACGACGTGAAAAACTATGCGAAAAATTAGAGATGTTCTAAATTTGTAATGCCCATTTTTCACATTGAGAAAATGCTCTGGAGCCTACACACGTTTTTAATGGCCATTTAAAAAAAAAAATAAATCACGTCATGAAAAATGGTCGTGTGTATGCGGCATAACAGTTACAAGTATGACTCCCAAAGGCAGAGGCATGATGGTTCCATAATAGCTGGAGGGCCACAGGTTGAGTTAGGCAATAAGGTAATTTACGCCAGCAAAAGATTGAGAGCTGGTTCTCAAATTTTCCGACGGAAAAAATTTCCTATTGAAAATCCAATCGTCTGTAGCAATTCCAACACGCAAAATAGATCATGAGAAACATCTGTTTTTTTTCTAAAGTAGAACTGTGGTGTTTTACTTATATATTCAGAGCCTTAAAGTAGAAGTTCACCTTAACACTAAAATCTCGAAATCTACTCGCATCCACAATCTAATGCCGCGTACACACGATCATTTTTTGTGATGAAAAAAAAACGACGTTTTCTGTGAAGTAAAAAATGAAGTTTTTGAAACGTCACTTTTCAAAGACGATGTTGCCTATACACCATCGTTTTTTCACAAAAAGCGAGGTTACGTTCACCACTCTTTTCCATTGAAGCTCGCTTCATAACTAGCTTCTGGGCATGCGCGGGTTGAAAAACGTCGTTTTAAACTACGTTTTTGCTACACGGTGACTTTTTGTGAAACAAAAAACGACGTTTTGAAAAACGACACAAAAAATTCAAGCATGTTGGAATTTTTTTTTGGTCGTTTTTTTTAAGACAAAAAACGACGTTTTGCCCACACACGATCAATTTAAATGACGTTTTAAAAAACAACGTTTTTTTTCATCGCAAAAAACGACCGTGTGTACGCGGCATAAGACTAGCCTATTAAGACCTGTAAAGAAGAATCTGCTCCGGTCCGGTCTCCAGCAGCGGAAGCTCTACAGAGGAGAAAGCTGACAATGGCAGGGAAATGAATGGGAAGTGACATCATTTACAGAGTTACTATGGGGCTTCCGTTGTCGGCTGCCTCCTCTGCACCCCCCTACACAGAGAAGCCGCAGCTGAAAGCTCAGCGTGGAACTGGACCGGCTTCAAAAAATGTATGTATACCAATTTCTTTACAATGCTAGTTAGTTTAGTCTTAGATTGTGGATGCCCAAAGATTTACAGATTTTAGTATTAGGGTGAACTTCTACTATAAGAAAAACAAATTTCACCTGCTTTGTAGATAGAACCACTTGCCATATAATTTACCTGTCCATTACCCACTACTTAATGCGTGAATACAGTCATAGACAAAGGGTGATATAACACAGAGCTATCCTGGCCCTGCAAAATTTCAAAACTAGGTTTAAGTAGATTTACCTGTTTTATTATAGATTGAGGATAAAACAAGTCCTTATTTATTTTTTGTCCATGCATCCAGATTCTGATTAAAAAAAATAGTATTTTCTCTAAAATACTGTTTAAGTGGACAACATGATTATGTTCATCTCTAATTAGA
Organism: Rana kukunoris; assembly: GCA_029574335.1. Classification (NCBI taxonomy): domain Eukaryota; kingdom Metazoa; phylum Chordata; class Amphibia; order Anura; family Ranidae; genus Rana; species Rana kukunoris. Next base: position 27,637,789 of record CM056057.1, read on the forward strand.
AACGCACAAATTGATTTTTTTTTCTACCATAAAAACTTAATTTTATATACTGCTCAATTTATCTGTCTGAAATTACACATTTTACCGAGGGCAGGCATGTCTCCCTATTTTATTGCAGTCATAAAATAATTTTTTATTTAGCCGACAAACTAGTATGCCAGAGAGAAGGTGCCCTTACAGGGTTGATTCTGCTGCACAAAAGGACCATAAAGAAAAAAAAAAAAAATTAGGATTACTTATATGGATAAGGCTTTGAAACACAGTATAAAGCTATGAAAATGATCTGCTTAGCTCTCATTAGAAGCAAGTGAGGAACTACCATCCTTTTGTGCATAATGTCCATAGAAATGTCTTAGCAACACTCAAGCCTAAATGCTTAAAGCGATGTCCTGCCCAAAAATAAATAAATAATTAAAAGCCAGCAGCTAATCATACTCCCAGCTGCTGCCTTTTACTAATCTGACACTTAGGCCTCTTTCACACGGAGTGGTTCCTTTTTTTCGGTCCGCTCCGTGTGTCCGTCGGCTCAGTGGGGGGTCTCTGCTGAGCTGTCGGGCGGACAGGGCGGTCCCCGCACACTATGCAAGGCAATCTTTCCACTGATCATCAATATAAAGGCTCACATCCCACTGAACATTAAAAATAATTTTACCATATAGGCAAGTGGGGTGGTTAAAAAGTTAACGTATATAGTGGAGTATAAGCCGACCCGTGTATAAGCTGAGGACCTAATTTTACCACAAAAAAAAATGGGAAAATGTATTGACTTGAGTATAAGCCTAGGGTGAGAATGCAGCAGCTACTGTAAGCTGAAAAGAGGGTCAACAATGCCCATTTGCACGCCTTACTGTGCCCATTGCAACCTCACTGTGCCCATTGCAACCTCACTGTGCCATACCTCACTGTGCCCATTGCAGTCTCACTGTGCCATACCTCACTGTGCCCATTGCAGTCTCACTGTGCCATACCTCACTGTGCCCATTGCAGTCTCACTGTGCCCATTGCAGTCTCACTGTGCCCATTGCAGTCTCACCGTGCCATACGTCACTGTGCCCATTGCGGTCTCACTGTTCCCCAGTACCTGAATTCTTGACAGGTGTCCATTTTTTAAAAGTCGCGGCTTCCTCCTGGTGTTTTGTTCCGTGATAGGCATTTGACACTGTGTTCCGCCTATCACAGAGGTCCTCTCATCCTCGAACAGTTTCCCAACAGACAATGTGTTCACTGTTCTGCCAGTCACGGACATTCTTTCATCCTCGGACAAGAGGACGTCCGTGATTGGCGGAACACTGAACACAGTGTCTGCTAGGAAACTGTCCGAGGATGAGAGGACCTCCATGATAGGCGGAACACAGTGTCAAATGCCTATCACATAACGAAATGCCAAGAGGAACCTGCGACTTTTAAAAAAATGGACGACTGTCAAGAATGCAGGTACACCGACTTGAGTATAAGCTGAGGGGGGTTGGGGTAAGGGCTGAAAAACTTGGCATATACTCGAGTATATATGGTATACACTGTGCATAATAAATATGTTAAGTAGACCCTTATCCTTTTATTCGTTATTATATCTACAAGTTACCTATCACAATAACCCTCTGTGAGCTGTATTTAAGCAGGGGTTGTGGAAGACCTGAAAATTATTTCAAGAGTCAATCTATAGTAAAAAGGCTAATAAACGCTAGCTTAGAAGGTCTCCTTGCCTATATTGTGGCTTGATAGCATTAGGTGTCATGGGTGAACTCAGGAAACTCTACCTGCAGAAGATTTAGAAGACAGTGTTTGAAATTATATCACTTGATGCTGGATACATGGAGAATTGCAAAATGTTGCTATATGGCCCAAAACATCAAAGCGACTTTGTCTTTTGCTTTGTAAAATATGCACCAGCCATAAGTAAAAAAGATTATGGCTTCCTACCAGACTGGAAGCACAATTATTTATAATGGAAAATTACCATTTTCTAACTGCAAAAGTAGCTGTAGACTACAGTTGTGTGGAATATGTGAACCTTTGAGAATATGCCTAATTTATGCATAAGCGACTCTAATGCCGCGTACTCATGGGCGTCCTTTGTGATGAAAAAATTTAAAATGATCGTGTGTGGGCAAAACGTTGTTTTATGTCTTCAAAAAAAAATTCGAACATGCTTGAAGTTTTTTTGTCGTTTTTCTGAATGTCGTTTTTTGTGTCATAAAAAATTATCGTGTGTGGGCAAAACGACGTTTAAAATGACGTTTTTAAACCCGCTCATGCTCAGAAGCAAGTTATACGACGGGAGCTTCAATGGAACAGAGTGCCGTCGAAAGTGTCTTACGTAACCGCGCTTTGCAAGAGCATTTTCAGAAAACAATGGTGTGTAGGCAACGTCATTTTTTAAAATTAAGTTTGAAAAACTTTGGCCCAGATTCACGTACATCTGCGCATTATTGGACCGGCGTAGCGCACCGCCTTTACGTTAGACTTGCGCAATTTTGCCGCGTAATCACCCTATTCTCGTAGCTTTTGCGCAGGAAATTGCGCATACGTAAAGTTTTTCCAGAGGCGTAAGGAGGAGTAATACAAATGGGGAAGGACGTGGGCGTGTTACATTGAAATGAGCCGTGACCCCATGCAAATGAAGGGCCGGCCGGCTCGCGCATGCGCGCTTGAACGAGACCATGTCAGCTCCGATGTGCGCATGCTCACAACTCGGGAGCAGCGCAATCAGTGAAATTGGAAATGGACTAGGGCAACGTTGTGAACTACGCAAACAGCATAAATAGACACACACAAACGCACTTCCTTTGCAAAAGTACATCCCTTTGTCCCTTCCCATTTAACAAAGTGCTTTTGTTCTTGTTGTTCGTTGCGGTGTGTTTTGTAGTTGTCAGATTAGTGTTCTGTGTGATCAAGTGGTTGTTAGTAGATTTTTGAAAGTGGTTTTTGATAAGTGTTTGAGAGACTGTTTGTTTGATTGATATATTTATTTTTGTTTCTTTTCCTACTGTATTTTTTTTTTTTTTTTGGGGACTGTTTCTTGGTGAGTAGTTTTCTCTCTGTGTGTGTGTTTTTTTGTGATTGGTTGTGCTTGTTTGTGTGCGTGGATTTTGTTGACTGGGACTGTTTTTTTTTGGAAGGATGACTGAGAGAAAACGAAAGCTTAATTTTACAGTTGTGGAAAAACAGATTCTTGCCCGGGCCATTAGCGAGTATGGGCGTTACCTCCACGGCCCAGAGAGTGCCAACACCACCCCGGCCAGGAGGAGGGAGATTTTGGATAGGATCACTGACCAGGTGAATTCTGCGGGGCAGGGGGAGACACGGACCAGGTCTGGGATTGACAAAAAAATCAATGACCTCCGGCGTCTGGTCAAAAATAAGTTGGCCAGAATGCATGCCCATGCCAGGGGCACAGGAGGGGGCCCACCATGCCGTATTAGCCTGACAGCGGAGGAGCGTGCGGTGGCCCTGACCTTTCATCGGCATGAAGTTGAGGGCCTGCCCGGCTTTGACTCCAGTCCCCAGCCTGTGGTGCCAGGTAAGTTGTTTTATTTTTTAATATCAGGTGTGTAGCATGTGTGGGGGAGGGGGTGAAAGGGAATATGTGGCAAGTGTGTGGATCCTCCAACCTGTGAATGTTTTGTGTCATCCACAGATGTGCAGGAGGGTGCAGGGCCATCTGGCCTGACCGCACCAACCCCAGGACAGCAGCCTAATGAGGCCCCCCCAACAAGGCCGGAGTCCGCCGAGGAGGTTCAAGAGGAGGAGGACAATCATGAGGAGCAGGACAATCATGAGGAGGAGGAGAATCATGAGGAGGAGTCCATGTCAGGCACTGGACGTTTGGGTTTTGAGGACTCCTTCCCTCTGGCTGGCAGCAGGCAGGCCTCCCTAAGGGGGAGCCCCCCCCCCTCCTCCCCCAACATGGCTCCCCTCACAAGGGCCTCCCCTTCTCCCCGGCCACAAGCATCAGCTGGAGGCAGCATGTCATCCCAGACCACCAGGGGGTTGGCCGATCTCCTGCCCGCCACCCTGAGAAGGGACCAGTTCCTCCAGACCCGCCATCTGGGACAGGTCAGCCAGACATTGGTGCGGATGGAGGAGAGCCTGTCCTCCATCAAGGATACGCTGGGGAACCTGGACTCCCACTCCCGGGCTTTCACAACCTGCCTAAATGAACTGCAGACGACATCAGCAGGCGTTGGGCAGGATGTGAGGGCCCTTACCCTGGCTATCCAGGCCAACACGGCAACACTTGGTGCTGCCCTGGACAGAATTGCCGTGGCCTTGGAGGGCAGGCCACCAGGTGGGCAGAGATCAGGGGCTGATCCTCCTTCCCCGGTTTTACCCCTTCCCCATAAGTCTCCCCTGAGAAGCAGGGGCCGTGGCCGGGGGCGCCCCAGGCGTGGCTCACGCAGAGGGCAGTAATTTGTTTTTCCCGCAATATTTTATTTTTTTTCAATTTTTTTTTTGTCTTTTTTTTTTTTTTTTTGCTGGAAATTTTTTGATTTTGCAGGTCATTTTTTTTTTTAGGGTTGTGAATGCTGTGTGAATGTGGGGGTGACATTCCTGCCGGAAAAGGGGTGTCACCCTCAATTTTGGTGGAGAAGGGTTCCCCAGGACCAGGGAGAAGTGATCCCCAGGTCCGTGTGAATGGTGTATGAATGTACAGTGACATAATTGGAGCCTTGGCGTGGCGTTGCTGCTCACAAGTCCAGCATGGTGGACTGGTGCCAATCCAATTTGATGTGGATGTGGGGTGTGTGTGCTAGGGACCACAGTGGTGTGCATGCATGCATTCTCATTGTGCCATGATTAATGTGTATGTTTAACGTGCAAAGATGCCCAATGTGAGCTGTCTCCTGGCTGCTCTTCCCTCAGAAGACGGGTTAACCTCGGTTAGGGGGGGATTGTCTGGTTCAGGGGTCAGGTCATCACGTAGGTCAATCTGCAGGCCCTTTCTTTCTGCAAAGTTGTGCAGCATGCAACATGCACCGATGATCTGGCACACGAAGTTTGGGGAGTACAAGAGGGTACCCCCAGACTTATCCAGGCATCGGAAACGTGACTTTAGGATGCCAAAGGTGCGCTCCACCACTGCTCGTGTTTGAGCATGTGCTTGATTGTATCTTTCCTCTCCTGGAGTTTGGGGGTTCCGGATAGGAGTCATGAGATGGGGTCCCAGTAGATATGCAGAGTCACCTGGAAGAAAAAAGACAGGAGGATGTTAGTCATGCATGTGCCCCTTGTGATGTGCATCATGGGAGGGGATAGTCATGCCTGCCACCCATGTCACTCACCAACCAGCCAGGTGTCCCCATACACGTTCTGATCGAATTCCATTCGGATGTGGCATTGATTGTATATGTAGCTGTCATGGCTGGACCCTGGGTGTTTGGCACGGACGTGCCATATGAGGCCTTGGGCATCGACTATCACCTGTACATTGATCGAATGCCAATGCTTCCGATTGCGGTACATATGCTCTGTCTCCTGGGGGGGCTGGAGTGCCACATGTGTGCAATCAATGGCCCCCACAGTGCGTGGGAATCTGGCAATTCTGTAGAAATCTGTCATTGCCTTCAGCCGCAGGTCCTCAGTGGTGGGTTTGATGATTTGGTTAGCCATGCGTCTGAGGCCCCGTACACACGGCCGAGGTTCTCGCTGAAAATCAGCGAGAACCTCGCTGGAATGCACATTCCAGCGAGGACCTCGGCCGTGTGTACGGTCTCAGCGAGCTTCCCGTCGGGAAGCTCGTCGAGCCGAAAAAGAGAGCACGCTCTCTATTTTCTCGACGGCCCGCCTGGAAGAATGGCTGGTTGCCATTCCCGACGGGCGGGTCGCCGAATTCGACGGCCGGGAGAGAACCTCGACGGGCGGAACGATGTGTTCTGCCCGTCGAGGTTCTGGGTCGTGTGTACGCCGCCTGAGTATTGCAGGGACAACCTGGTGCACACATCTGCTCATGGAGGATTGTGACATCCCAGCCACCACTCCACTTGTACGCTGAAAAGAGCCACTGGCAAGGAAATGGAGTGTTGCCAGGACCTTGACCAGTGGCTGCACTGCATGTGAGCGGTGTGTTGGGCTGGTGATGTCATCCTGCAGGGTTGTGGTTAATTCCAGGATGGCATGAGGGGTGAATCTGAAGATGCGATACACCTCAGAATCACTCATGCCAAACAGGTCTATGCGGGTGCGGTATATCCTCTCCCGTGCCATCCTCCGTGCCATCCTCCGTGCCCTCCTCCTTCTTTGTTCATCTAAAGTCAGTAGTATAGCTATGCGCGACGATGCCCCTGGCATGTTGGCATACAGATTGTTGAGCAACACGTGTGATTGCTGAGCTGCTCACTAACAGTGTTGCTTTATCTAACAAGTAGACTTTTTTTCTTTTTTTAGACCAGCTTTTATCAGCTCTAATTTTAGACAGGACATTTTGCTGTTGCGCACACTGCGTCGCCTGCGCTGCCCCAACGTTGTTTTGTGGATCCCCGTAAGTCCCTCATTAGCATATTTGACTAGCAAATCAATGGTGTGTCTATCGCACTTTTGCGCGGACGGATGCGCCAGTCTAACGAAATTACGCGGGACAAAAAAAAGTCGATTTTTTGCGTATCTCGTTCTGGGGATGCCGCGCAACGAAACGCACGCGCACATTTAGACTTACGCACGCGCATCTCCTGTTGCGCAGGCGTAATCGCTCTGTGAATCTGGGCCTTTGTTTTTTTCAGGAGAAAAAAACAACGTTTTTTACAAGACAAAAAACGACCGTGTGTACACGGCATTAAAGTCAGATTTCATCACCCTCATCCACAGCCATATACTGTATTTATAAAAAACAAATGGTTTAGGGAAAGCTTCATTGCAGAGTGTTTTTAGGTACAGGATGGAGGTAGTCATCTTGATCATAGCATTACTTCATAGGCCGCGTACACACGATCAGTCCATCCGATTAAATCGTTCTTACAGGCGGGAGGGGGGGGATGTCCCCTCCCGCCACCATCCGGTGCTTCTCCGGGCTCTCCCGTCCCATCGGGGGCTCGGAGAGATGATCGCCGTCCGCCGGTCACCAGTCATCTCTATGACCGTCGGAGGCCCGGGCGAGATGTGATGAGCTTACGCCCGGGTCCCCGTAAGTAAACAAACCGCAATTGCGGCTAGTTTGAATGAGATCTGTGAATTTTTTTCATGATCTCATTTTTTCCAGCCTGGAGGAGAGATGTGGGGTCTTATTGACCCCGCATCTCTCCTTAAAGGGGACCTGTCACACACATTTCCTATTACAAGGGATGTTTACATTCCTTGAAATAGGAATAAAAGCGATTGAAAAAAAAAAAGTGTAAAAAATAAATAAGTAAAATAAAAAATAAATAATAATAATAATAATAAAAAAATGCCCCTGTCCCTGGTAGCTCGCGCTCAGAAGCGTACGCACACGTAACTCCCGCCCACGTATGGAAACGTCGTTTAAACCACACATGTGAGGTATCGTCCTGTGCGTTAGAGCGTGTGCAACAATTCTAGCACTACACCTCCTCTGTAACTCTAAACTGGTAACCTGTAAAAAGGGAGACCTTGATGTTGTAAGTGTTGAGAAATGTTATTCAGACATGTGTATTGATCAAATTAATAAAACCAAAAAGGGACAAAAAGCTTTTAGTGGTATAAACACATTCATATAGCCCCTTCTTAAAGTCTGTGTGTGCAGAAACCAAGTCAGCTGTGTACGCTGGCTTAGACTATGATCAGTGGAAGGTATTCCAACGTACTCTTTTAGTGAACTGAAATTCTCAATGGGAGTCTAATTTTGCATTTTAAAACCCACTGTTCTGAAGATTCTGCAGTTTATGAGCCGCTATACATAAACACCCCAAGGGGAGCTGCACCACTGCCGGGTGCTTTCTATGGAACCTAAATTAAATACAATTTCAACAAAAGATTCCAAGTTAGAAATTACTGCACAGCTAAAAGATATACACTTTTATTAGATCAATAAATCAGTGTTAGAAAACAAAACAAAGGAAACCCTAACCCATAAAATTACTTAACATTAAAGACATTCATATGTATCAACCAGATTTACCTCCAATAAATGATGTTCACATGACATAGAATGCAATAAGTTTAAAATACAATATATACGGTAAGTAATTCCTGTTTGGAGTACCAAATCTGTTTATGACTGTGAACAAATTCAATATGAATAAAACTTGACTGATTGCTAGAAAGTACCAGCATTTCCATGTTTGCGCTAAACTTATTTTTGTACAAGTTTCATAAAAAAACATCAAACCCATAGTAAATCTTAAACGCTAATAAAGTGGCAAATGTATCAGTGGTATGTATGTAAAAAAGCTACAAATCTGTGTGCATGTTTCATTGTAGAGATCTTAAGCATATGTAGCGCACCTCCTTAAGGCTCGATTCACATCTATGCATGTTGCTATCGAGAGTTTCTGCAGTGCTTTTTGCGGTGCTTGTCGAGTTCTTGGACACACGTTTTAATTTTTTTTACACTATAGCTGGTTGCTAAGGAGGGAGCCAGGAAGCCGTCTGCCACGTCCTTAACAACCGATGGCCGCCCCCTCCTTAGCAACCAGCTATATACAGTGTAAAAAAAATGCAAATTGCGTCAAAACGTTGTACTTGCATTTGGGATGCGGGTCCATTGAAGTCTATTACATGCAAAACGCTGCATTTTGTGGGGAAAAAAGTCCCTAACCCTTTCCAAAAACACAGAGGCCCAAAAATGTATTGATGTGAACATGTTCCATAGGAACCCCCAAAAAATTCCCTGAAGTTCAGCAAAATCCAAAATGCACCAAAAAACACATTAGTGTGAATAGAGCCTAAGGTGCCGCAGATGGACTAGGATCCCACACCCTGCATAGCTAGGCACACCAAAAAAATTACAGGCACTTCAGAGACAGAGAACAGTCAGCATTTTTTTTTTGTTATTTATTGAGGGATAATAATTTGGATGGGGGTGGGAGATCTTGCTTGCTTGCAGAACCCAACGGGATCACTGTGTGAAGGTCTGACAGTATTTCAGTCAGGTCAAAAGCAATGGCTCATTACAGGCAACATCCCAAGACCCTTTGGTTGTGTAACAAAAGAGATTACAGTGTCCAGCTTGGAATCTCTTCCTCATGTGGCTATTGATCCCAGCACCACCTCTTCAGGCAAACCAACCCTTCCATCCCACTTAGCAGCAGCTGTCCCTTTACTAGCCTGCCAGGCTAACTTCTCCACCACAGTCCTCTAGACTGACACTCACCAGCCCACCCGGCTGACTCTCAAAAAATCTTGCAGTTTTGCTGATCTGCTCCTGCTGTCCTCCCTCTTTGCTCCTGTGACTCCAGGAAGGGCTTTCTCCTTGTGTTATTGAAGAATCCCTCCAGCACCCGAGCCCCCAGCCCAAGGTCACCCCCCCAGACTAGGCAGCACCTAAGGGCCACCGACAGTCTCCTCATCACTCCATCTTCATCTTCCACCCAACTGCCCTTGCTGGCATGACTCATGCCTAGTTATGAGGTGGTCTGCCCCTGCCAGCACTTTACTGGGGATTGGCTGAGGTCCTCATAAATATGCCAACCAGCTCCTCCTAACATCCACCCACTATGTCTAGAGCATTTTATAATGTCCTAGTAAACAAGGGGAGGCACCAGAGAGGCTGTGAGGATGAGCCACCCAGCCCAGAGTCACTGAACCCTGACCCAGATTCACAGCTCAGGCTTAGCCCTGAGCTAAATAAGTTAGCCTACACTAACATCTAGCACTACAAACCTACACTACCAACCATATGGTTGGGATTCATGGACCGACACCTGGCTCAGTCTCTCAGAGAGCCTGAGCCAGTCACTCCCATTCCCTCCACAGTCCATCACTCCAGTGAGAACGCATGGGTGGGGGTCAGAGCAGGCTCTCTGCTCACGGAGCAATGAGAACTGGGTGATGAGAGGTCTTTGAACGCTTAGTTCTCAGCCTTAGAGCCGGCGGGGTACCTGCATAAAAACACAAATTTCTCTTTTAACAGGACTCTCTCTCGGTTGAAGCCAAACAAGTCCTACTGACTTAAGTTTACTGCAGGTGAAGAACCAGAAATACAATCTAAGATCTAGATTACTGTACATTTTTCAATATTAAACCTCATTTGCCATGTACAGTAGTTGCTCACCCATCTATTTGATCAAGGTCTTGTAAAGTTTCTATATCTTGCTGTGATGTTATTACCCTGCTTAGTTTTGTATCATCAACAAACACTTATGCCACGTACACACGATCGGAAATTCCGGCAAGATATGTATTCTTCTACATATTAGAATATCACAATAAGCATATATTGATTGTTTTGTGCAAAAGTTATAGCGTCTACAAAATAGGGGATAGTTTTATGGCATTTTTATTAATAATGGCGGCGTGGGCATGCTCACTGAGCACGTGGTAGCGTGCGCACATGCCCGCACGGCAGCAAATTACAGTAAACGTCCCTTTGTGCAGCAGTGCCATTCTGTCGACGGCGGTGAGTAAATGGTTAAGGACAAAAAAAATGGCCTTAAAAAAGTATAAAGTGGAGGGACTATTTTATGGTCATTTTAGCAAATGAGCGGTATACACGGATATGGGAAATTATTATCTACAGAAACACACACACACCAAGACAGGTTGAACTAGGATTGACCGTTGTCTTTATTCAACCGTACCTACCATGTAACTATGTAATCTTGATAGAGGGATACTGAGTACGTAGTATGTTTGGATTTCACCACAGCAGATACAATTCCCCATAAATGACTACAACTAAAGCGGAAGTAAACCCATCCATATAACAGTTTCATTTATGGCCCGTGACGGAAATGTAACACTCCCATTGGTTGTGCTCTCAACCAAACTGTAAAACCATCCAATGGCTGGTGTCATAACTGATGACATGTGCCACATCGTGGCAGTTGTAGCGTAAACAGAGATTTCACATTTTCTCAAACATTGTAATTTTTTATACATTAGCACTGCGCTTTGTGATTTATGTTATTTTGTCTTTTTGCCAGGAGATTTGTGTCAGCAGCTGTGTTGCTATTATTAATGCTATAATTTGTTAGTGTGGATATTTTTGTTTTTTATTTCAGGTTACTACTAATGTTATCCTTTTCATCAGAAAATTCATGCATATGGTCCCTTATCATTCCCTCCAATATTGATTTTAGGTTTTCTGGTCTGTAGTTTCCTGGTATTTTTGGAATATTGGTACCATGTTAGATTTTTGACAATCAACTACTACCATTACAGTTTCTAAGCTGTCCTTAAAGATTATAAATAATAGCTTGTTTATAACATGGCTAACTTCGTAGAGGTCTCGGGTATAAGCGGTCTGGTACTGGTGATTTATTTACATTAAGTTTTTTTGTCATTTTTGAACGCTGGCTTCAGTTAGCCGCAAGGGTATACTCTGTGTCTTTTTACTAATGATATAGTCTTGCTCATTATACCCCTCCTTTTCCTTTGAAAAAGGAGGGGTTAATAATAGTAATAACACGGATATCCAGCAATAAAACATAATGGTATGGAGGCCCAGTTCTTCCTCCTGCCTAGGGTAGTTTCTACTCTTCACCCCAATCAGGAAATAGTTACCCCATCCCTCTGTCCACCTCCTGTTTATCCAAAGAAAAAGTCCTTCTATTGTCTTGATGTGATCCAAACTGGTTATATCTTAGCTTCTGCTTCTTAAAGAATGTCTATTACCTTTTCTTTTCCAGGATTGACCCTGTACCAATGTTCTGGCTTCTAGTTTCACCATTTCAAGGTGATGCAAGCAGACTATCATCCAATCTCATGGTTCAGGTTTCATCCTTTTCTGATAAGGTGCATGCATTACATCTATGTGTGCTTCCTGAGCTTTTAGGCCTCGTACACACTATCGGACATATCCGATGAAAACGGTCCGTGGACCATTTCCATCGGATATGTCCGATCGGGAGTTTGATCCGATGGCGTGTACACACCATCGGATCAAATTCCCCGCCGCCGGACGGCGCGGTGACGTGACGGTGACGCGGTGGTGACGTTGACGCCGCCACGTCACCGCCACGTCACCGCACCATGAAGTTAAACACTTCCGCGCATGCGCCGAATCCATTCGGCGGCGGCGGTGGGGGACGACATGTCTGCTGGTAAGTGTACTAACCAGCAGACATGTCGGGCGGACAGATTCCCACCGGATAGATTTCAAAGCATGCTTTGAAATCTGTCGGGTGGAGAAATCTGTCCGCTAGCCCATACACACGAGCGGAGATGTCTGCTGAAACGGTCCATCGGACCGTTTTCAGCGGACATATCCCCTCGTGTGTACGAGGCCTTAGACTTCAGATGCCCTTTTCCCAGATCTTCAAGGCTGCCACCTAGCCTTCTATTCTCAATTTCTCAAAGTTCTACCAGGCGGACATTTTGCCTCATCTAAAGCCAGCTTTAGGTGTAAGCCTGTTTAAGCAGACTCTTTAAGCTCCAGGCAATTTCCAGTTTTCCTGTTTTCTGTTTTCTGCCTGATAGTGTTTGTTTTCTGTTCGCCCAACCCACAGTAAAGGCCCATACACACTATTAGATTTTCTGCAGATTTTTGTCTTTAGATTTACCAAAACCATATAATATGAGGTCAAACCTTAAGAGTTTCCATTTGTATGCAATCAGGCAGGCCCTTGCACTACATGGTTTTGGTAAATCTGAAGACAAAAATCTGCAGAAAATGCAATTGTGTGTATGGGGTGTTAGACTGCATTTGGACAGCCTTAGATTAACAAATGTATCTGGAATTTTTTTTATAATTTTTTTCACAGAAAATGATACACACATTTTTGGTTAGGTGCTCTTGGCATGAGCATCAGCAGTTATCAGGCCCCAAACACTTAGCCGGTTGAAGGGTGAGGACTAAAGATTGTATCTAGCAGTTGCTGCCCCAAGACCTTTGCCCATTTGCTTAGTTAAAGAGGCACCTCTTAAAAGACGCTGTACCATACCCCAGCCAATCCCTTTGAGTGCACTTCAAACCAGATTAACCATAGTAGTATCACTCACATTGCCCTTAATGTTTATTTACCCTGTTTGAGGGTTTGCTAACATCCATATTGATTTCAGTTAGTGATATAAACTGATCTTAGTCACTTTGGCACAGTTATTACTCTGTCTAGCAGACTGTGTTCATATTTACTTGCTGTGTGCTCATTTATGTTCTGCTCATTTATGTTCCACTGCCAATTGCCTTAAACTTGCTTCAATAGATGAAGTACATTTATTACCAAACGTGTGTGGGTCTATTTTCCTGGTAGCAACCCACAATCAGGTACAATATATTTTCTACGTGCCTTTATAAGTGCTTGCAGTGATTTATATTCAACCAAGTGTGTCAGAGGGACTGAGGTTGTTCTTGGAGTTGGGGCTCAGAACAGATAACCCAAAACTACCAAACAGCTCATTCAAGGGTGGCACTACAATTGTTTGCTATGTATACAATTTACTTTGTCTTTTGGGATACATGGATGTTATCCAGGACCATCTGTGGTTTGTAATATTTGATGGTACTGGAAGAGCACTCACTCACACATGGAGATGGTCTAATTATAGGCAAGTACACAGCAATATGTGGAGTCTATTCTTCACTGGTATACCCTTATCTGTAATAGGTAAAGAGTATAACTTGTGGTCCATCTAGGAAGATAAATGGACCCCTTATCTGTAGTTGGTACAGATCTAGCCAGCTATAACTACCTGAGTTATACTTACCTGAGGTCGATGACAGTGACAATTCCATATGATTTATGCATTGGACCTAACCTTTGTAACACTTTAGGGTTTAAGCTTCCAGTGAGCCTTTATTATCTTAGTTCTATGGCATCTGGGTGTCCTTTGGTTAAGGTGTATTGCACATGAGGCAGATAAAAGTTGCAACACATTTACAGTGAGGCCCGGAACAGAAAAGAAGAAAGGAAAAGTAGTGCAGGGCCGGGCATGACAGTGTGTTAAGGGGAGACAATGAAGGGTTAACAGGAGAGGTACTAAGAGGGGAGGTGATAGTGAGAAGAGTCCAAGGGGGTGTGGTATTATTTAAGGAGGCGACAGTACTGGCTGAGGAACAGAAAGTTGGGGATAGACAAAGAAGGAGGTGGTTTTCCCACCTGCCCTCCCTATATGGTGTTTGTTTTCTTTTCTTGCAGGTGCATATGTGATGGAAGGGGTGGGGGGCTCATCGGTAGTATGTGCCCCTCTGGTGTATTCCAGCAAAAAGTTTAGCCTGTGGGAAGGGGGTTGTCTCCGAGCTGGTGATATGGCTGGAGGCCTATCATGGTGAAAAAGGTCCCGCAGTATATTGGTGGAATATGTGTTGGAGTTCGGGGGTGCCGTCAAAGACCAATAGACTGGGGTTAAACAAATTGTTATGGATGTTATATTTCAATATTGGAGTTATTTAAATTTTGTGTTGATAAAATGGCTGCTATGGCCATTTATACTCCAAATTAAGGTGTGGTCTCATCATTTTAGAAGGTGAAATAAGGGGGTGTTGGAGTACGAGTGGTTAAGCCGAAAGAGGAAGGTTGGGTACATCAGAACTACACTGGTCATGTTCCAAAACAAGAGCTAAGACAATATACATTTTATGCAAATCAATATCTATTTGCGCTTAAGGTTCATTATAGTGGACAGTCTATTGTCTGATGTATGCTGGCTGCTAATTGTATCTAGCAAAGTTTTTTTCTCTTTGTATAAGTTTATTTTCTATAATGGAGGAATGGATTATTGTTGCCTGGAGAGCGATGCAACAAGCACTGTTTTTCATTATCTGCAAATGTAATAAGTAAATAAGTAGATATTTTATAGGAACCAGGTTGAATGTCAACATTTTATGGAACAGCAAGATAAGAATACGAAGAGTTGTACAAAAATTGTCGATGAACCATTTAAAGCTGTGAACACAGAATTATTAAACTTTCAATGTACCCTCTTAAATGTCTGTAGGAAGATAAGTGTTTCAGTTCACAAATGAAATGTCTGGAGGAGGAGGTGGGAGATGTGGCCCATACCAATCAATGGACCATTATCCTTAATCATATTGACATTCATATTAACATTTTTTACCATCTAATAAATGTATACAAAACGACAGATGTAAGGATGCATTAAACCTCTTGTAGATAACTCACTTTATATAGATACTGGTAGGATCAATTGGTAATTAGGGGTCATCGCAAAGGATAAGTATCAGATAAAAACTTCATACTGAACAGGATTAAAGCCAATAAAATCTGGATCATTTCCCTTACATGACATAAAACAGAAAGATGGAAGAGATGTTTTATGTTATCCTATATATTATCAGATCATTCATGTCCTAATTGTTATACCTATACGTAGCTGGCTTACTTTGGGCTAAGTAGTAGTGTTGTATACTAATTTTCACAAAGTCTTTATGTAAACTTAAAAACTTTTTGAAAAAACTAATTTGGGGCTGGTTAATAAAAACTAGAACAAAAAGGAAAAATGCCTGGCTGGCCAAAGCAACCAACTGAAATGTACCTTCATCTTGTAAAAATGGCTTTCCATGGGTGTGCTTGCTGAAGAGAAGGAACCTGGAGTGCCGACAGGGGACCAGAGAATAGAAGGACCGGGGCTGCTCTGTGCAAAACCACTGCAGGTAAGTATATCATGTTTTTTATTTTAATAAAAAAACAAAAAACAAAGCTTTAACCACTTGCCGACCAGCCGCCAAGGTCAGCACGATCCCATGAACCATCGTAGCTGTACGTCGGTCCCTTTAAGCGGGATAGCAGGTGCGTGTGCGCCGCCAGAGGTGCCGATGCTCGTGACCAGCAGTCGGCACAAGAGGCAAAACAGGGACATCCCTGTTCTGTGAGGAAGTTCCTAATAGCTAGGAACCATGATCTATCATTTATTCTAGAACACAATAGGGAACACAATTAACCCCTTGAGTGCCTCCCCTAGTGTTAACACCTTGCCTGCCAGTGACATTTTTACAGTAATCAGTGCATTTTTATAGCAAGTGTCCGATGTGCCCACCATAATGTCGCAGTCCCCAAAAAAATCACAGATCATCACCATTACTAGTAAAAAAAAAAAAAAAAAAATACTATAAAACTTTATCCCCTATTTTGTAGACGCCATAACTTTTGCGCAACCCAATCAATATATGCTTATTGTGATTTGTATTACCAAAAATATGTAAGAGAATACATATGGGCCTAAACTGAGAAAAAAAAATAGCTTTTAAAAAAAAAAATGGGGATATTTATTATAGCAAAAAGTACAAAATATTGTGTTTTTTTTCACTACATTGGAAATTCTTACATCGCTAAGTACTGCTGCCTGCTTTAAATGATCGTATTTCTGAATGATACCATTGCAATCTATAAAGCTACAAAAGATTATACATGAAACCTTACAAAAGAACACAGATCAGAGAATCTGTAACTTGAAAAAGCATATTTATGAACAAGTTTAATTTCATTTGATGCTCCAAATAACGTTGAATATGAAGACCACATGCATATAAAGCCGTACTTTGTCCTCAGCCAACAACTTATTATCTGATAAAACCCTTTGCAGAAAAAGGCCTATAAAAGCTTAAGGCAAATTTTCAAAAAAGTGCCTAATGCAACTAGATCCTCTAAAACTTTTCTGTTCTTTACTGTGCATCACAATGAATCTCTGGGCTACGGAAATTGCTGTCCAACTTGGTAGTGGTGATCCCATGTGATATATATGCATGTCGTCTTTATATTCAGCCTTAATTGGAACACTGATCTGGAACTTATTAGTGATCTGGACGATGTCGTTATCATCGAATATCTACAGCTTTTATTGTGATTTTATTGTGATTACAACAAAAAGTGCAGGAAGACTGGTAAGAACTGAAGAGTTTACTTACTTTTTTCTGCTTTCAATGTAATACTTTATTACTTTTTTAACTTGCAAGTTTACTTCATATAATTACAATATTCAGTATATACCCTACTACTCCGTTTGTAGCAGGGACGTGCAGTCAGGAAAGGCAAGTGGGGCAGAACCTTACCTTTCATGAACATAAAAACAAAACAAAAAAACAATCAAGCTTCGAGGGTCATAGCTTGGCGACCTGGGGTCACAGAGACCCAAAATTGGAATAGGTAGCTTATGTCATACCCCACCACTGGTCACAACTTGGGGCTCCGGACACTTATGGTTCTAGAGATATGGGGCTTCTTGTGCAGCCTGTCAGAAGCTACATACAGAGCAGCCAGTTTAAATACACGCTGGCACTCTCTGTTTGTAGCAGACTGAGGAAGAGCTTACAGTGCCTCTCACTTCTTGTCAAAATCACTGAGTTTAATGGACAGCTTGGAGCCTTGGACCAATGGTAAAGCACCATTGGAACAATCTGTCCAATAAAAATGTTGCAGTGAAGGCTGTCCTCTTACTGCAGGCATGTGTCTAAAGCCCTCTTAACTAGAAGTAAAAAGCATGGGTTTATGGGTGTAAGATTGACGCATAATCCCATGTTTTTCCTCACACAGTTAAGAGGGAGAATGAGAATCTGCTGCCTGCTGAAAAGGTACCATTTTAATCAAGCTAAATCATATTATAATGCTAAATGTTATAACATAATAATTTATTATTTATCTATTTATTGTCAAATTACTACAAAAATTATGTTTTTTTTCCGTTAGAAAATTACTCAAATGAGCAGGGGACATTGATATAGGGATGGGAGCAGAGGGCACTATTGTGAGGGGGATGTCAAAGCAGCAGAGGACATGTTGATGGGGACAAGGGCATCTTCCAACAACTCTGGGCTGTGGTTATTTGGGTCTGCGGATGGGGGGCTTATCGAAATCTGGAAGCAAGGGGGCCCACAGATCCAGCCCCCCCCCATTTGAATGGGTATCGGGTACATAGTAACCGTACCCATTCACAAAAAAAGTGGCAAAAGGTAATGAACTCAAGAGACAGTTTTTGACAAATCCTAAAATGAAAAATAAATACAAATAAAATATTGTCCCTTGATGTAAATCCATCGTCAATCACACTGCCCACCACCCCGAAAAATGTAAAAAATCTAAAAACGCTCTGCGCTTTGATATTTGTTATATAGGTAGGGGGCGGGGTCGCCCTACTATGTCACACGTGGCAACACCTCTTCTGACATAATAAACTAGTGCATGCTGGGCATGTGACACCACATGGGGGCAGGACCACCAAACTGTATGTTGTTTACCGGGCGCTCGATGTTGGCACAACATGGATCTGATGGACAGATTACTGGGAGGGGCTGGGGAAGACTCAACTGTCATGGTGCACGTTGGCCCCAATGACAAAGTCATAGGCAGATGGAGTGTCCTAAAGAACAATTTTAGGGACTTAGGAGCTAAATTGAGAACATCTAAATCTAGGATGGAAAGGGACCTGGGGATCCTAGTAGATGATATGCTCAGCAATGGCATGCAATGCCAAGCTGCTGCTAACAAAGCAAACAGAATATTGGCATGCATTAAAAAGGGGATTAACTCCATGGATAAAGCGATAATTCTCCCCCTCTATAAGACTTTGGTCTGGCCTCACTTGGAGAATTCTGTCCAGTTCTGGGCACCAGTCCTCAGGAAGGATGTACTGGAAACGGAGCAAGTACAAAGAGGGGCAGCAAAGCTAATAAAGGGTCTGGAGGATATTAGTTATGAAGAAAGGTTGCGAGCACTGAATTTATTCTCTCTGGAGAAGAGGCGCTTGAGAGGGGATATGATTTAAATTTACAAATGCCATACTGGTAACCCCACAATAGGGATAAAACTGTTTGCAGAAAATATTTTATTAAGACATGTGGTCACTTGCTAAAATGAGAAGAAAAGAGATTTAACTGTAAGAGCGGAAAGGATGCGGAATTCCCTTCCACAAGTGGTGGTTTCAGCAGGGGGCATTGATGGTTGCTTGATGGACTTGTGTCTTTTTTCAACCTCACCTACTATGTAACCTGCCAGACTGCATGCTTGGATAAGGGGGGTACCCCTATGGAGTTTTTTTTTTGTTTTTTTTGGCTTGGGGTTTCCCTCCAAATCCATGCCAGACCCGCTTTTTCTTTTATTGTTCTGCTGTCAGTGGGGAAACCCAATGACAGCTGGTGACTCATTGGTTGTTAAGGAAGCCACAGCCGTCTTCCCGACCCCGGGACAACCAGCGTTCAGTGCATTGCAGGGTGTTCGTTGGGCGAACGCCTGGCAAATGTTTGGCCCGAGCTACAGTTTACCCGTCCCTATTGCCTACACCTGCAGTAAGTGACCGGTACAGTATTGTGAATGATGAGAAAGCTCAGTATAGAGCTTTTCCTGTCCATTTATTCTGTGAAGCTGAGGCTGAGAAAATGGAGAGTGCAGCCTGTGTCCTCAAACTCCTTTTTTGGTCTCAAAGGGGAAACATCAGGGGGGAGTGTCCAGGATGGTGATGTGAGTGGTTGCACTTTTCACAAGCCCTGCCAGATTCCTGATACAAATCAGTTTCCACTAGCAACACCCTAGCTACACCCTCTGCTAACAACCAGATGAGGCGCAGATCCTACCAAACACCGTCCGGCAAGGGGAAAAGGCTAAAATTCCCCTGATCAAGGAAGTATTACTGACAGCTCTAGACGCTGTTCACACATGGCCTCACAGACCTCCAGCATGAAGACGACCAAAGCCAGGCTGCCATGGCTTGCAGAGTTGACTCTCAGCTCCAAGATTGTGGCGTTTCAGCTTGATGTCAGTCTTATATGTCAGGACCTGGTCAAGCTTCGGTCCAGAGTTGCAAAGACAGAGCAGAGGATCGGGCAAATGGAGGACGAGGTCATGGAACATTCGACGATCCTCCACAGACCAGAGTGAAGGCTCTCGAATACAGGGCAGAGGATGCCAAAAACAGGAACAGGAGAAATCTCCAGATCATTGGTCTGCCTGAAGGGGCTGAAGGGGGGAATCCGACAGGCTTTGTGGAGGACAGATTACGTAATCTCCTCCCCGACACCCACCTCTCTCCCCAGTACACCGTGGAGAGGGCCCACAAATCCCACCTAAGCCAGGCCCCCCTGGGGCTCCCCCTAGAACCTTCATCCTTTGCATGCTGAATTTCCAGGACCGGGACGAGATTCCTTGTGCCTCCAGAGTGCTGGGGGACTTGCGCTTTCACAACACCAAATTGATGATCTTCCCAGATTATTCTGTTGAGACATAGAAGCTGCGCAAGTCATTCGGTACAGTGAAGACATCCCGCTTCTTCCACTCCCCGAGAAAGGGCTCCACCTGAGACTGGGAAAACCTAACTCTGGCAGTCATGTCCATGGTCTTGGTTTCCTCTAGTTGGGCACTTTCCCACGAACCCCAGCAGCATTCCTGTTACCGGCTGAGGAGATTTCAGTGGAGTACTGTCACGCTCGAGAGGCCCCCCATATGAGATCGGGAGGGGTCCAGCTCACCTCTTACACAGGTCTCCCATTTGCAGCCTGTGTGCTGAGTTTGGACTTGGGGATGGAAGCTCATCCCAGTTCTGGGGGAATGAGCGTGGTGGTGGTGGTGGGGGGGGGGGTGTTGGCCCTGCTGGTCCGGTTTGTTTGGGTTTTATAGTTAATTTTTAAGATGTTTTATTGCTCAATTATTAGTTACTTTGTTTTATATTTCAGCATTGCATATATATTGCTTACCGCCTGGTCTGGGTCCAGCCGCCATATCCTCTGGGTTGTTCCCTGTATAATCCTGACTTCTTTGTTCTGTTCAGCTTCATGTAAGTCACTGCCTTTCAAACTCCTTGATGTGGCTCTGGACCCTGACGACAGATATATACACACACCCGTATCCTTTCTCAGACATGGTCTGTTGTGGGTCTGTATCTGCCACCCCTGGCATCACTGGTGCTACTAAACAAGATAACCTCCATGCTGGCGGAATTTGCAGCAGACCACTTAATATTGCTAGGTGACTTCAATATGGCTCCCGACCCATCTTTAGATCAAATGGCTACCACTGCCTCCCACTACTCGGGCCTGGAGACATGGGCCGAGACCTATGGGCTGACAGAAGTCTGGAGGTGGAGTCACCCTCACTCCCAAGCTTACACGTGCTATTCTGCCACACACATCTCCCTCTCTCTTGCATTGACCTGAGCTTTGCTGGAAATCATTTCTGTCTAGGGAGCAGGAGATCAAAATACTGCCTAGAGGCATATCGGACCATGCCCCCTTCTTTTGAAATTAGGTACCCCCAGTTCCCCCACAAACAATCTCTGGAGGCTCTCCTGGTTCTAGGTCTCAGACCCGGATGTGGACTCTTAATTTAGGACAAAGATAGAAGGCTACTGGGCGACCAACCCAGGCTTGGCTGAGCCTGCGGTGGTGTGGGATGCCTTTAAGGCTTTCTCGAGAGGGCATTACCAGACCATCATGGCCAATTTTAGGAAAGAAAGGAGATCCACGTTGACTAAGGCCAAATCTGCGGCTGCCATACAAGGGACGCTGTATGTCAGCTCCTGTGACCCTCAACACTACATCCGCCTGCAGTTCCTGACCAGAAAATTTCTCTCTCTCCGTACCTCTCTTACGCAAAAGAAATTGCTTGCACAATCCCAACAAATATTTGAGCAAGGGGAGAGATTGGGCAAACTTTTGGCCTGGCTCTCCAGAGAGCAGTCAGTGGGGACTCATGTTGCTCATATTCTTGGACCCAGTGGTGGTCTTCTGTACACCCCCGAAGAGATCAAAAGCTGTTTTGTCTTATATTACAGGTCGCTTTACACGTCTAGGTTTAACTACAGTGGAGACAAACTGACATCCCTGTTTTGACTAATAGGTATAGGGGAGAACTTGATAGGGCCATTTTGGTGGAGGAAATACTCAAGGCACTGAAAACTATGCAGTCAGACAAAACCTCTGGTCCATATGGCATACCTATAGAGTTCCACAAACAGTACTCAGATGTTTTGACTGTTAGGCTCCACACCATGATGACTAAAGTGGCGGAAATGAAGTCCCTCCCACAATCTATGGGTGAGGTGGTCATAGTAGTGATCCCAAAGTCGGGGAAGGATTCTTCCCTGTGCTCCTCCTACCGGCCTAGCTCCCTGATAAATGTTGATGCGAAAATCCTGGCCAAAAGACTGAACACTGTCATTACAGTGCTGGTTCACCCCGACCAAACGGGCACCGACATCAACACCAGAAGACTCTTTACGCACATTGCTAGGGCTGATCAGGAGGGCGGAGGATATGCCAATCCACATGATAGAGTGTACACAAACAACTGTATCGGATTTGTTCCTGCTGGCTCGGGGTACAAGGCAGGAGTGCCCTCTATCTCCAGGGCCTTTTGCCCTGGCGATGGAACCCCTGGTCGCCCTTATTAGAATGGACTGGTTAAAAGGTATATGGAAAAACTCTTCCTTTATGCAGATAATGCCCTGCTTTATCTAGCTGATGCATTCAAACCCCTCCACAAAGCTCTATCTATTTTTAATCAACTTAATGAATTCTCAGGAATACGCGTCAACTGGGACAAGTCAGTACTTTTCCCTCTTCACTCCCCACCTGCCTCCCTGACACCCAGAAGAAGCTCCAGGGGGTCGGGGATTTGAAATATCTAGAAATCAGGGTTACCAGTGAGATAGCAGACTACGTGAGCCACAACCTGCAGCCCCTAATGACACAGGTTACTACCAAATGCAACGCATGGCACGTCCTCCCCTTACACCAGTAGGTAGGGTCAATTTATTGAAATTGTGTTTCTGCCTAAATTCCTTTATTTCTTCAGGAACACCCCAATCCACCTTCCCAAGAGATTTTTCAAGCTCTTGGAGGGGACATTAGTATACTTTGTTTGGGCTGGGAAACCCCCCAGGGTGGAAAAACACTTTCTGTACCTCCCCCTTTCTAGTGGAGGGCTTGCTCCCCCCAATTTCCAGATTTACTACTGGTCCACCATCCTTGTCACCGTACAATGGTGGTTTGCCCAACCCAGACAGAACCCGGCAGTTACCCTGGAAGCAGCCATACTGGGGTCGTATGCTGCCCTCAGCAACCTTGTCTTTTGGGGAAGGTGGGCCTGTCCCTCTATAACTGACCCATGCAGACCACGGTAAGGGCCTGGCAGGAAGCTAGAGCAGTCTACAAGAAGCCTTTCCACTTTTCCCCCCACATGCCTTTATGGGCTCGGAAGGAGATCATGACCCTGAAACACATTACCATGACTTTCACCGAACTTGGGAGTTTCGATACTGGCAGTTGAGACACGCCTTTGGAGCCCAATTCCCGGCAGCAATAACCTTGCAGTTGGATTCCGTGGATCGTCCCTTAATTTCTAGTAACATGGGGAGGCCCCTCTCCTCCCTATACCTGACAGTGGCATATGACATTAAACCAGCCTATAGACTTACCTATCAGAGCAGACAATGCCCAGCGAAATTTGACAAAATCTGGTCAGGATGGAACAAAGTGATGTACAACACGTATGACGAGCCAAGATCGATGAAGTTCAATAGGCAGTTCAGCTCTTCAGCTTCATTCTGAGCATGTGTAGTTTTTTTGCGTGCCGTAACTGCATACAGATGAGCGGATTTTCTGATGGAAAAATAGAGAACCTGCTCTCAATCTTTTGTTGGCAGCAAAAGACAAATGGAGCCTACACATGTTCGGAATTTCTGACCAAAAGCTCACATCAGACTTTCTGATCGTGTGTACGTGGCATTAGACTTCACCCAGTTTGCCTTCATACATCTAAACCATAACTTCTAGCAGAGTAGGGTGATGGCTTATCCTACTCTTCAAATTGCTTGCTCTAGGTAGTTGAATGCATGAACAACAAAAGGTTAAAGGAGTTGTAAATAAAAATAAAAAAAATATGCTGAAATGTCTGTTTACAGGGTATAGAGACATAGGGCCAGATTCAGGTAGATGGGCGCTTCTTTACTTTGGAGTAACGTTTCTTATTTACGTTACTCCGCCGACACTTTCGGCGCAAGTACTGTTATTCACATAGCACTTGCTCCTAAACTTGCGCCGGAGTAACGAAAAATGCGCTGGCGTAACCAGAAAGCAAGTGGAAGTGGGTGTGATCATATGTAAATGATGGGCGGAGCCCAGCGCAGAGGCTTACGTACAGTGCATCATCCACGGAGCATGCGCAGTAAGTGAGGCTTCACTCGCCCCCTTGTGCGCATGCTCACAACTTTCGTTGGCACCACTTCACGGGAAACGTCAGCGCAATGCGTTTTGTTGGGCGTTTAAATGCGTCCGTAGATGCGCCATTCCGGCACTAAAGTATATCCTGTTCCCCCTCCCCGCAGTGAAGTTACTTTTGTTCTGAGATGGCTGCTCCCGTTCCCCGCAAACACACAGGAGAAAGCTGAACTCTAAAGGCCAGGAGCTGTCAGCCGTCATCCCGGCTATGGAGACCTATGATGTCTTCCTCCATGGCTGTAAAAGTTGACAGACAAGCATGGACAGAGGTGTTGTCCTGCAAGTGGGGGTGCTCAGCTAGCTCTTATCGTCGGTAATGCTGCTGTAGCTGCTCTCCTGCTGACCTGTGGCCGTCTGGAGTAAAGATAAAGCAGCTATTTGTAGAAATAACTTTGCGCCGGACGGACGAGATACGCGCGGCGCATGTAGCCAGCGTATGGTGCTAATCCGTTCGCGAATCGGGAAATATCCCTCATTTGCATATTTGCCCAGGGTATCTGCAAAAAAAATGTACCTGTTACGTGCCCAGCAGATCGTTAAGATCTGCTGATCAGGGTAATTTGAGGGTCCCTAAATTTAGGAAAACTAAATGTGGAGGGAGGACTCTGGATGTACGAGGATCATTATTCTGGAACTCTCTACCTTTACATTTAAGACGGGAGAAGGATTTGTTAAAGTTCAGGAAGTTTTTAAAAACGTTTTTATTTTCTCAGGCGTATGGTCTTAATTAGGGTTAGATATTAGCAGTTTTATCAGTTTTAGCTGTTGATGTTATCATGTGATTTTTAAGTGATTATTATATTGTATGATGTGTTTTTACATGTATCTGTGGTTCTATGAGCGCATCGAGGCCTTCGGGTAATGACTGCGCTCCCAAAAAGCATTTTTATAAATAAATAAATCAATAGGCGCGACTGATGCGCCAAGCGAAATTATGCGCTGACGAGACTCTGGCGTCGGAAAGTTAAGCCGATCGGAAATGGCCCGTTTTCTGTCGCATCTAGTTTGGTGGGTACGGCCACATAGAAACGATGGCGCATATTCACAGTTACGCGGCGCATATCGAAATACTCCAGCGCAACTCTACCTGAATCTGGCCCATAATAGTTAACTGATTCCCTTTAAAAATGATTAAAAAATAGATAATAATCAATCATATAATGTACCTGCAGATTCTAGTTTTGTTTTTGCACGTTTCCTGCCTCTTCTGTACAGAGCCACAGAGCCAATACAGGGCAGTGATGGTTTGGAAAACAAAACTAATTAGTGCTGAGGGGTTTTAGACACACAGTAATCACACCTCCTTGATTAGTGACCACAGAGAGAAAGCTTCCAGGACTGTGGTTATCAGGAAACAGACAACCAGGAAGTGTGGAGATCAGAGAAGAATTACAGCAACTTGAGAGCAAAAACAAACAATGAAGGCATGAAAACAGCACTGCATTAAGGTAAAGGAAGCTATTAAGATACAAAAAATCGTTTACAAACCCTTTAAGGCCACAGGTGATGAAAACAAGACCAAAATTGCCACCTTGCTTGCTGGGGCAGTCCAACTGGCTTTGCATTGTTGCTGCTGCTGCACAGCTTGGACACTTTTATTACTGGAATACTGTGATGTAAAAGTACAGTTCACCAACTTTGTATCCAAATACCTAGACCTGTGATGTGTGTGTGGCAGAACTGGTCTGGTGGATGATTTTATATCGTTGGAAGTGCTGTGAAGTAGGTTATCCTTCCAGAGGGTTTGCACCCAATGAACGTGTGAGGTTGGTGGACCTTGTTGAGGTCTTGGGCTGCTGCCTCTTAGAAAGCAATGGAAAAATGCTCCACAGGATACTTGTGGATGGTTACAGAGGTGCACCTCTATACCATCCACAAATATACCTACACCAGACATTCGAGCAGAATAGGATGAAAGTATGTCCTACTCTTCAAACTGCCTGTTGTAGTTATATTAATGCAAAAATGTTTCTTCCAGCCTGTACTAGCTTGCCAATTTTGTTAGACTGTTGGCCTAGCAGGGCAGTAAGAATAAATCCAGCAAATGGACGTAGCTCAGTTATGCATGCACAGTAAATTTATTGTTCACTATTCTCAGGGAAATAGAATCAGTGGTTGCAAAGACATTCCTGCATGCAGACATCGCTGTGGTGGGAACTGGTTGTTTCTGTGCTCTACACAATTTCCAATCTTATAAGTGATGGTCAAATCACTACTAATAGACCCTGTGGCTTAGTATATTGTATTTTACAATGTCTTGGAAAAAGCTGCTGTATTAAAATAAATGCCACAATGCAACCGAGATAGTGCACCAGTCAGAAAAAGGGACAGCATCAGTCAAGTGGTTGTTATCTATTTAAAATTCTCTTTCTTCTCTTATTGAAGGCCTTTAACCCTTCGTGCACTAGCAGGTCAAAGTACGCAGTGGTCAGCAATGCACTACAGGCTCCTGGGGGAGCAAAAGGGTTACAGAGCAGTTAAAGAAGTTGATGAGTTGGAAGCGGTTTGCAGCTCTCAGGGAATGTCGGCCTTCTATTGATGAGGTATATTGATTTACCATCAGTCCCCGCGTGGGCATTCTCTGCTCTATTATACCGCAGCCAAGGCTTATTCCCACTGCAGTGCTAAAAAGGAAATATGGCCAGCCTGACCTTGGCAATATAGAGATAATGAAAGATTTCTAACAATCTTTCCCCCCCAGATTCTGGCGGACGCCCCTCTCCCCCCTCTCTAGCTACTGCATGCTAATTTCTGCAAGGAAATGCATTTTCCTCCTGTGGCCCCTAAATAGAACACACTTCTCTGCCTCATCGCCAGTCCTAAAAGATGCATTTGGGGTTTGGAGGGAAAAAAAAAAACAGTCTTTCTTCCTAGGAGATTGGCAGCAGTATATAATAATGCTGAGTATAATTGCTCCTTGTTCACAAAGCGCTGTGAGTATGTGTATTCACATGAATCATGGAAAAAGGATTGATACTTTTACCATTACCCCGGTTAACCTTAGAATAGTATATATATTTTTTTTCTTAGCTTCAGATCAAATCAAAATTAAGACGTGGGATTGACACATACAACAAGTGAACGAGGCAATAATCCAAAAGATCCATATACAAATTATCCTTTCTTATGGGCATTTTCAGAGAGCGCCTGACACCTGACTGTGAATGTGCATGCACATATTAGATAAGAACACAGTTATTGAATAAAAAATCATTTGGGATTGGTGGAAATGTTAAATTGGTTAGTGTCAGACTAGTGCAAATTATGAACATTAAGACTGGAAATTTCTGATTGACTGCAACATGCATACCCAGGTTGATAAAAAGACAATTTGTTAACATTTTGGGTTATTAACCACTTAACCCCCGGACCACATTGTTGCCCAATGACCAGAGCACTTTTTGTGATTCGGCCCTGCGTCTCTTTAACTGACAATTGCGCGGTCATGCGATGTGGCTCCCAAACAAAATTGGCGTCCCTTTTTTCCCACAAATAGAGCTTTCTTTTGGTGGTATTTGATCATCTCTGCGGTTTTTATTTTTTGCGCTATAAACAAAAATAGAGTGACTATTTTGAAAAAATGCAATATTCTTTACATTTTGCTATAATAAATATCCCCCAAAAATATATAAAAAATAAAAATAAAAAATTCCTCAGTTCAGTTTTCGTAAAAAAAAAAAAATCGCAATTAGCATTTATTGATTGGTTTGCGCAAAAGTTATACAAAATAGGGGGTAGTTTTATGGCATTTTTATTAATATTTTTTTTTTTACTAGTAATGGCGGCGATCAGCGATTTTTTTCAGTACTGCGACATTATGGCGGACACTTCGGACACTTTTGACACATTTTTGGGACCATTGGCATTTTTATAGCGATCAGTGCTATAAAAATGCATTGGATTACTATAAAAATGCCATTGGCAGTGAAGGGGTTAACACTAGGAGGCGGGGAAGGGGTTAAGTGTGTTCCTGGGTGTGTTCTAACTGTATGGAGGGTGGACTCACTAGGGGAAATTACTTATCTTCCGTTCATACATTGTACACGCGCGGGACTCGGGGGCGAACGGGGACGCGCATGCAGGCTGCCGGTGGCGCGCGCTCCCCCTAGTGGCCGCAAAAAGAGCCAACGTGGAGCTAGGGGCTCTCGCCCAGGAGAGCCGACCTGCCGCAGTAAAATGATAGAGGCAGGTCGGCAAACAGTTAAAGGAGTTGTAAAGAAAAAAAAAAATTGGCCTAAAATTAATGTCTGCAAGGTAGACAGACAGAATAGTGTAATGATTCTGTTAACAAACAAGTAAATACCTATTAAATTCCTTCATCTATATCACCTCCGGCATTCTAGTTTCTGTTCTCTCATTCACTTCCTGGTTTGCATCACTTGTTCATGTAAGAACTAAATTTCCCAGTATGCATTGCGGCACGCCCAGTAATTCACACTTCCTTGAAGTCTCTAACACGTAGAGAGCGTCCTGCCACACAGATGTAGTTCCAAGGAGGGGGTGAGCATGTTACTGGCCACCGCAGTAAAGTCTCCCTTCACGGTGGTCAGTAAAATCAGACAAGCAGGAAGTGAACAGAACAGAGAAGAAATAGAGCAACTTCTGAGCAAAAACGAACAATGAGGAAGTGAAAAGAGGAATGTCCGCAGGTAAAGGATGCTAATTATTCCTTTACAACCCCTTTAACTGCTTGCCGACCAGCACACGACTATATACATTGGCAGCATGGCATGGACAGGCAGAAGGACGTATATATATATGTCCCCTTTAAGACCGCGGCATTGTCGGTGGGTCCGGTGGACTCGATCGCCGCAGGGATACCCGCGATCATCTCACGGTTATGTCCTGTACACACGATCGGTTCATCTGATGAAAATAGTCTGATGGATTTTTTCATCAGATATCCGATGAGGCCGACTTTCATCAGTCGTACCTACACACCATTAGTTAAAAAAACGATCGTGTCAGAACGCGGTGACGTAAAACACAACAACCTGCTGAGAAAAATTAAGTTCAATGCTTCCGAGCATGCGTCGACTTAATTCTGAGCATGCATGGATTTTTAACCGATGGACGTGCCTACAGACGATCATTTTTTTTTTAATTATCGCTTTATTTTTGTTTATAGCACAAAAAATAAAAACCGCAGAGGTGATCAAATTCCACCAAATGAATACTCTATTTGTGGGGGAAAAAGGACGTCGATTTTGTTTAGGAGCTACGTCGCACGACCATGCAATTGTCAGTTAAAGCGAGGCAGTGCCGCAATTGCAAAAAGTGGCCTGGTCATTTGGCTGCATAATGGTCCGGGGCTTAAGTGGTAAAGAAATTAGTTACCAGCTACTTTACAATCAGGAAACATGTATGATCACATAAGAGCAAACACAAAATAGCGACAGTCCTGTGGGTGTTATGCTCCATCATAAAATACTGGATGATCTTTTACTTGTATGTTTATCAGTAGTGGTGATAGCACTAAAGCCTCTATACTGTCAGGCTGTGATCCGTTTAGCATATAGTTAACTAGAGACGTGGTCCAGTGAACCGAGTGCTGCTTCGGCCAATCGCACAGCCGGACTGAGGGAAGATGTCAACTGTGTCAGCAGTGACCGGGCCCCGCCGGAGGGCTTTGTTCTAAGGTAAGTATTCCATAATTTGCTATTGATGTGCCGTTTTCAGCGATTTGAATACTTTGAAGTAAAAGACACCCGATCCCTCTATGAAGAGTACCTGTCACCACCTATTACTGTCACAAGGGTTGTTTATATACAAAGAAAACGCATACGAAGTCGCGGCCGCATATGAAAACGGTGTTCAAATCACACATGTGAGGTATTTCCACGATCGCCAGAGCGAGAGCAAAAATTCTAGCACTAGACCTCCTCTGTAACTCTAACCTGGTAACCATAAAAAAAGTTTAAAGCGTTGCCTATGGAGATTTTTTAGGTACAGTAGTTTGTCGCTTGTTTGCGTGCAATTGTAAAGCGTGACATGCTTCGTATCTATTTACTCGGCGTAACATCATCTTTCACATTATGCAAAAAAATTGGGCTAACTTTACTTTTTCATTTTTTTTTAATTCCTGAAAGTAAATTTTTCACAAAAAGTTGCATTTAAAACACCGCCGCACCAATACCGTGTGACATAAAATATTGCAACAATCTAGATTCTCTGATAAAAATATATATATCATGTTTGGGGGAACTAAGTAATTTTCTAGCAAAAAATATGGATTTTAACTTGGAAACACCAAATGTCAGAAATAGGCTTAGGCATGAAAGGGTTAAAAAAAAAATCGCAAAACGCGTATATTGATTGGTTTGCGCAAAAGTTATAGCTTCTACAAATAGCGTATAGTTTTATGGCATTTTTTTTTATTAGTAATGGCAGCAATCAGTGATTTTTATTGTGACTGCGACATTATGGCGGACACATAGGATAATTTATATAGCTATATACAGCTTATACAGCTATAAAAATGCACTGATTACTGTGGAAATGACACTGGCAGGGAAGGGGATAAACACTAGGGGGCGAGGAAGGGGTTAAGTGTGTCCTAGGAATTGATTCTAACTGTGTGGGGGATGAGCTACAAGTGACACGACAGTGAGCAACAGATCACTGTCCTGTCACTAGCAGAACAGGGAAATGCCTTATTTGCATCTCCCCATTCTGCATCTCTGTGACACGATCGCAGGACACCAGTGGACATCGAGTCACAGAGCCTGGGGCGCGCGCGTGTGCACGTACAGCCACAATTTCAAAGCAATGCACAGGTACGTTGCTTTGCGCAGCTGTGCCATTCTGCCGATGTATATAGTTTCCGAGGCGGTCGGCAAGCGGTTAATTGGTATTATTTTCATCATGCTGGACAGTATCTGCAATAGGTGTTGAAAATGTATTTCCTATAAAGGCATTTTTTGTTCCTACACCTTTACACTATCCAGTAACAGGTGATAATGTACAAGTCCAATCCAGTAGGAAACATTGTATAACATATATCCAGCATTCTTATTATTAGCATATTGTCCCTTGCAGAAATTAAATATCTAAAGCCACAATCCAAAAGAATAAACCGCTTTTTTCCTATGCTAAAAAAAAAAATCAGATTGTCTGCAGGAGCCCTGTGACAAGCCCTGTTGTGGTCAGTAGGTACAAGGCAGATTGTATTCACAGTGTTCTGCGCCTTACCTCCCTGCCCCGTGTCACTCCTCAGATGTAGTGTAGATAAGTAATCCACATCTAGCAGAGCTATTAGTATCTGTGACATTTTGACGTTGCATTTTAAAAAATCCACCAGTAATCTGAGTGATTTATGAGCTGATGTCGGGCTCCATCATGGGAGAGCTCCGATTTATCACCGCCTGCTTAGAATTATTAATGATTACCAATTTGTTAATCTGATGTCGCAGAAATCCCAGAGAACTACACAGAGGCCTTGTTCATAGTAAGGACAGACTGTGTGGCTAGGCTCTCAGCCATGAACACCGGCTGCATTGTGTATATATATTGTAACAAGTAATTAGCAGAAATACATACAAGTCTTTTTATAAAGGCAGTGCAAAGGTCAGTTTAGTGTGCTGTTACCCACACCAATGAGAACAATGGGAGATAACTGATTCTAGGGCACGTGCTTCTGTTTGTAGTGTATAGAATTGTCCTTAGAACAGAAACCATGGCTGTGTGGACGAACAGTGGAACCCTACCATGTGTTGGATAGGTGTGATGGACAACCAGGGTGTATCAACTTATGAATTATAGGGATCATATAGCCATGGGGCTGCACATACATTTAGTTATACAGTACATAACACTACAGAAGACAGGGAGAGCAGACTTACTAAAGAACTGTTCAAAGACTAGAAGGCATGCTACAGATGTGGTTAGAGATTGTAGACATGCTGTAGAAAACGGTCAGAGACTGCGGTCATTTTATGTGAAACTGCTAGAGATTACAGCAGTTTCTTTACAAAATCAATGCTCCCCATTGCCGACTGCTGAATCGCCAAACTTCTCATTACTTTGTCGTTATGGCTATATTAGTGTTTTTTATAGCATACATATATGGCATCATACATGGTGGGCCATTTATATAGATACACCTTAATAAAATGGGAATGGTTGGTGATATTAACTTCCTGTTTGTGGCACATTAGTATATGTGAGGGGGGAAACTTTTCAAGATGGGTAGTGACCATTTTAAAGTCTGCCATTTTGAATCCAACTTTTGTTTTTTCAATAGGAAGAGGGTCATGTGACACATCAAACCTATTGGGAATTTCACAAGAAACACAATGGTGTGCTTGGTTTTAATGTAACTTTATTCTTTCACAAGTTATTTACAAGTTTCTGACCACTTATAAAATGTGCCCATTGTGTTGGATTGTCAATGCGACCCCCTTCTCCCACTCTTCACACACTAATAGCAACATCGCATTGAAATGTGCTGCAAGGACCCGGTTACTGCGTTCTCTTTGTTTACAGCCATTGACATGTCGCGGAGGTTAACACGTGCAGAGCGGATAGAAATTGTGTTGATGTCTGGTGAACGCAGTAACCGGGTCATTGCATCAGATTTCAATGCGGTGTTGCTATCAGTGTGTGAAGAGTGGGAGAAGAGGGTTGCATTGACAATCCAACACAATGGGCAGCACATTGAACACATTTTATAAGTGGTCAGAAACTTGTAAATAACCCATGAAAGAATGACCCTCTTCCTATTGAAAAAACAAAAAGTTGGATTCAAAATAGACAACTTCAAAATGGTCACCACCCATCTTGAAAAGTTTCCCCCCCTCACATATACTAATGTGCCACAAACAGGAAGTTAATATCACCAACCATTCCCATTTATTAAGGTGTATCCATATAAATGGCCCACCCTGTACATTTTAGTTACCATGTATTGTTTTCAGAAGCAGGGCTTCCTCTATTGAAATGCAAATTAACTTGTTTGACTAGTTCATAAAAGCACTAGGTTTGAGGACTCTGAAGAAGAGTTTTTGAAGAGGTCCTGGATAGAAGAAAGATGACTCCATATCACCAGAAAGAATAAAGGAGGAAAAGACTTCCATGATGTACCAAGGTTCAGTGTTGGGACCCTTACTTTTTAATATCTTTATAAATGATTTTGGGTCTGGGATGAAAAGTAACATTTCTGTCTTTGCAGAGGACATCAAACTATGCAGTGGAATACGGTCCTTACATGATGTCGCCAATTTACAAGCCAACCTCAATGCTCTGTCTAATTGGGCAACTATGTGGCAGATGTTTATTTTGATAAATGTAAAGTTATGCACTTGGGGGCTAAGAATATGCATCAGACATACTAGGGGGAGTACAACTGGAGGAATCCGTAGTGGAGAAGGATCTGGGGGTTTTGGTAGATCATAAGCTCAATAATGGCATGCAATGCCAAGCTGCGGTTTTCAAAGTGAGCAAAGTCCTTTCTTGTATTAAGAGAGGTATGGACTCCAGAGAGAGAGAGAATTTTGCCCCTGTACAAATTAGTAAGACCTCATCTGAATATTATGTTCAGTTTTGGGCTCCAGTTCTCAAAAAGTGATATCAGGGGAACTGGAGTAAGTGCACAGAAGGGCAACCAAACTGATAAGAGGTATGGAGGCGCTCCGCTATGAGGAAAGATTAGAGGAACTGAATTTATTCTCTCTTGAGAAGCGGAGATTAAGGGGGGGGGGGGTAAGATCAACATGTACAAATATATAAGGGGTCTGAACTTGGTGTTTCATCTCCAAATACGGAAAGGTTTCTTCACAGTAAGAGCAGTGAAAATGTGGAATAGACTCCCTCCAGAGGTGGCTCTGGCCAGCTCAGTAGATTGCTTTAACAAAGGTCTTCTATACTTTCCTAAATGTACATAATATAACTGGGTACTAACATTTGTAGGTAAAGTTGATCCGGGGTAAATCCGATTGCCTCTCGGGGGATCAGGAAGGAATTTTTCCCCCTGCTGTAGCAAATTGGATCATGCTCTGCTGTGGTTTTTTGCCTTCCTCTGGATAAACTGTGGGTATAGAATAGGGTATATGGGATTGTACAATATATATACTGTATATATATTTTTTTTTTATGGTTGAACTGGATGGACTTGTGTCTTTTTTCAACCTGACTAACTATGTAACTATAATAATAAGGAAGTCTGTACCAGAAGAAACTTTACCTGGGGATGACACTAGCGCCCCAATTTCCTGCAAATCATTTGTAGAGTGTAGAGCTTGGAATTCTGGTTGCCTCTGGAGATCGTGTAGATGCTATGAACCAAGCTAAGTGACTTTTAGGCCGCGTACACACGCTCAAACTTAGCGTTTTCATCGGATATGTCTGCTGGGCTGTTTTGGTCTGATGGTTGTACACACCATCAAACCAAAATCCCCACCGGCAGACAGCGCGGGGACTTGGCGGGGACGTTGACCCCGCCACGTCACCAAACCAGGAAGTAAAATACTTCCA
This sequence comes from Rana kukunoris, assembly GCA_029574335.1. Classification (NCBI taxonomy): domain Eukaryota; kingdom Metazoa; phylum Chordata; class Amphibia; order Anura; family Ranidae; genus Rana; species Rana kukunoris. The sequence goes on from CM056057.1 coordinate 27,672,467, forward strand.
CGCATGCGTCAAATCCATTCGACGCATGTGCGGACAGATATGTCCGCTGGTTAGTGTACTAACCAGCGGACATGTCGGACGGACGGGTTTCCAGCAGACAAGTTTTAAAGCATGCTTTAAAACTTGTCTGCTGGAAAAACCTGTCTGCTCGCCCGTACACACGATCGGATTTGTCTGGTGAAACGGTCCGTCAGACCGGTTTCAGCAGATAAATTTGATCGTGTGTATGCGGCCTTAGTGTATCCCTATTGTATACAGACAGTTCATGCTAATTTGCTACGGTGTTCATGTGTTGTATGCATATCTGTAAAACTATGCAAGTCTTGCAATTGTTTCCCTACAATTGTAGGCGGTTTGTACTTATGCACAGCATTCTTGTTTAGCAAACACAGTAAAGTTTGGCCTGAATCTTCTTGTTAACGTCGCCCAGGTACCGTACAGAGAGGAGTCAATCCCTCAGTGTCCAGTACCTTGATCCTCGGTGGTTCGTCTCAATACTGTTGGACCGCCAGCCTTTCAGTGGCGCTCCTTAACTGGACCTCCCCACCGAACAGCTAAACTCGCTTGGGATCTTCGAAGTGGGAACTCAGTCGATCACCGAGTCCCCGTCCTGTGTGAGTGCCCCAGGCCGAATGGCCCAGGATCCAGGAACAACGCGTAGCACTAGCGCCCCAGCCAGGTAGGCCACAACGCTCGGGGTGCGGTGATGTGGTCACCCTAAAGGTGGGTGCCACACTCCAGGAACCAAGAACACGCGTAAGATGGCGTCTGTCCCACAAGTACCCTCTCCCAGCATGCCTAGCGAGGCTCTGGCCTCGCGATTGGCTGCTGAGAAAAGCACCCAAGTCCTGACTCCACTGCTGCCACCTGTCGACTCGGGGTGGGACCACACCCCAGGTATGACAAAATGAGCCCACAGCACAGCCAAGCTGAGACTAAGGACCTTAATCAGAATTGAGATCAGAGTCACTTACACTCTGATCATTCCCATTAAATTTCACTAGCACCCGTACTTGGAAGTAAATGGGCGCTACACAGGTTTTTATGCTTCCTTGCTTTACTGCAAAGTAACTTTAAAGTATATAAAGCAAAACAAGGGCAAGCACCGAAAGGCTGCAAGATTTTATTGCTGTACGGGTCCTTACTAAGTAAATGCACCCTTTACAGTTATCCAAGTATTCAAAAAGTGATGGGAAACCCACTTGTCAACAGAACATCTGTCCAAGGACTTCCTCTCACTTTGTAGCATTTACCTTCTACTTTCTGTTGTGCCGGTAGGACAGGAAATGGAGGAATCTCCCTTCTTCGTAGACATCAAATAAATATTAAAAAATATTAATGCCACGTGCACACAACCGTTTTTCAAGTTGTTAAAAATGCCGTTTTTTTATGTCTTTAAAAACGATCGTGTGTGGGCTCCAGAGCATTTTTCACAATGTAAAAACTGGCCAGAGAATTAAAATAAATGTCTATAGTAGTGCACATCAACCCCAAATAAAAGTTATTATGCAGAATAAGAAAAGCTTACCTTGATTTTTCTGGCACCCACACTCTGTGTGCAGTTCCCCCTCTCAACTGCCCTAAAAATATAAAAAATTAAAATTAAAAAAATTAAAAGAAGATGATTATTTGACCAGTGTTTTAGGAGCAAAACCATCCTAGAAGGTATCAGATCAAAAAGCAAGAACATTTTTGGTAGTAGTAGTGGTAGTTTTTATTTTCATCATGTATGATATAATTAAAAAAGTAACATACATTACAATGTTTGCACTAAACACTTTACAATTTGTCCTCTATTGTCTAAAATGTCTTAAACAATAAAAACACACCATTAACTAAAAAAAAAAAAAAAATATTAAGAATTTTTTTTGGGGGATCTATCTCTCTCTCTATATATATATATACACACACACACACACATTTTTGTATTATGCATGATCATGATCATGATTAGGGCTGCAACTAACGATTATTTTCATAATCGATTAGTTGGCCGATTATTGTTTTATTGATTAATGACAACGATTTTAATTATGGATTAATCGTTTCAGCCCTAATCATGATTACTATTCTTCATGCTTTCCTCTTCTGACCAGCTTTATGTAGATGCTGACTTAATTTTCCAGCAGGATTTGGCACCTGCCTACATGGCCAAAAGTATCAATACCTTGTTTAATGATCATGGTATCACTGTGACTATCACCTGACCTAAACCCCATAGAGAATCTGTGGGGTATTGTCAAGAGCAGGGGTGGGCAACTTCGGCCCTCCAGCTGTGGTGAAACTACAAATCCCATCATGCCTCTGCTTTTAGAAGTCATGTCTGTGATTGTCAGGGTCCTGCAATGTCTCATGGGACTTGTAGTTTCACCACAGCTGGAGGGCCGAAGTTGCCCACCCCTGGTCAAGAGGAAGATGAGAGACACCAGCGCATTACTAAAGTCAATGACAGTGGAATATTAGAAAACAGTAATGGCCTTATTTATAGTCTTAATAAGGAAAGGGATTTTCAAAAAAGTGAAATAGGGGCTAGGGACTTCTATAAGAAACATGTACCAAAGTAGAAGAAAAAAAAAATCCTTTTAAAGAGAGCAGCGATTTATTTTTATGACGCTTGGAGCCAAATATTTAAAAATGAAAAATTCCATTAATTGACATGCCTGGGGAATGCCCTTAACTTGCTTGTGAAGTGGAACATCTGTACAATGCATATACACTCCTGAAGCAAAGCTCACATTTACAAAGAAAAAATGGGGTAGTGATCGGCCAATTACACATGAGTTCAGTTCAAGGAGTGTTAGGCAAACAAGAGTAAAGTTTGGTTGCTGAATCTGAATCCCATTGAAGTCAAAGGGAGATGAATGTTAAAAACAGTTCTGGCAATATGCAAAAGGATTGTCAATCTTAGAAAGTTTTATTTTACCAAAAGGGTAGTTGATGCTTGGAACAAAAAAAAAGCTAATAAAATTTGTCTGGAAGTAGTGACTTCAATAATGCAAAGCCAAACATTAAAAATACAAAACTCCATTAAACAACATGTCTAGGGAATGCCTTGACTAGGGATGAGCCGAATACCCCCCCATTCGGTTTGCACCAGAACCTTCGAACGGACTGAAACTTTAGAACCCATTGAAGTCTATGGGACTCGAACGTTCAAATTCAAAAGTGCTGATTTTAAAGGCTGATTTGCAAGTTATTGTCCTAAAACGGGTTTGGGGGCACAAGACTTGCCCCAGGGAACATGTATCAATGCAAAAAAAGTTTTAAAAACAGACCTTTTTTCGCGAGCAGGGATTTTAATGATGCTTAAAGTGATTTTTTTTTTTAAATGCCTTTAAATATCATACCCGCTGGGTAACTATAGTATGCCTGTGAAGTGGCACGTGTTTAGAACTGACATTACTATAAAAAAAAAAAGTCATTTAAAACGGCTTGTGGCTTTAATGTAATGTCTGGTCCTTGCAATATGGATGAAAATCATTGAGAAAAATAGCATGGGTTTCCCCCCTCCGCCAAGGTCATTACCAGCCCCTTTGGCCCTATATATCTGCGTGTCGACGTCATGCCCTCCATTGTCTTACACAGAGCTTGTTCCCTGTGCGGCGTCGTGGTATGACATCTACGAGAGGTGATGGGAGTAAACTTGGCGCCAAATTACCAGGCGTCTCTTCTGCAATTGTGTAGGCGCCTCTCCTCCCCTCCCCCTTGCGTGCGTGTGTGATGTTGATGGTAATCTTGGATGGCGGCCCCTATGTAAGGGCTCTACCTATGTTTGTTGCAGGCATTTGGCTCTCAACACGTCACAGATTCACATGCAACACACTCTGATCTTACAGGTAATTTTCCTCACCTAGCACATTACCTATTCCCCTTGGCTTAATTTCATAGCATTAGTTTAATGTCTCTTCATTTTTCGTCAACACACACTACTTCCCATTCCTTTTTCAGTCTTATTTAGACATTACCCCATTTTTCTAATTTCACAGTTACCACCACTCACTGACTCTTGTCCATACATAATTCCTTGCTTGATGCCTGTGCAACCTGGGTGCGTCCTGTTTGGGGGCCGTATGTCTTATAGTATCCTGCCACAGTCCCCGGGAGGGGCTGTCCTAGCCCATGGGGGCCTGTTAGGGCTTCACTTCCAGGACCTGTGATGGTGATGGTCACTTCCAGGACCTGTGATGGTACAGAACTGAAATGGCTGTACATAAAAAGAAATGGCAACTGGGAACCTGCCATTGTGGTACAGCACATTCTGCAAATGCATGGAAGGGGGCAGAATTCACCAGATGGAAAGGCAGAAGTTGTAGAGCCAGCAGCTTTAACAAGCTTGCATTTAGACGCTGTGCATGTGGGAGCAGTGACTATTTTTTTTTCGCTGCAGGAGATGGGGCAGAGAAATTTACTGGCTATAGTCTACAACTCGTGTTGTGCTGCTGGCAGATGTGCTGCAAGGACCCGGGACTCTCTAAGCTATACCTTCATCCCTGTCAGAGGAGGCTGAGAGGTCATGAGGTATAGCGGGGGCAGACTGAGGTGAAAAAGGAGGTAGAACAGATTTGCAGCCCTTTTGTGTGGCTTTCAAGTGCTCTTGCCAATGGGCTGAGTGGTGGGAGATTAAATGTATTGTCAAGAACGTGGTACCCAAATGCCTGGTGTTTTTGCCACGCTTGATGTGCTTGAGACAAAGTTTGCAAATTGCAACAGTGTGATCAGCTGCACATGTTCTTAAAAAAATGGCCCAGACAGCCAAGCTGTGGGAAGTGGGCCGGGAGATAACAGGTCCACAATGTGATGGAATAATGTGGCTGCTCTCTACTCTTCCATGATGGTAACCTCATTGGGGTTGTGCCTCACCCTCACTTTCCTCCTCTCTCTGAACTATATGGCACCCAAGTCGCGTTAGTGACCTTATCATCATCTCCTCCATCCTCATTACCACTGGAGACAATTTTGTAATATGCTGTGGCTGGAGGAACGTGACTGCCATTTTGTGTACCAGTGTTCTCTCCTCTCTGTAGACTCATGTTCCTGCCTTCCTTAACCTCAGAACCAACATCTGAATCAAATAATGGCTGTGCATCGTCCAGGAGCAAGTGGTTGACGCTGTGTTCAAATAACTCCTCCATGCCTGATGCTAGGGCTATGACAGGAATAGCTGTGGACAAGGAGGCAGGTTTGGCCACTCTGGTAGCTGCAGTGGACTGATAAATGGTGGTCGCACTACACTCACACTGAACTATCCCTAGATTCACACTAAACTGATATTCAACACTGACAATAGAATCAAAATAGCACACTATAGCACATTGTCTAATAGCACTGAACAGAGCCCTGTTCTATCTATCTCCACGCCAATATCACACTAAAAATGGCCACTATTGGAAGAATACATTTTTAGTCAGGGGCGGCACTAACAGCAATGAGATATGATTGGATAGAGGCATCATGACAGTGCAATGCCAATGAGAGAGAGAGAGAGAGAGAGAGAGAGAGAGAGAGAGAGAGAAAGAGAAAGAGAAAGAGAAAGAGAAAGAGAACAAATCATTAGTAAGACCTCATCTGGAATATGCAGTTAAGTTTTGGGCACCAGTTCACAAAAAGGATATCAGGGAACTGGAGAAAGTGTAGAAAAGAGCAATCAAACTGATAAGAGGCATGGAAGAGCTCAGCTATAAGGAAAGATTAGAGGAACTGAATGTATTCTCTCTGAGAAGAGGAGAATAAGGGGGGATATGATCAACATGTATAAATACATAACTGGTCCATATAGTGAACTTGGTGTTAGGTTATTCACTTCAAGGTCATCACAGAGGAAAAGTAGCACTCTTTATGTCTGGAGGAAAAAAGATGTAATCTCCAAATACAGAAAGGTTTCTTCACATAAAAAAAAAAAAAAATCCTGGATTTGTTCCCTAAATGTTTATAATATAACTGGATGTCAACATTTAAAGGGAAAATTGATCAGGGGAATATCCTATTGCCTCTCAAGAAGGATTTATTTTTTCTCCTGCTGGTGCAAGTTGGATCACGCTTTGCTGGAATTTTTAGTCTTCCTCTGGATCAACCTTGGGTATAGGATTGTATATATGGGACAGTATAATTTTTCCCCCTTTTATTGTTTGAACTAGATGGATTTTTCAACCAGACTAACAATGTTACTATATACCTTCTGACCTTGCTTTTTTAAAACACTCATAAGGGGGATTGCCATAGCAGTTAGAGCACTTTAAAATAACCCACCTTGTACCATTTGCACTGTGTGTTTTGTTAAATGCCCTGTGAACCCTGTAGGAGCACTGCCATAGAGTTCACATAAGAAATGCAGTAGAAGATAATAAAAGTAAGAATATGGGCAACAAAACTGTTCTTCCTTCACACACAGTTTTATACGAGCATCATTGCTGCTGTGTTTGCAAATATGTTCCATTGTCCACTACTGAATGGTTGTAGGGAGCCTTAGTGCCCAGCAATGACATGCAGAGGCTCTTGATGCTCGAGCACAATGATACCACAAAGACCTGAATGAGGAGATTATCATGGTGCAACCATAACTGTGTCCGATTTTTAAGTCTAATTTTAACTTACTAGGAAAATTCTATGATGAAACAATCCAGTTAAGGGTGACAGACGGTCAACTGGGAGATGTGTACTTTTTTTATACTTAAAACCAATTTTTCTGTTCATTTTTTTTAAATCTATCCATTTTCCACCATGCAGCCTTAGTATATATCATTGTTTTAGCCCTCTGGCTCTGCCTGTCCATAACCCAATTTAATGGTTGTTACATAATGTTGCTTTGGCTGTCCTGGCTCCCTTGCAAACCATTTGGCAGATTTATGAGCTACTCCTTAAACAACTTGTTTTTTGCTGCTGCTTGTGCTAGGAAGTCACCTTTGTTGTAGCACCACAAGAGACAAGAGTGCTGTACATAAAACTGAATTCAACCCGCGCACACAATCTCATCAGGATAAAAACGGTTCTATACTATTGTGACCAGAGCAAGCTCAGAAGCACTTTATTTTTTCGCCCTGCCCACTGGCCAAAAAATATTCTTTTATTCAGGGCAAAAGTGATGTCACTATACAAAATTATTTTGGAAGTTAGAGGAAAATATTATAGATGATAATTATTAGACATGTGCATTCGTTTTCGTTCGAATACATTTTCATCCGAATTTCAGCTATTTTCGTTATTGTTTTAACAAACGAAAATGAAAGTGCAGAATACAAAAACAGAAAGATCCGACATAAACAAATGCTTTATTCTTGTCTTCGTCAGTAGAATGTGCCTAACCTTAAACTATAAGTCCAAGAAAGATTCGACATAGAGAGAAAAGATTTGACATTATAGAGAAAAGATTCAACATTATAGAGAGACAAGATCGCTGCTGGAATTGGGTGGGGGAAGTAAAATAAAAATAATGATGATGATGAATGTTATTGGCTGATTGTAACTAACGAGGAGGAGCAGTAAAATAGCTAGAACCAACAAAGCATCGAAAAAACGTAGAAACGTTGAATCTGTCATTGAAGGCTTAAGGTGTCTGTCGAATGTTCAAAGAAGATTCGACGGAGCAGCTAAAATGTACAACGCCGCAATCGAACATTTCTGGTCAAATGCTTGGCCCATAGGCTATAGAAGAATTTGAATGTTGGTTGACTAGTAATAATAATTTATAAATATAATTATTACTAGTCATACATTAGAATTCTTCTATAACTTGTAGGTGGAACATTCGACCGAAAATGTACGATTCGACCTACAGTTTCGCTGCTCCATTGAATCATCTTTGAACATTCGACAGACACCATAAGTATTTAATGGCAGATTCAACCTTTTTTTTTCGGATTTTCGGACGAATGCAATTTCTTACGAAAAACAAAATAAATAAAAAACAATTTCGGTTGTAACTAAATACATTTTTTTTTTTGACGAAAACGAAATTCCAAAACAAAATATTTCAGTGTGTCTAATAATTAAATTTATAGATGAGTGGGGATGAGTTTAGGTTCAGCTCTGGGTTTGATGCAAGCCCATGCTCGGCCATACCTAAAAGACCAGCTATCAATCCTTGGCCAATAAGCTGTGGCAAAGGAATTCCCAGCCCTGCAGCTGAACATACACAGTGTTCATTGACCAAATATTCTCACATGGCCACATTAGGTCAAGGTCACTCCTATTATTCCCATAGGCATATGGGTGGAGAAATGTCCTGGCCACAGCATTTTTATCCCAAGACTGATAGCTTACCTGCAGGTTCAGCTGAACTCAAGTTAGGACTGTACCCAAGTTCATCACTAATCTAGAGCAGCAGGGTAAGAAGGAGAACTACCAAGTCTAAAATTCTCAATCTGCCCTTATTTTGTTTTTTTTTTCTCTGCACAACACAGCTACACAATTGTGGATACATTCAGAAAGAGAAACTGTAGGGGAAAAAGGGAGTGCATGTAAATCTCAGAGAAACCAGAATGCAGTATACAGGCACCAATTTCTTTCTCTTCTCTGGTGTTCTAATAGCATTAAAGAGTTGCTCTGCATGTAAAGCAGGCCCGATGAGATACATTTTAGCAGTCATTTTTACTAAGTTAGTCATGTAGCGCCTATGTACTCTATAGTACTGGTGCTAGTTAAATTTAAGGGTAGATCAGAGTGTAGTTAAACTCTAATCCAGATTGTTAGTTGCAAAATGCGGTCTCTGTCTCAGCTTGGCTGTGCTGTGGGCCCATTCTGCTGTACTGGGGTGTTCTTCCAGCCCCGATGCTGCAGGTGGCAGCAGTGGAGTCAAGGTTTGGGTGCTCTTTTCCAGCAGCCAATTACAAGGGTTTGTCCTTGCGGTGCATGCTGGGGAGGGGTATTTATGGGGCAGACGCCATTTGGTCTAGGTCTTCTTCATCCAGTGTTGCACCCACCTTCAGGGCGGCCACATCACGGCGCCCCGACGTTATGGCCTACCTGGCCGGGAAGTGCATGCCACACGGTGTTCCTGGTTCCGGGACCATGCTGGCCCAGAGCATCTGAACAGGGACGGGGACCCAGTGAGTGACTGGGTTTCCACTTCTGAAGATCCCAGGCGGTACTGCTGTAATGCTGTTTGGTGGGGAGTTGGTCTGAGGAGGGCCATTGAGAGGCTGGCAGTCCAAAAAGGCTTGGATGGACCACCGGGGATCAAGGTAGCCGGACACTGAGGGACTATTCACCTGTCAGTCGGTACCTGGGTGACAGGTTGAAGGAGATCCTGGCGTAACTCATCTAAGGAGGGATATCACCAAGAATTCTATCCAGAGAGGACCTGTGGCAGAGGTGCCATTCTGAGGCTCACCGAGGGAAGTCTGTGGCAGAGGCTCTTTCTCAAGTTCAAGTTCACTAAGGAGGGTCTGTGGCAGAGACTTTATCCTACAACTGTCCGAGTGATACTCCGGCTGCCAGGACAGTAAGAGAAGCCTGTCTGGGTACACTAAACCCACTCTGGCAGGAGTGGCACATAGAAGGCTTGCGTTTGGGAGCAGGACTGTTTCCTATTATCACGCCTGAATCTGTTATTCTCCTTTATTCTTCAACTTTACTTTCCTCACCACCAGTTTACTGTTTTTACCCGGCTGGGTAATAAAGAGAACTGCAAAGAGCACCTGTCGTGGACATTCCTTTACTTCTACTACATGCAATACGCATCACTCACCCCTAGGAATTTCGGAGGAGCCATGAGGTACCACGCCGCCCAAAAATCCAGCAGCTCCTCCGGGGGTAGTGCTACAGTCACATGAAACAAGGAGTGGTGTTTGTACAAAAGGGAATCATGATCCAGGTGTGCTGAGGGCAGCATGGTGTCTAAATAGATTTCTGTCTTTACTCCTGCTATTGTTTAGCATACCATAGCTTGGATGGTCATGGTCTGCACTGTCAATCATCAGATACAATTTTTTTAGCCTAGTCCTAAAAATGTTCCCTACTCTCACTAACACCTATACTGACTAACCTGTGTAAAGTGTGTAAGGACTTGTCTTAGTACTTCCTGTTAGAAGGTACAATGCTTAGTGGCATCTCAATAACTTTTTGCTGCTTTGAAGATGTATAGTGCACCTGTGTGTTCAGCCTGTGTCTCTGCAGTGAGAACCAGACACTCGACTAATAGTGGCTTTGATTGGTGTGAACTTGCAGCTATGTCACATATCTTCTAGCCTTAGCTGCTGAGATGTGCAAAACTCTCAACTAGAATTGCTGAACCAACAATTATAAACAACTCCAAATACACAATGCATCAATCCTACAATCTGTATTAATCAGTAAAAAATATGAATGCCGGTGGGAGGGAGAGGAGAAGAAGCTGGCTTTTAGTGGCTATATAAGGAAAATGGAGGACATTGGTTCCTCTATATGATCCCCCCTATACTGTAGCTCCACCTATCCAGGAGTAGAAATAAATGCGACAAGGCAGCCGCACAAGCACCCTGAAGCATGGGGCTGGGTCGCAATTGCGTCCCCTGTGACCCCTATAGCTACTTCAGTGTAACTACTAAAGCAAATTTCAGCTTTCACAGGAATCCTTCACGCAAGAGATATGCATACTTACATTAGTCTAAACTAGACCAATGTAGCTGTGGAATAATATTCATACCTAATGTAGCGCCCCTGTACTTTTAAATATGGACGCCATTCAAATTTAGAGGGGGATGAGAGACTTATTCAGCTCTCATCCATTTAATTGTGCTAGTTAGTGCTGTGCTGCCCTGTTGTTCCATCCTGCGTTCCAATGATGTTTTCCCATCTTGAAACGACAGGTGGCAGCAGTGGAGGTCAGCGAGAACACTTACCTGCCAGCAGCCAATTGGAGGAGGTTTTCCCTCGCGGGGGTTGCTGGGGGAGGGTATTTCTGGAGGATGCCAGCGGGGCGTCAGGGAGTTCGTGTGAAGTTGGTTCCGGGTGCGGCACCCATCTACCTAGGGTGTGCGCACATCACGGGCTCCGGCGAGATGGCCTACCAGACCGGGGCGCATGTGCTATGTGGAGTTTCTGACTCTGGGCCCACATGGCCTGGGGCGACTAGAGCTGCAAAAGGGCCCCAGTGATTTACTGGGACACCACCCCTGTGAGAAGATCCCAAGCGAGTTATGTTTTTCGGTGGAGAGTCAGTCTGAGGAAAGCCTGGAGGCAGGCAGTCAGCCGATCCAATGGGGCCTTGGCGAACCATCGGGGATCCAGGTAACTGAACACTGGGAGTTTGTTATTTGGCAACCTGTCAGTCAGTGACCTGAAAAGTTGTGGACTATCTGAAGATAATTAAGTCAGATGCTTACTGAGAAGCAATTGCTCCGTAAAGTTACTTTTTCCAGAGCAAGGGCCTGTGGGAGAGACCAAATTCTTCTAAACTCTACTGAGTCAAGCCTGTGGCAGAGGTTTGCTTCCTTCTCAGGCCGCGTACACACGAGGGGATATGTCCGCTGAAAACGGTCCGATGGACCGTTTCAGCAGACATCTCCGCTCGTGTGTATGGGCTAGCGGACAGATTTCTCCACCCGACAGATTTCAAAGCAAGCTTTGAAATCTATCCGGTGGGGATCTGTCCGCCCGACATGTCTGCTGGTTAGTACACTTACCAGCAGACTTGTCGTCCCCCACCGCCGCCGCGCCGCTGCCTAATGTATTTTGCACATGCGCGGAAGTGTTTTACTTCCTGGTGCGGTGACATGGCGGTGACGCGGCGGCGTCAACGTCACCGCCGCGTCACCGCCACGTCACCGCGCCGTCCGGTGGTGGGGAATTTGATCCGATGGTGTGTACACGCCATCGGATCAAACTCCCGATCGGACATATCCGATGGAAATGGTCCGCGGACCGTTTTCATCGGATATGTCCGATCGTGTGTATGGGGCCTAAGAGTTCCGAGCAGCATCCCGGCTGCCAGTTCTGTGAGAGAGACTGTCTGGGTGCGCTATACCCACTCCGGCTGGAGTGGCGACTTATTGAGAGAATAAAAGTTGAAGCAGGACTGCTTCTTATTGTTGAGGCCTGAAATCTGCAACTTCTTCTTCACTATCCTGTCTTCACCTGAGGTTACCTGTTGCCGTGTTGGCGAAAAAAAAAAGCACAGAAAACGACACCTTGCTGACTGGACATTTGATCATTGCTCATTTTACCTGCTTTCATCATACCCCTAGACATGCTAAGAAAGGTAACACGCCGATCCCAAAACAAACCAGAGGCTCTTGCGGGGGTAGCGCTACACTAAACTGTGGGTTTTGTGCACTACTTGACATAGGATTGCAGCCTTTCTCAAGCAGGGTTTTGTGAAATCCTAGGGTATCACCAAAGGTTATTAGGGGTTCCTTAAGCAATGAGCAATTTCTGCCTCCAAAATAAATAACCACTGACAACATTAATCTTGTTATCTGTAAAGCCCCATACACACGTTCAGACATTTTGCCAACAAACTTTAAAATGTGCAAGTTTGCAAAAAAATTGACTGTTTGTACGCTCCATCAGACAAACTTTTTCGGTTTTCATCGAACAAAAGTTCGCTCTGCAAACAAACAAACTTTTCGGCAACAAAAGTCTGATGGTGCAAAGACCTATCGTGTGTACAGAAATCCATCAGACTTTTGTCCGAAGTGCAAATATGCATGCCCAGAACCAATGTTAAAATCAACCAACAATAGTAGAAGCTGACCAAAGAGTGGCGGTAAAGAGCAGAAAAAGAGTCCGCTTTTACTATAACCAGGTATTATACCTGATCCTTTTACCACTGTGCCTACTTTATATTTTGCACTGATGTCAGTTTATTTTTCTATGTTTGAGTGTATTGTCTAAAGTTTATGACCAGGTTGTCTGGTGGGGTTTTTTTTGTATGTTTTTCTGTTTGTTGGTTTGTCTTAAACCTAATAAAAATATCTTTAAAAAAAAAAAAAAAGCAGAAAAACCATGTGATGTTGGGAAAGTTTTAGGAAAGTTCGCAGAAAAGTCTGAGCGTGTGTATGCTATGGGTGTGCCTGGCCAACTCCCTTCGGACAAAAATCCAAGGAAACGTTTGTTTGAAATCCGACCGTGTGTATAAGGCTTTAGAGGGGATTCTTCCCAATGACCACAAATGTGAGGAGCATTCTTCACAGTGATAATACAACAGGGGCGGACTGACCATTGAGGAACTCGGGCACTGCCCGAGGGCCCCATGCCACTAGATGGCCCCATCAGGGTTGCCAGGCTCATTAAAACCAAGGACAGTATGTAAAAATCTGCGTTTTTTTTTACATCTGTCCCTGATATGTCCAAAACCTACATACTTTTGATGTGAAGATTTTAGCTGCCCCACCTCTGTACTGCCACCTGGCTTGGTGGCCATCTGTAAGCCTGGGGGCCCCATAATCTTCTATTGCTCTGGGGCCCCATGAGTTGTCAGTCCGCCCCTGTCATACAATTAACTTATTATGAACTGTAGATAAAGTTAGGAGGGGTTCCCTGAGACCAGAAAGTTATTTTAGGGTTTTTTCATGTTAAAAAAAAAAAAAAAAATGGAGAAAGGCTGCTTTAGTGAGACATGGGTAGCAGTTGCCTTTAAGGGTTGTTCAGTAAAGTACAGTTTATATAGTGCAATTGGCTGAGGTCCTGACCTTGTTTCTGTTGTTGAACTGCAAGCGAAGGCTTGTGGTCAGAGCACTCAACGTTTGGAGTGGAGCAGAGGCCGAGTTAGTAAACAGTTTTCTGTTTCTAGATTGCACCCATGCTTGCTATATGTTGTAAACAGCTGCTATTTTAATTAATTAAAGCAATCCATTACCTAATAAAGTAATTAACCGTGTGTATAAGGCTTTAGAGGGGATTCTTCCCAATGACCACAAATGTGAGGAGCATTCTTCACAGTGATAATACAACAGGGGCGGACTGACCATTGAGGAACTCGGGCACTGCCCGAGGGCCCCATGCCACTAGATGGCCCCATCAGGGTTGCCAGGCTCATTAAAACCAAGGACAGTATGTAAAAATCTGCGTTTTTTTTTACATCTGTCCCTGATATGTCCAAAACCTACATACTTTTGATGTGAAGATTTTAGCTGCCCCACCTCTGTACTGCCACCTGGCTTGGTGGCCATCTGTAAGCCTGGGGGCCCCATAATCTTCTATTGCTCTGGGGCCCCATGAGTTGTCAGTCCGCCCCTGTCATACAATTAACTTATTATGAACTGTAGATAAAGTTAGGAGGGGTTCCCTGAGACCAGAAAGTTATTTTAGGGTTTTTTCATGTTAAAAAAAAAAAAAAAAATGGAGAAAGGCTGCTTTAGTGAGACATGGGTAGCAGTTGCCTTTAAGGGTTGTTCAGTAAAGTACAGTTTATATAGTGCAATTGGCTGAGGTCCTGACCTTGTTTCTGTTGTTGAACTGCAAGCGAAGGCTTGTGGTCAGAGCACTCAACGTTTGGAGTGGAGCAGAGGCCGAGTTAGTAAACAGTTTTCTGTTTCTAGATTGCACCCATGCTTGCTATATGTTGTAAACAGCTGCTATTTTAATTAATTAAAGCAATCCATTACCTAATAAAGTAATTAACTAATTCAATCAATCATGCATGCTGACAGGTTAGTTTACATTGTAGCATATATATTATTTTATGAAACACCGCTGACATCGTCTTAAAGGGAAAGAAAAATGGTACATTTGATTTTAACACGAATATGACCAACATAATGTTAATCACAAGTTACTTGCTACTTTGATAAACATAGGACCCAGCACAGCACACACATTCAAATTATATACAGTTTGTCAGACCCTCACATTAATGTCTTATTTGTATATTTTGCTGATCTATTTCACCCCAAGTGAATGGCAAACCTCTTTCATGTTCGCCCACAAATCTTCAATCTCCAGCTTCACGCAGGAAAAAAACTACAAAGTACTCTCCAGATGGTACAGGGACCCGGTCTCGGTCCATGGGATGTTCCCCAATGCTTTGAATACCTGCTGGCACTGTCACAGAGGAAAGGGAACATACCTTCATATCTGGTGGGAATGTGACCAAATTCACACAGTCTGGAAAGGTATTTTTGAGATCTATAATGAAATATATGACAACTTACCCTCTCCCTAAAGGTAGTCCTATTGTCTATACTCCCGGGATCAGTCAAATCCCAGAAAATCAACCTCCTCCTCCCCGCACAGGTGGATTGCCATTCTCAATGATGTTATGCTTATGGAGGAGATGCAGGCTAAGGAGGGGGACACCTGGGATTAACACCTTAAACTTTGGTATATCTGGGTCCATTACTCAACGCCGGATAGACTACTGAACAGAATTACTGGAGGCTGAGCTGAGAGATACCTTTGGTGCTCACAGATGGAACAACACAGACGTACGTGGTTCGGCTGAGTAGATGACCACGCCCTGGTGAGCGACCCCCTGAGCACCCTATCTCAACCATACTGAAATGTAAGGTATCAACTACATCAACTCTATAGCTATATCCCCCCCCCTTATCTTTTCCCCCTGTCCCTCCCAACCCCTGGTATTCAATTGGTTAGATACACCAAATACATTATTGATTGCAACTTTCACATGATGTTATCTACATTTCGATGACCTAACTAATGACCCATACACACGATCCGAATATTGGACAAAAACGATTGTCCGGTGAAGAATCGTACGATTTTCGGATTGTGTGTACACTACTTTGCGAGAGTCGATCATGACAGTTCATCCAATATTATTCGATCGGACAAACACTAACATTTTCCTCATACGATGCCAGATCATACGATTTTCATTTAGTCAGTCCAGTTGTCGTCCGAAAATACAATACAAATACATTACAACGCATGACATCACTTCTGATTTTTTTTTTATGTCGTATGAGAATTTTCGTGACTTTAATAACCTATTCAATATATAAATTGCGACTATTAAGCGAAAAAAGTCTTACGATCTGTAGTACGATATTCAGATTGTGTGTACGGGGCATATGTGTAATTTTCATATGGTGGCACCCACCCCACCACTACCCCCTGACCCCCTCCCCTTTTTGTATTTTCTCTTTATTCTGTAACCCCTATTTTTTTACTTGGAAAATGGTTAATAAAAATATATTAAATCTTATTTTGCTGATCTATCAAATCGAATCAGTGGAAAATCTAAGTAGTGTGTGTTAAGCTCATCTACACATGTCTGTAAGACAAACCCATGATCTAGAGAAATATGCAGCTGCTATTGCTGACCTCTCTTGGCGTCAATACTTTGAGTTACTGACTATGAGCAAGAATGCAGATCAGGCATTCTTAGGTCACTCTGACTTCAACTTAAGTAAGAAGAGAAAAGGGCAGAAATCATCCAACCAGAAATACCAGCAGGATTGCTTATAAATCCTGTACTCTACTGGGACAGTAGAGCCCAGAGAAGCACCAGGGAGTGGTGAGGGGGGGGGGGGGGGTCACTAATTAGCCGGTTGGATGACCTTTACATAAAAGAAGGTCACCTTGTGAAAAACAATACCAAGATCATGCCTGTTGCTGAAGGCATCATCTTGGTGTAACTACTAGAAGTCAATCACGTACATGTACGTGATTTGGTGGCAACTAGTTAACCTAATAGCATGTCTTTGGACTGTGGGAGGAAACTGGAGTACCCAGAGAAAACCCCATGCAGCTACAGAGAGAACATGCAAACTCTGTGCAGGTAGTGCAATTTTTGGTATTCAAACTGACTACCCTACTGCTGCCAGGCAAAAGTATGATACCCTTAGTCAATGTGCATGCATCACTCCCAACTGCTGCATCACCAACTGAAACAATGAAGAATGTCACTTGTTGCTAATCCAGCCAATAAGGTTGTGAGGCAAAAAAGAAGGTGAGACTTAATGTGTTATGAATAGCTAACCTGTTGCTGGTGATTTTACACCAGCAAAAGGATTGCAAGAGTGTTATAAGTTTTAGCGCTTGTGTGTTAGTGATATTGACTGTGGTTCTGCAGGCATGTTTTGGTTGTCTCACTATAATACTGATGATGGCTCTGTGGAGAACATTCTTTCTTACTCTAATTCAATGTTTTGGGCTGGGTGGTATACATGTGCACATGAAAATATTTTGTTTGGAAATTTTGTTTTTTTTCGTCCGAAAAATACATTTATTTAGTTACTCTCGAAATTCGTTTTTATTTATTTTGTTTAGTTAAAAATGCATTTGTCCGAAAATCTTTAGGTTGAAATTATTATTACTAGTCAACCAACATTCAAATTCTTCTATAGCCTATGGGCCGAGAATTTGACTGGAAATGTACGATTGCGGCGTCGTACAGTTTAGCTGCTTGTCTAATCTTTTTAGAACATTTTGACAGACACCATAAGCCTTCAATGACAGATTCAATGTTTGTATGTTTTTCGCTGCTTCGTCTAAACTTCATCGTTCATCTCGAATGGTCTACCCCAACACTGTCTCTATAACGTCAAATCTTTTCTCTCTATGTAGAATAATCTTGGATTAATAGAGTTAGGTTAGGCACTTTCGACCACAGGTTCCACAGACACAGATTGCCATTGTCAGCACCATGTCAAATCTATCTATATTGCAGAACTGTTGTAGCAACGAAAACAAAAATAAAGCATTTTTTTATGTCAGATCTTTCGGATTTCGGATTCTGCATGTTTGTTTTTGTTTGTTAAAACCCAAAAACGAATGCACATGTCTACTGGATGGTAGTTAGCCTAGTTTTGATTTGTATAGTTGTGTACTTGGCTTCTTCTTACGCTCAGTGGGGTTGTGATGTCTCACTGGCTATAGTATGAGGTTTCCCTGCCAGGCTGAGTTATTAAATATTC
This sequence comes from Rana kukunoris, assembly GCA_029574335.1. Lineage (NCBI taxonomy): Eukaryota > Metazoa > Chordata > Amphibia > Anura > Ranidae > Rana > Rana kukunoris. Next base: position 27,690,262 of record CM056057.1, read on the forward strand.
ATATTTCCCTCAGCCAAACCAATAGAAGGGTCAGGACACTGGCACATGATGGGGGAGAGTATATTTGAGGAGGCCATGTATTAGCTCTCTTGTCACAGGCTGAGGCCTCAGAAGTTGCTGCTGGACTATTTATGCTGCTAGGCCCAAAAGCTGGTTAGAAGCCTAGCATGCGCTGGGTATCCAGCCCTACACATCTGGCCTAAAAGATTCACCAGCTGGGAAAGCTGCCATTTCTGAAGGCCTTGCTGCTGATCTACATAGATGCTCATCAGTGTCCTGGCTGTGGCAAAGCCAGGAGGCCCATACCTGCAACCATAAAGACATCCCTGAGATTTCACCAGTCAACATGCCATTAGAGGGCAACAGGAAGCCAAGTCTGGGCAGCTATTCGATGACCTCCTGATAAAAAGACTGCTTTGCTGATCCGGGTGACGTTGGTTCTACAATGATAGAAAGCCAGCATAGCCTTACAGGGTACAGTCTTTAAAGTATCTCTGATATGGCCATTCCTTCTTGCCTCAGGGATAACGAAGCACCATCTACAGGACAGTGAAATTGGTGTCCTCCATTTTGGAACTTGCACTTATTGGAGTATCCCATGCTATAACGCTCCTCAGTTACAAGTTTATTAGACATGTGCACAACAAAAAATTTCTGATTTTTTGTTCCGTTTCGTCTCGTTCCATAGGTTCGTAAAGATTCGTAATTTCGTAAGACTCAAGTTTTCCTATTCGGATCTGTTCGTATTTCGTAAGACGCAAGCTTTTCCTATTCAGACCCGTTCATATTTTCGTAACAGTTTTATTTTTTTGTTTATACTGAATGATTCGTAATTCTGTCTAATTTATTTTCGTTGATTCGAAATTCGTAATTTTGTTAGATAATAATTTTCGTTTAATGGATTCGTAATTCTGTACTTTCGTAAATACATAGCAACACGCAGCTAATCCATATTAAGATATACTTTCACTTAAGCCCCATACACACGGTCGGACTTTTTGCCAAATGTCAAAATGAGCGTTTTCCAAAAAATCTGACTTTTTCGGTTTCAAAAGTCTGGCCAACTCCCTTCAGACAAAAATCCACACGAAAAGTTTGTTTGAAGTCTGATCGTGTGTACGAGGCTTTACACTGTACAATGTGACTCAGCACAACAGAGATAAGCTGATTGGCTAAGATATTAAGTAAGATACATCACTCACTAACTACACTGCCCAGTGCCCATTCGAAAGAACGATACAAGTACACAAATTTACGAACAGACAAAGAAACGGGTTTACAAAACACACAAATGAAAATACGAACATACAAATAAAAATAAGAACAGACAAAGAATTGAAAATAGGGAATGCAAATCGTTCGTAATAGATGTCATTTTCGTTCTTTTGCTTTTTCGGCGTTTCGTATTTTAGTAAGATTGTCCTATCATACGTTCGTATTTTCACTTGTTCGTTATTTTGCTTATTCTTCCATAATTTTCATATTTTGGGTCTTTCAGCTTTTCGGATGTTCGAATTGATATGAATGTACGAATACTAACAAATTCGTATGAAAATCCATTTGTTACGAACAGGAACGCACATGTCTAATGCCGCGTACACACGATCATTTTTCAGCATAAAAAAAAAGTTTTTCAGCATTTCCAAAAAACAAAGTTTTTCCAACTTCATCATTAAAAACGACGTTGCCCACACACCATCGTTTAAAAAAAAATGATGAACAAAGGTGACATACAACACGTATGACGGCACTATAAAGGGAAAGTTCTATTCGCCTTTGGGCTGCTTTAGCGGATTCCTTGTTAGTAAAAGACGATTCGCGCTACAGCGTGATACAGCGTGATGAATGTGTGTGAATTATGAATTATGAATTATGAACTGTAGTTTTACCAGAACGAGCGCTCCCGTCTCATAACTTGCTTCTGAGCATGCGCGGGTTTAAAACATCGTTTTAGCCCACACACGATCATTTTTTACAACCCGAAAAACAACATAGTTTAAAACGTCGTTAAAATGCAGCATGTTCGATTTTTTTTTTTTTGTTGTTTTTCAGAACCTGTAAAATGATGTGTAGCCCACACACGATCATTTTAAATGACGTTTTTCAAAAACGTTTTTTCATGCCGAAAAATGATCGTGTGTATGCGGCATCAAGTTTATTCAGCATTTAAAACCTGCAAAGACATCCCCTAGACGGGTTGCTGTGTCAGTGTGCATGGAGTCACTAAGATGTGTATGCTGGCAGCTTGTGCACAAATAGGAAAAGAACCTTGGTCCTCATCATGATCTGAAAGGTGCTGTGATTTTCTGCACCACCGTGTCTGATCACACTCCAATTCCTTGGCCCTGTTGTGCAAAGTGTTATGCCGCGTACACACAATGGTTTTTCAGGTTGTAAAAAATTACATTTTTTTATGTCTTTAAAAATGATCGTGGCCATTAAAAACTTAGAACAAAACTTATTGTCGTAAAAAATGGTCGTGTGTGGGCTTTAACGACGTGAAAAAACGTGCATGCTCAAAAGCAAGTTATGAGATGGGAGCGCTCGCTCTGGTAAAACTAGCGTTCGTAATGGAGTAAGCACATTTATCACGCTGTAACAGACAGAAAAGCGCGAATCCTCTAACATGTCTAACATGAAATCAGCAAAAGCAGCCCCAAGGGTGGCGCCATCTGAATAGAACTTCCCCTTTATAGTGCCATCGTACGTTTTGTACGCCACCACGCTTTGCTAGAGCAATTTTTTTTTCACAACGTGTGTAGGCAAGGCCGTTTTAACGATAGGGTTGAAAAAAAGTTTTTTCTAGAGCATTAAAGATTTCATTTTTTACAACCCGAAAAACAGTCATGTGTACGCAGCATTATGCCTTTGATAATGATAGTTTTGCCATGTAAGCAGAGGACTTAAACTAGAGTACATACACTGCCTTGAGAAAAAGTATTAATTTCCCTTGAAATGTTCCACATTTTGTCATGTTACAACCAAAGACGTAAATGTATTTTATTGGTAATTTATGTGATAGACCAACACAAAATGGCACATAATTGTGAAGTGGAAGAAACAGGATAAATTGTTTTAATTTTTTTTTACAATAAATATCAGAAAAATTTTGCGTGCATTTTTATTCAGCCCCCTTTACTCTGATACACCAGGCTAAAATCCAGGGAAACCAATTGTCTACAGAAGTCACCTACTTAGTAAATAGAGTTCACTTGTGTGTAATTTAATCTCAGTATAAATACAGCTGTTCTGTAAAGCCCTCAGAACTTTCTTAGAGAACTTTGGTAAACAAACAGCATCATGAAGGACAAGGAACACACGAAACAGGTCAGTGATAAAGCTATGGAGAAGTTTAAAGCAGGGTTAGGTTATAAAAAAAAAATATACCAAGCTTTGAACATTTCTCACGATTCAATCCATCATCTGAAAATGGAAAGAGTATGACACAACTGCAAACCTACCAAGACATGGCCGTCCACCTAAACTCACAGGCTAGGCAAGGAGAGCATTAATCAGAGAAGCAGCCAAGAGGCTCATGGTAACTCTGGAGGAGCTGCAGAGATCCACAATTCAGGTGGATGAATCTATCCACAGGACAACTATTAGTCGTGCACTTCACAAATCTGGCCTTTATGGAAGAGTGGTAAGAAGAATGCCATTGTTGAAAGAAAGCCATAGGAAGTCCTGTTTGCATATTACAAAAAGCCATGTGGGGACACAGGAACTATGTGGAAGAAGGTGCTCTGGTCATGAGACCAAAATTGAACTTTTTGGCCTAAATGCAAAAAACGCTATGCGTGGCAGAAAACTAACACTGCACATCGCCCTGAACACACTGTGAAACATGGTGGTGGCAGTATCATGTTGTGGGGATGCTTTTCTTCAGCAGGGACAGAGAAGCTAGTCAGAGTTGATGGAAAGATGGATGGGGCCAAATACAGGGCATTTAAAGCCCAAAAGACTTGAGACTGGGGTGGAGGTTTACCTTCCAGCAGGATAATGAGCCTAAACATACAGCCAGAGCTACAATGAAATGGTTTATGTGTTACAATTACTCGTTCAAAGTCCAGACCCAAATCCAATTCAGAATCTGTGGCAAGACTTGAAAAAAATCCAACATCTCTCTTTCTCTCCCTCCACCCCACTTTCTCTCTTTCACCAATTATCTTTGTTTCTAATATTTGTGTCATATTTTAGGTTGTCCGTAAAAAAATTTGTTCTGTCTGAATTTTTTCCCCCCATATCAGTAAACAAGTCATGAGGAATTGAGAACCATGTAACTGTTGTCCAAAGGCAAGTTATAATTTACAGATGAATAAATTATGGACAGCGCTTGCTCCAACTTGTGCTAGTGTAAAGTGCCACTGCCACTACTATGTTGGTTTATACCAGTGGTCTCCAAACTGCGGCCCTTTGCTTGCCTATATCCAGCCCTTGGGGTACTATTCCTCCCACTGACATAATCAATGGAGCAAAATTCCTCCTACTGAAACCAAAAATGGGGTACTATTCCTCCCAGTGACACCAATGATGTGGTACTATTCCTCTCACTGACATGAATGATGTTATACTATTCCTCTCAAGGATACCAATATTGGGGCATTGTTACTGATGCCAGGACATTTGTTAGTCCCACTGGCCACAGTCCAGCCCCTCTAAAGTCTAAGGGATAGTAAACTGTAAATAAGCCCTAGTTTAAAATGTTTGTAAAATCCTATAACCCACTCTATTACATCATTATATAATGTATAGTGTTTCTGTAATATAATTGCGGGGAAGAGAGCTCCCGCGGGTCACAGAAGCGCAGAGCGGCGCTATAACAAAGGTATTTGGCACCATTATATTACAGGAACACACACATTGTACATTATATAATACTGTAATAAAGTGGATTATAGGATTTTACAAGCATTTTAACTCACACTGGGGATTCCTGACAGGCAGGGAGGGAGAGGAGGAGAGAAAACAGCACATTACATGGTAAGACATACCCCGAAAATAAGCCCTACTGTGTATTTTGTTGTCAAAATTAATATAAGACCCGGGCTTATTTTCGGGGAAACACGGTAGTAAAGTTCTGTTGTGGTCAGTAGTAATCGCTGCTCGTTACATGGCGTGGGTTTCACTCGATGAGCCGGTATTGACGTGCAGGAGATTCACTTGATGCGTTTCGTCATCTATGTGAGTGAATAACTTGTATAGCGCTACAAATGCAACCTAAATCGCCTCAAGGCGCTTATTCCATCCGGTGTCATCCTAAAAAGATTTTGACAAAGTCTCACATAGGATGACAAAACGCATCAAATGTAAAAATAGTTGATTGATAATGTAAGATCCTGTATTATGCACATAGGTTCACAAGGTGGAGCAAGTGCTGGCCATAATGTATCCATTTGATCCTCCTGAGGGGACAGTATTGATAGCAGCAGTTTAATTATACCGCCACCAAATCACCAAGGCACGGGTGTTCAAAATTTCTGATCATTTACAGCTATAGCAACACAATTTTCCATATGAAGGTAAAAAAAAAAAGACAAAAAAATCCCTGTGAATATATATATATCTTTTTTGGGGATATTAATTTTAGCAAAAAAGTAATAAATATATATATTTTTTTTAAAAATTGTTGATCTATTTTTGTTCATAGCGCAAAAAAAAAAAAACGCAGACGTGATCAAATTCCACCAAAAGAAAGCTCTATTTGTGGGAAAAAAAGTACGGCAATTTTGTTTGGGAGCCACGTTGCACGACCGCGCAATTGTCAGTTAAAGCAGTGCCGAATCGCAAAAACTGCCCAGGTCCTTTACCTGCATATATGGTCCGGGTCTTAAGTGGTTAAAGCAGAGAAAAATGCAGAAATATTTAAATTCTAATATTTCTGCTTCTCTTCTTTCTCTCTCTTCTTGCAATTACAAGATCTGCCCATTTATATAAATCACCGATCACCTGAGCCTGCATCGACTTTTGTCTTGTGCAATATTTAACATACCGCGCAGAGGCCATTCCATTTTTCCAAGTGAACAGTTAACAATTGCTCACTTTTGCAACTGACACTATCCTTGTTCTGGGCCAATCCTTAACCCTCACAATTCCTAGCAATGTTTAAATCCGTTATGCTTCTAGCAGCAGTTGTGTAGCATACCACCTTTCTATCTTTTAGCCCTCCATCTATTGGTATCTCTTGGCTTCTCATACTTATTTCTCTGTCTGTTTCCCATTCAGTAATTGTCTCCCTGTCCTCATCTTCTGTCTCTTTCCCTCCTTCCCTTCTATATCACATCTCCCCCTCCTCTGTACAGTGTATGACTGTGCCAAAAAATGAGAGATCCAAATTAGCGCAAGCTCCATCCTCTAGAAAACATTTAGCTTCCTGGCCGGGCGGGATCTGCCCATGAATAATTGAATCTTTTCATTCGTTGCCCTGTTGAATATTTATAAGGATTTTAACATTTACAACAATGCTCTCTCCAGGAGCTGTTCTCTTTGTATTGTCACAGTTTTTCCTTTGTTCTTTTTGTGACATTTCTTGATATTTTTTTTCTAATCAAACTGCTTTTCTTGTAGATAAAATATAATGGAAGGGAGCCCAAGCGCACGTATGTTGGCTAGGTCCCCCACGTTGAGGATTTGGGACTAATGAGACAATGGCATTCTGGGTAGTAGTTGTATTTTCCTTTGTGTTTCAATGCATGTTTTAAAAAAGGAAATGTTAACATTATAATGCACACTTCAAGAATGGTCCTTTAATTTGCATGGGTATTTGTCTTGGTATTTTTTCTACCGATTCTCTGGTTTTATTTGGCTGTAAAACTAGCAGACATAGCAACAGAAGTCACAAGCAGCTGTGTCCAGGGGTGAGTGTGTATTTGCTTAGAGCTGCCATTCTCATCCTGGGTCCTATAGAACCTCAGGGTTCCATCCGAGGTTGCTAGGGAGTCCTTGAGCAATGAGCAGTTTCTGCATCTCAAATAAGCAACTGTCACCTAAGATCTTTTTTTTATTTTTTTTATCTGTGTAGCGCCTATGTACTTTATAGTACTGGTACTAGTCAAATTTAAGGGTAGATCAGAGTGTAGTTAAACTCTGATCCAGATTGTTAGTTTCAAAATACAGTCTCTGTCTCAGCTTGGCTGTGCTGTGAGCCCATTATGCTGTACTGGGGTGTTCTTTCAGCCCTGGTGCTGCAGGTGGCAGCAGTGGAGTCAAGGTTCCGGTGCTCTTTCCCAGCAGCCAATCATGAGGGTTTACCCTCGCTGTGAATGCTGGGAGAGGTATTTATGGGGCAGACGCCATTGGCTCTGGTTCTTCTTTGTCCAGTGTGGCACCCACCTTTATGGCGCCCCGGCGTTATGGTCTACCTGGCCGGGGTGTGCGTGCCACGCAGTGTTCCTGGTTCTGGGGACATGCTGACCCGGAGCATCTGAACAGCGACGGGAGCCCAGTGAATGACTGAGTTCCCACCTTTGAGGATCCCAAGCTGTACTGCTGTTCAGTGGGGAGTCAGTCTGAGGAGCGCCATTGAGAGGCTGGCGGTCCAAAAGGGCCTGGACAAACCACCAGGGATCAAGGTAACAGCACACCGGGGGATTGATCACCTGGTGGTCGGTACCTGGGCAACAAGTTGAAGGAGATCCAGACGCAACTCATTTAGGGAGGCATATCTCCAAGAATTCTACCCAGAGAGGACCTGTGGCAGAGGTATCTTTCTGAGGCTCATTGAGAGGGGTCTGTGGCAGAGACTTTCTCCCAGGCTCACCAATTGTCTGAGTGATACTCCGACTGCCAGGTCAGTGAGAGAGGCCTGTCCGGGTACAGTAAACCCATTCCGGCAGGAGTGGTGCAAAGAAGTGTTACGTTTGGAGAGCAGGACTGTTTACTATCATTACGCCTGAATCTGCTATTCTCCCTTCTTCAACTTTACTTTCCTCACCACAAGTTTACTGTTTTTACCCGGCTGGGTAATAAAGGGCACAGCAAAGAGCACCTGTCGTGGAAATTCCTTTACTTCTACTATATGCAATACGCATCACTTTCGGAGGAGCCACGAGGTAACACATTGCCCAAAAATCCAGCAGCTCCACTGGGGGTAATGCTACATCCGTATAGGAGGTTCTTACCACTGACCACAAATTTAAGGAGCATTCTTCTCGCTGACCATCATGCCAATAGTCTGTGACCTCTAGATATTTTAAATATTAGCAGGGGTTCCTTGAGACCTTAAATATATTTCATTGATTTATGGAGCTTTTTTGGCCAAACTTCTTCTGCGGGTCACAGAAGTGCACTTACTTTTGCTCTCCTGTGACCCAGTATCAGCTGATAGCAGGCTATTGTCCGCTATCAGCTGATGTGGCAAAGCTGCTCCAGGCTCTAGAAGAATCCCCACAATATTGTTGGAATCCACTCAGTTGCTTTAATGCTTAAGGACTGCCTACGGTATATATACGTCAGCAGAATGGCACAGACAGGCATAATCACGTACCTGTATGTGGCTCTTAAATGCCTGCCATGTGGTTGCGAGTGTGCTGCCTCCAGCGCGCTCGTGACCCTGCCGCTTTCCCCGCGAGTCGGACCTGGGGTGACCACATTTCCAAACTACCATTCAGGGACACCTTCCCTTCTCAAAAATCAGCTTGTGCTGTAACGAATCACAGCACAGTGATTGGACACAAGTGGCGGGATTTATGATTTCTCCAATCACAAGCAGGGGGCGGGGATTGTGCTCCTCCAGGCATTCCCGGCCAGGACAAGTACTGTCAGCGAGTAAAGCAGTGATGTGGCGGCCTTTATTGGGGGCATCAGATTGGCCCGGGGGGTGGCTGTGTCAGTTTCATTCCGGGACACTGTATTGTCCTGGAATGAAGGTGCCCGGGACAGACCTGCAAAATGCAGGACTGTCCCGGGCAATCCAGGACATGCGGTCACCCCAGTCGGACCGCGAGTCCTGTGGAATCGATCACCGCGGGGATCTCTGCGATCATCTCACGGAGATATAAAGCGGGTAGATGCTTGTGTAAACAAGCATCTCCTTGCTCTGTCTAGTGAGAATGACACTGATTTCGGCTCAGTGTACTCAGAGCCAAAATCAGTGTCATGGGACACAGAGCCCACCCCCCCCATACAGTAAGAATCACTATGCTAGGCACACTTAACCCTACAGCTCCACCTAATGGTTAACCCCTTTACTGCAGACCACCAAGCTCTGAGGAAAGGGGTACGCCCCTGAAACGCATCAGCCCTAACATCGACTTTAGATTCAAGTGATTGTCAAGTTCTGCTGATGTTGCTGGATTTCTGCTGTACTGTCCTTTAAGCCTGATTTTAACTCCACATTGTGAGTACAATGATTGATTTTAATATTTTAATAAAAATTCACTTAGCGGTATCACACGAGGTCGTGCGCCCTCCATCTTTTTCTATTTCCCTAGTCTTATGAATTCCCACGATTCTGAGGAGGGCTGCAAGACTCTGGAAGCTATCGTCTAATTGAACTCAACTCATAGCACCTTTCAAAAAAATACCGGAGCGCAGGAGACTTTTGTTTTCGTTTGTTATTTCTTAACCCCTTTACTGGCAGTGTACTTTTCACAGTAACCAGTGCATTTTTATAGCACCGATCGCTGTGAAAATTACAGTGGTCCCAAAAATGTGTCAAAAGTATCTGATGTGTCCGTCATAATGCTGCAGTCACGAAAAAAAAAATCACCAATCGCCGTAAAAAAAAAAATCGCTAGTAAAAAAAAAAAAAGTGCCATAAAATTATCCCCTATTTTGTAAATGCTATAACTTTTGCGCAGACCAATCAATAAAAACTTATTGCGATTTTTTTTTTAACTAAAAATAAGAATACGTATCGGCCTAAACTGAGGAAAAAAATTATGGCCCAGATTCACGTACATCTGCACATTATTGGACCAGCGTAGCGCACCGCCTTTACGTTAGACTTGCGCAATTTTGCCGTGTAATCACCCTATTCTCGTAGCTTTTGCGCAGAAAATTGCGCATGCGTAACGTTATTTCAGAGGCGTAAGGCGGAGTAATACAAATTGGGAAGGACGTGGGCGTGTTACATTGAAATGAGCCGTGACCCCATGTAAATGAAGGGCCGGCCGGCTCGCGCATGCGCACTTGAAGGAGACCATGGTCAGCTCCGCTGTGCGCATGCTCACAACTCGGGAGCGGCGCAATCAGTGAAATTGGAAATGGACTAAGGCAACGTTGTGAACTACGCAAACAGCATAAATAGACAGACACAAACGCACTTGCATTGCAAAAGTACATCCCTTTGTCCCTTCCCATTTAACCAAGTGCTTTTGTCCTGTTGTTCGTTGCGTTGTGTTTTGTATTTGTCAGATTAGTGTTCTGTGTGATCAAGTGTTTGTTAGTAGATCTTTGAAAGTGTTTTTTGATAAGTGTTTGAGAGACTGTTTGATATATTTCTGTTCGTTTGTTTTCTTGCTGATTTTTTGCTGTTTGTTTTTGTGACTGTTTCTTGCTGAGTGCTTGTGTGATTTTTTGGGTGTTAGTTTTCTCTTTGTGTGTGTTCTTGCTTGATTGGTTGTGCTTGTTTTTGTGAGTGATTTTTGTTGACTGGGAGTGAGTTTTTTTGGAAGTATGACAGAGAGAAAGCGAACGCTCAATTTTACTGTGGGGGAAAAAAGAATTCTTGCCCGGGCCATTAGCGATTATGGGTGTTTCCTCCACGGCCCAGACAGTGCAAACACCACCCCGGCCAGGAGGAGGGAGATTTTGGACCTCATCACTGAGCAGGTCAATTCAGCGGGGGAGGGGGAGACACGGACCCGGTCTGGGATTGACAAAAAAATGAATGACCTCCGGCGTCTGGTCAAACAGAAGCTGTCCAAAATGCATGCCCATGCCAGGGGCACAGGAGGGGGCCCACCATGCCGTATTAGGCTGACAGCGGAGGAGCGTGCAGTGGCCCTGACCTTTCATCGGCATGAAGTTGAGGGCCTGCCCGGCTTTGACTCAAGTCCGGAGCCCGTGGTGCCAGGTAAGTATTTTTTTTAATATCAGGTGTGTAGCATGTGTGGGGGAGGGGGTGAAAGGGAATATGTGGCAAGTGTGTGGATCCTCCAACCTGTGAATGTTTTGTGTCATCCACAGATGTGCAGGAGGGTGCAGGGCCATCTGGCCTGACCGCACCATCCCCAGGACAGCAGCCTAATGAGGCCCCCCCAACAAGGCCGGAGTCCGCAGAGGAGGTTCAAGAGGAGGAGGAGAATCATGAGGAGGAGGAGTCCATGTCAGGCACTGGACTTTTGGTTTTTGAGGACTCTTCCCCTCTGGCTGGCAGCAGGCAGCCCTCCCTAAGGGGGAGCCCCCCCTCCTCCCCCAACATGGCTCCCCTCCCAAGGGCCTCCCCTTCTCCCCGGCCACAAGCATCAGCTGGAGGCAGGATTTCGTCCCAGAACACCAGGGGGTTGGCCGATCTCCTGCCCGCCACTCTGAGAAGGGACCAGGCCCTTCAGACCCGCCATCTGGGACAGGTCAGCCAGACATTGGTGCGGATGGAGGAGAGCCTGTCCTCCATCAAGGATACGCTGGGGAACCTGGACTCCCACTCCCGGGCTTTCACAACCTGCCTAAACGACCTGCAGACTACATCAGCAGGCGTTGGGCAGGATGTGAGGGCCCTTACCCAGGCTATCCAGGCCAACACGGCAACACTTGGTGCTGCCCTGGACAGAATAGCCGTGGCCTTGGAGGGCAGGCCGCCAGGTGGGCAGAGATCAGGGGCTGCTCCTCCTTCCCCGGTTTTGCCCCTCCCCCATGAGTCTCCCCTGAGGAGCCGGGGCCGTGGCCGGGGGCGCCCCAGGCGTGGCTCACGTAAAGGGCAATATTTTTTTTCCCCTTTTTGATTTTTTATTTTTATTTTTTTTGCTGGAAAACTTTTGATTTTGCTGGTAATTTTTTTTTGGGTTGTGAATGCTGTTTGAATGTGGGGGTGACATTCCTGCCGGAAAAGGGGTGTCACCCTCAATTTTGGTGGAGAAGGGTTCCCCAGGACCAGGGAGAAGTGATCCCCAGGTCCGTGTGAATGGTGTATGAATGTACAGTGACATAATTGGAGCCTTGGTGTGGCGTTGCTGCTCAAGTCCTGCATGGTGGACTGGTGCCAATCCAATTTGATGTGGATGTGGGGTGTGTGTGCTAGGGACCACAGTGGTGTGCATGCATGCATTCTCATTGTGCCATGATTAATGTGTGTGTTTAACGTGCAAAGATGCCCAATGTGAGCTGTCTCCTGGCTGCTCTTCCCTCAGAAGACGGGGGACCCTTGGTTAGGGGGGGATTGTCTGGTTCAGGGGTCAGGTCATCACGTAGGTCAATCTGCAGGCCCTTTCTTTCTGCAAAGTTGTGCAGCATGCAACATGCACCGATGATCTGGCACACAAAGTTTGGGGAATACAAGAGGGTACCCCCAGACTTATCCAGGCATCGGAAACGTGACTTTAGGAGGCCAAAGGTGCGCTCCACCACTGCTCCACCACTGCTCGTGTTTGGGCATGTGCTTGATTGTATCTTTCCTCTCCTGGGGTTTGGGGGTTCCGGATAGGAGTCATGAGATGGGGTCCCAGTGGATATGCAGAGTCACCTGTAAGGGAAAAGACAGGAGGATGTTAGTCATGCATGTGCCCCTTGTAATGTGTGCATCATGGGAGGGGATAATCATGCCTGACTCCCATGTCACTCACCAACCAGCCAGGTGTCCCCATACACGTTCTGATCGAATTCCATTCGGATGTGGCATTGATTGTATATGTAGCTGTCATGGCTGGACCCTGGGTGTTTGGCACGGACGTACCATATGAGGCCTTGGGCATCGACTATCACCTGTACGTTGATGGAATGCCAATGCTTCCGATTGCGGTACATATGCTCTGTCTCCTGGGGGGGCTGGAGTGCCACATGTGTGCAATCAATGGCCCCCACTGTGCGTGGGAATCTGGCAATTCTGTAGAAATCTGTCATTGCCTTCAGCCGCAGGTCCTCAGTGGTGGGTTTGATGATTTGGTTGGCCATGCGTCTGAGGATTGCAGGGACAACCTGGTGCACACATCTGCTCATGGAGGATTGTGACATCCCAGCCACCACTCCACTTGTACGCTGAAAAGAGCCACTGGCAAGGAAATGGAGTGTTGCCATGACCTTGACCAGTGGCTGCACTGCATGTGAGCGTTGTGTTGGGCTGGTGATGTCCTCCTGCAGGGTTGTGGTTAATTCCAGGATGACATGAGGGGTGAATCTGAAGATGCGATACACCTCAGAATCACTCATGCCAAACAGGTCTATGCGGGTGCGGTATATCCTCTCCCGTGCCATCCTCTGTGCCATCCTCCGTGCCCTCATCCTTCTTTGTTCATCTAAAGTCAGTAGTATAGCTATGTGCGACGATGCCCCTGGCATGTTGGCATACAGATTGTTGTGCAACACGTGTGACTGCTGAGCTCCTCACTAACAGTGTTGCTTTATCTAACAAGTAGACTTTTTTTCTCTTTTTAGACCAGCTTTTATATGCTCTAATTTTAGACAGGACATTTTGCTGTTGCGCACACCGCGTCGCCTGCGCTGCCCCAATGTTCTTTTGTGGATCCCCGTAAGTCCCTCATTAGCATATTTGACTAGCAAATCAATGGTCTGTCTAGCGCACTTTTGCGCGGACGGATGCGCCAGTCTAACGAAATTACGCTGGACAGAAAAAAGTAGATTTTTTGCGTATCTCGTTCTGGGGATGCCGTGCATCGAAACGCACGTGCACATTTCGACTTACGCCGCGCATCTCCTGATGCGCAGGCGTAATCGCTCTGAATCTGGGCCTATATTTTTTTGGGGGATATTTATTATAGCAAAAAGTAAAAAATATTGCATTTTTTTCAAAATTGTCGCTCTATTTTTGTTTATAGCGCACTAAAATAAAAACCGCAGAGGTGATCAAATACCACCAAAATAAAGCTCTATTTGTGGGAAAAAAAAGGACAGCAATTTTGTTTGGGAGCCACGTCGCAAGACCGCGCAATTGTCAGTTAAAGCGACAAAGTGCCGAATCGCAAAAAGTGGCCTGGTCTTTGACCACTCAAATGGGCTGAAGTGGTTAAGAGCGGACTCCATCTCCCAGCACGTGGCTGAGACCTAGAGCCAGCTGTGCCCGCACGCTCCCCAGCTATGCAAGTTGATGTGGTTCAGATGCAAGTCTAATCCATTCTTGATGTGATTTGGATGCAGTCTTTCTTTCTTGGAATTGTATTATCTTAGGACATATAGGGCCAGATTCAGGTAGATGGGCGAATCTTTATTTTGGAGTAACGTTTGTCATTTACGTTACTCCGCCGAAACTTTATGAGCAAGTACTGTTATTCACATAGCACTTGCTCCTAAAGTTGCGGCGGCGTAGCGAAAATGAGCCGGCGGAATTCAAATTGGCCGGGTAGGGGGCGTGTATTATTTAAACTAGGCGCGATCCCATGGCGAACGTACTGCGCATGCGTCGACTGTCAGTGCCCATGCTCCAAATTCTGTCAGTGAACGTCACTGACGTCAATCCCCATTCACGGACGTTTTACGCAAACGACGCTAAACTTTTTAAATTTGACGCGATGACGACGGCCATACTTAACATAGGATACTCCACCTAGGGGGCATGTTTTTCTTTACGCCGCGTATCGCTTACGGAAACGTCGGAAAGTCACTGCGTCGGGCCCGCGTACAATCGCAAATTTCCGTCTCTTGCTGATTTACATATTCTTGGCGTAAATCAGTGGGAACGCCCCGAGCGCCCATTTTAAAATTGCACTCACCACCACAGCTGCCACTGATCTCACCCCCTCAACATCATTGTCACCATTGCCACTATTCCCACCCCCTTACCACCACCGATGTCACCAATCCCATCCCCCTCATCACCACCACTGCCACTGATCCCACCCCCCTACCACTGTTCCCACCTCCCACCATCGCCACCACTAATCCCACCACTGACCACACAACCTCACCACCACCACTGCCACTGATTCCACCCCCCTCACCACCACTGCTGCCACTGATCCCACCACCACTGTTCCCACCCCCACCATTGATCCCCCACACCACCACCACTGATCCTACCACCACCGCTGCCACTGACCACACCTCCTCACCACCACCACTGCCACTGATCCCACCCTTTCACCACCGCTGCCACCCCTCTCACCACCACCACTGCCATTGTTCCCACCCGCCTCACCACCACCATTGCCATTGATCCCACTCCCCACCACTACCACTGATCCAAACACCCTCAACACTACCGCTGCCGCTGACCACACCCCACTCACCACCACCGCTGACACTGATCCCACACCCCTCACCCCCACTGCTGACACTGATGCCCCCCCCTCACCTGTCAAAAACTTTTTTTAAGTTAGCCACATGAAGCCATTTGTATTATCACATTATTTTTTGGGTCCATTTTAAACCACAATGATAACAGAGATCACCCAAATGGCCCTGATAAAAAAAATTTTACATTGTCTTGGTACATACACAAAACGTGGCACACGCAGGTTAAAATGGCAATTAAAAGTTAATTTCCCACTTTTGTGGCTTTTTAAATCACAATTAGTGTCCGTGTATCAGTGGGAACGCCCCGAGCGCCCATGAGTTTGTTAACTCCCACATGGATGCACTAAGCAGGCTAGGCACTGAGCCACGAGGAGGTAGAAAAGAACACAGTCAAAAGACCTGCATAACAAGGTAATGAAAATTTACAAAGATGGAAAAGGGTATAAAAAGATATCCAAAGCCTTGAACATGTCAGTTAATACTGTTAAATCACTTATTAAAAAGTTGAGAATTAGGGGCTTTTTTAATACCAAGCCATGGTCAGGTAGACCAAAACCGATTGCAGTCACAAATGGCGGAAGAATTGCTCAGGATACAAAAAAAACCCAGGGGTAAGGAAACCTCAGGAGAAATACAGTCTGCTCTCCAAAAAGACGGTATAGCACAATTCAATGATACGTTAACAAAATAAGAGCTGCATGGTTGAGCTGCCAGAAGGAAGCCTTTACTGCACCAATGCCACAAAAAAGCCAATAAGGCATGTCAAGGTGTTATGGATATTGTAACCAGGCTTTTTAGTGGAAATTATACTGTAAAGGCTTCTTTCTGGCAACTTGACCATGTAGCTCTTATTTGTTCAAGTATCATCTGATTGTGCTCCACCACTTCTCTACCGTGGGTGTTTTTCAGATTTGGTGTTTACAAGACTAAAACATTTTTTTTTGCTAGAAAATTACTTAAAACCCCCCAAACATATATATTTTTTCTAACACCCTAGAGAATAAAATGGCGATCATTGCAATACTTTTTGTCACACCATATTTGCGCAGCGGTCCTACAAGCGCACTTTTTTTGGAAAAAATTCACTTTTTTGAATTAAAAAAATAAGACAGCAATAAATTTGGCCCAATTTTTTTATTTATTGTGAAAGATAATGTTACGCTGAGTAAAATGATACCCAGCATGTCACGCTTACAAATTGCGCCCGCTCGTGGCATGGCGTCAAACTTTTACCCTTAAAAATCTCGATAGGCGACGTTTAAAAAATTCTACAGGTTGCATTTTTTGAGATACAGAGGAGGTCTAGGGCTAGAATGATTGCTCTCGCTCTAACGATCGCGGCGATACCTTACTTGTGTGGTTTGGACACCGTTTTCATATGCAGGCGCTACTCACGTATGCAGAGAAATGGGTTTGTGGCGCACGATCAACTCAAGCATACAACCTAACCTAGAGTCAGCATAAGGATCAAGTCACTATGGGTCCATATAGTAAAAATAGAATTCATATGATATCCGGACAGTCCAATTTCAAAAATATGATGAGTTGGAAAGGGGGGAACTTAGCGGCAGCACCTGAAGCAGAAGCGAGCCTCTGGAGGAATCAGGAACACAAGAAAAAGATGCGCCAATCTAAGTGCAGTATATCGATGTTTATTCACAAATCAATCAAAAACAGTAAAGTGACTACTCACAAACATGGAGTAATACAGGCCTTGTGCATATAGGTCCGGGGGCACCAGTAACAGTTCTCCGGGAAGAGTCCTCGTCCAGGGCTATGAGCCGCAAGTGTGGTAATGCAGACGCGGAGACCAGGAAGAACCATCTGATGCGGCGTGCGTTCCACCGTGGAGCGCGGCGTATCGTTGTCGCACCTGAAGTGACGCGGGGGTCCTGGCCAGCCAATCGGATTACGCGTTTCACAGCGTCAGCTGTTTCGTCAGATCCAACTCATGTATGCCACTCAGCATGAACCCCCTGAGATCTAAGGCTGTGATCCCATAGATTTCACAGGTTTATGCTGGGACCTGTAGTTCTTTGCTATTTGGGGGGCAGGGGGTGTTACATCTTAAGCTCTGAGGGGACCTGTGTCAGTTTCATTCCGGGACACTATACTGTCCCAGAGTGAAGGTGCCCGGGACAGACCTGCAGAATGCGAAACTGTCCCGGGTAATCCGGGACACGTGGTCACCCTACAGGGCGTAATGGTGTGTACAGATGTGCGTGGCGTCTAATTCTGCATATATCTGTATACAGCATCAATAAAATGAATTGAGCCTTTTAGACAGGTGCATTGAAAGGCCATTATGTAGCTCTTTATCTAGCAGTGTAAAAAAAAAAGCTTTACCACATGTATGTATGTATGCAAAAAAAATGTGAAAAAAGTGGTAATACTGCGCTGTCTATGTGAATGGTCTAGAAAAAATGCTAGCAACTTGAAATGTGAGATACTCACAAAAATAATACAACTAAACAAGAAAAAGCTGCGCAAATATGAACACTACAGTGTAGAACTCCAATACAGTGTAGCAGTCCTGTGTAGAATAAGTGAAAGTCCCGTATTGCAGGTGAAAAATAAAATAAAAAGTCCATTAATCAAGTACGGAACATATTATGCATCTGATGGAAACTGATAGCAGAAAAAAAATATTCTTTCCTCCAGATAGATGGTGACATCAAATGCAAAAAAACTCAGAAACAGTGCATGGATAGATAAACACCTCCACCTTTCAATCACACCGCCCCTTACCAGAGGGGAAGATCCCAACTAGAGATCTTCTGACAGTAGATGGCTTAATCCCCAGCCAGGGGTTAACGTGGCAGGATATCCAAGAGCCGAGACTTCTCCAACAATGGACCGATGATCCGTGTTGTAATGAAACCAGCGTGGAGAAGAAAAAAAGCTACATAGTGTGAACCCATATAACTTGTTTAATAAAAAAATGTAAAATCACACTTACAGGAAAGTAGATAAAATTTGCATGTGAAAATATAGCCGGCCGGCTAGCACACCCGTTCACTCCGGGACACAGTTTGCGGTTTAAAGGACGTCAGCATGCCGCCACCCTACGCCGTTTCGTCTCAAAAGGACTTTGTCTCTTGGATATCCTGGCACGTTAACCCCTGGCTGGGGTTAAACCCACAAGTGCTTTGATTTTTCACATATATATTTCACATTTATATTGGCTTTTGGAATTTACAAATGCAGCAATTTATAATTTGGATGAAAGGTTTAGCACTTCGAAACACTTTTGAATGGCAAAAAGTAAATTTGTTTATACAACTATATGGATCAGACCAAAATGAGGGACAAATGAGGAGAATGAGGGGCAGAGGGACATTGCTCCAAATCAGGGACAGTCCCTCAAAATCAGGGACAGTTGGGAGCTATGGCACAGTGATGTCATTTTACAAGGGAATATCTAGGAATTTGGTGCACAAAAATCTATTTATATCCTTTGGGCCAGATTCTCAGACGAGTTACGTCGGCGTATCTCGAGATACGCCGCGTAACTTCTAAGAAGCGCCGGCGTATATATTTTCTGTATTCCGAAAACAAGATACGCCGGAATTTTGCTTAGATACAAGCGGCGTAAATCTCTTACGCCGTCGTATCTAAGTTGCATATTTACGCTGGTCGCTAGGTGGTGCTTCCGTCGATTAGCCGCGTCGAATATTCAAATGAGCTAGATACGGCGATTCCCGAACGTAATTGCAGCCGGTCGTCGTATTTTACGTTGTTTGCGTAAGCGTAAAGTTACCCCTGCTGTTTGAGGGGTAACTTTGCGTAGGTGAGGCGTACGCAATGTTAAGCATGGACGTCGGGACAGGGTCGATTTTTACGTCGTTTGCGTAAGTCGTTCGCGAATAGGGATTTGCGTAAGTTACGTTCACGTCGAAAGCATTGACTATTTGCGACGTGATTTCGTGCATGCGCACTGGGATACATCCACGTACGGTGCATGTGCAGTTCAAAAAAAGCATCAAAAACGTGGGGTCACAAGACATTTACATAAAACACGCCCACCTCTTCCACATTTTAATTACCCAGGCTTACGCCGGGCCATTTACGCTACGCCGCCGTAACTTAGGAAGCAAGTGCTTTGAGAATACGGCACTTGCGTCCAAACTTGCGGCGGCGTAGCGTAAAGAGGATACACTACGACCCACTCGAATATACGCCAGGATACGAGGATCTGGCCCACTGTGTTTACTAAGGAATATACATTATTTATATCAAAACCTTAGTGCCCAGGGTTCAGCTTTAACTCTGCTTCTTTTTAAAAACTTTGCCTCCAGTGCACATGTAACACTGTCTCATCATGTTCACTTACTTATTTCTAGTCCACCTGAAAGCTAAAATCTGATTGGCTGTCCTCTATGTAATTGTTCTCTCCCTTGCATGCATGCTATTAAATACAGGCTATTGCATCTGATCACATTGTGTTTTTATTCATTTGTGGATCAACATAAATGTCTGCAGAGAATAGATAAAAAGAGTGCTTATCAGTAAAAGGGTAATACTGAGATCTGAAATAATGGGTACCGAGTTCCTTGATGCGAGTTAATGCTCAGCCAGACCATAAATTCCTTCATAGCCATCGCCTTAGGGTCATTATTTACTAAATCAAGCACAAGGCTTGTGATATTCTGTCAACAAGGAATACAATATCCAAATGCACTGGAAGCCCTTCTAGAGACCAAATTCTGCGTGTTTAACCCCCTGTTGTACTTTTGGAGGCTACATTAGGAAAGAAGGGGCTTAAAGGGAAACTCCACTTTCGTGGGAAAAAAAAAGCAAAAAAAATAAAATTGCGACACAAATCATATTGTGATTGAATGTTATTAACCACTTGCTACCCGTCCCCCGTCAAATGACGGCGGGCGGGTAATGCTCTGTTCCTGACAGGACGTCATATGACGTGATGTCATTGGAATCGGCTAGGGGCGCGCGCGCGCCCGTGCGTCACTGAGGAGCCAGTGCGTGTGCCCGGCGGCCTCAATGGTTGCCGGGCACACGCGATTGCCGAGTAACTGAGCTGGGACGTGGAGCTCTGTGTGTAAACACAGAGCTGCACGTCCCTGTCAGGGAGAGAGGAGATCGGTTGTGTCCCTTGTACATAGGGACACAATCGGTCACCTCCCCCAGTCACCCCCCCTCCCCCTACAGTAAGAACACACATAGTATACACATTTAACCCCTTCCCCGCCCCCTAGTGGTTAACCCCTTCCCTGCCAGTTACATTTATACAGTTATCAATGCATATTTATAGCATTGTTCACTGTATAAATGTAAATGGTCCCAAAAATGTGTCAAAAGTGTCGGATGTGTCCGCTATAATGTCCCAATCCGAAAAAATAATCGCAGATCGCCGCCATTCCTAGTAAAAAAAAATAAAAAATCATAATTATGTCCCCTATTTTGTAGGCAATATAACTTTTGCGCAAACCAGTCACTATACGGTTATTGCGATTTTTTATTTTTTTTTACCAAAAATATGTAGAAGAATACGTATCGGCCTAAACTGAGATATTTTTTTTTTTTTTTTTTTTAAATGGGATATTTATTATAGCAAAAAAATATTGTGTCTTTTTTCAAAATTGTCGCTTTTTTTTTGTTTATAGCGCAAAAAATAAAAACCGCACGGGCGATCAAATACCACCAAAAGAAAGCTCAAAATTGACGTCCTTTTTTTCCCCAGAAAAAAAGGACGTCAATTTTGTTTGGGAGCCACATCGCACAACCGCGCAATTGTCAGTTAAAGCGACACAGTGCCGAAAGCTAAATTTTGTCTGGGCAGGAAGGGGGTGTAGGTGCACAGTAGGCAAGTGGTTAAAGTGGACCTTCGGTCATTTTCCATTTATTAAATATTCTGCCCTTGTTGTTTTACTTTTGGATAGTAAAACTTTTTTTTTCTGCCAGTAAATACCTTATACAGTAGGGTGACCAGACATCCCCGGTTTCAGGGGACAGTCCCCAGATTGAGGATACTGTGCCCAGATCAAGTCTGTCCCCGGTTTTGTCCCCGGATTGGATTTGAACAGGGGCTGGGGCAAGTTCAAAGACATTCAGTGCAGAATGAAAAAACATTTTTTCCATTGTCTGTGCCCCTTTCTGATGATCATGTGCTGGTCGGAGCGGAGGGAATATTTCTTCAGTTTCGGGGTCATGCCCATTCAGCTCTGCCTGCATGTTCTTCTGCCTTGGCTTAAGTCCTGCTGCCCACAGTTAAAATGGCTGCAGCCAGACTCAGTGGAGGGAGATTTCTGCAGTATATTTGGCAAGTACAGAATCACAGTATATATATGTAGCACTACACCCGAAGGACCTGGTGGTTTGTTTTGGGCAGCATTTTACCTCTATTTCCTCGCCATCTAGGGTATCAGATGAGAGTTGAGAAAAAGTTCAATGTCCACACTTTAGATTTCTTTTTCTTTGCTTTATTTGCCAAACTTGGTAAAAGAATAAAATAAGTAGTTAAAGAGGTGGAAGGGTAATAGGTTCAGATGTATAACTTTTGTTCGGAAACACTCCTGCTTCCAGCAACGTAGCTTTCGTCGCCACTCTAGCCAGAGTGGGTATTGTGCACCAGCACCCAGGCCTTTCTCACTAGCCTATCAGCCAGGATGTCACACGGAAATTTGGTAGAGTCTCTGCCACAGACCTTCCCAAAGATGGAGGTATATTCAGTACAAAATCCTCTCAGCACAGGATTAAGCACTCGGATCTCTCTCGAATAACTCCTTGCAAACTCAGAACTGACAGGAAACCATCATTCAGCCTTTCAGTAATGATGCGTCCTTCAATGAAGTTCAAGGCATCTCCTGAGATACCAGCCTCGTGCTCGGTGCTCTCATCGAGTGGCTTCCTCCCTCAGGAAGGACATCTCAGGGCCACTCTGCAAGCGTAGACCCAGTCTGACTACCGGGCCTACTTAGTAGATCACAACCCCGGACCAATGTGGTCCCGGAGCCAGGAACACTTGAACACGCACCACCGGTCAGGAGGGCCACACATGGGGGGTTGTTGGGACGACAGACCCAGGATCGACGAAGACCATGGACTAGTGACGTCTGTCCCTTAAGTACTACTCACCAGCATGCACAGCGGGATGATCAACTCCATCTGATTGGCTGCCGAAGGGGAACACCCAAAACACCTTGATCTGACTGCTGCCACCCTCGGCCTGGGGCGGTAACAGCACCCGAGACAACAATGGTGGTCACTGACAGTACAGCCATGGCTGGAACAGAGGCCAAAATTTAGTGAAAAATAACACATTGTGAGTGTGAGTCAACTAACTCTCAGACTACCCTCTAAATTTAAAGCAGCACCGGCTAGAAAGTAGCAGGCCATTACATATAATGATATTCAAAATGGTTGTCAGGGAAGCTTCACAATGGCAAATATGTTTTTATTACAAATCATGTGAGCAGACTGCACTTCATCTTTAAAAGTTACCTTTCTGAAAATGTAATGCAATATGGCAACCTGGAGGTGTTTTGTATAATTTTGTATTACACCATTCATTTATTTTTTGTGTCCCATTTCGGAGATTTCCCTTCACTTCCTGTCCCATAGCCAATTCAGGAAGTAAGAAGGAATCCCTAAAACATAAGAGGATCTCTTGGGGCCCCAGTACTGTCACCAGAACTAGTGTAAGAAGATTCCCCCTCTATTACTTAACTA
This sequence comes from Rana kukunoris, assembly GCA_029574335.1. Taxonomy (NCBI): domain Eukaryota; kingdom Metazoa; phylum Chordata; class Amphibia; order Anura; family Ranidae; genus Rana; species Rana kukunoris. The sequence goes on from CM056057.1 coordinate 27,713,293, forward strand.
GGGACAAACCTAAATGTGAGATTTCCTTTTACTTTCACTAATAATGGTAAACAGGTCAAATAGAGAGGGTGAGGGTGAGTCTCCCTGATGGGGGCGTAGACAGCAATAAAAACCTGAGAAAGCTAAAAAAAATATATTTCTCACTGACTACTGCATAGCTCCCAACTGTCCCTGATTTCAAGGGACTGTCCATGATTTGGAAAAAATGTCCCTCTGTCCCTCATTTATCCCTCATTTATCCCTCATTTTGGTCTGATCTCTATAGTTGTATATAAAATGCACTATTTATCTATCAAAAAGTGTTTTCCAGAGCTAAACCTTTCATCTGATTCCTAAATTGCTGCATTTGTACCTCCAAAAGTAAGGTGACCAGATTTTTAAAATGAAATCCGGGGACATATTTGTTTTTACTAGTAATGGCGCCAATAAGCGGCTCTCTACTAGGGATTAGACATGTGCACAACAACAATTTTCGTTTATTTCTGTTTCGTTTCTGTTCGTTTATCGTGATTCGTAACGAGTCGTAATTTCGTAAGACGTTAGTTATCGTATTCGTACTCTTTAGTATTTTCGTAACACTTTTTTTTCCGTTTCCGTTTTTTTATGTTAGTTTATTTTTCGTTGATTCGAGATTAGTATTTTCGTTAAATGTTGTATTCTGCCTCGTTCGTATTTTTACAATGAATTTATTCGTTCATTCGTTTTTACGTTGGTTTATTTTTCGTTGTTTTGATATTCGTATTTACATTATATTTTCCATCATGCCGCGTTTGTATTTTCGTAAGAAATAAATCTTCGTTGCTTTATGATCATTCGTATTTTCGTGTCTAATTTCATTTGATTATAACAACGTTCTTTTGTAGATTTTATTGCATTCGTAATTCTGTTAAAATACATTTTACATTTATTCGACACACTACTCGTCGTAATTTTGTAAAACATCGTAATTTACTGCGATTGACTAACACAGATAAAGACACAAGGTCAAGGAGCCACATAAGAAAGAAGCTCATTGGGGGAAGGAACAAACCTCTTCAGGGGAAGGGACAGCGCTGAGTGGCTATTGGTCACAGTACTAATGAAATTGAATTTACATTATTTCATTTCCGTTTTCCGAAGATTCGTAATTTATTTTTCATTAGTTTTGCTTTTCGTTTTTTATTCTTTGTTCGGCATTTCGGTTGTTTTCTTTTCGTTCTTCAAATGTTAGTAAGTTTGCATTTTCGTTTATTTTTCGTAATTATGATTTTTTTTTTGTGTTCGGTGTTTTCGTTATTTCTATGTTTTCGTTTCTTTTTTCTTTCGTTGTGTTGTTCTTTTACATTTAGTAGTTTCGTATCTTCGTAGTTTTCCATATTCGTTATTTTTGGAAATATCGTTATTCGTTATTATTTGTGCTAAACCATTCGTTCATTCGTAGGTTAACGAATCAACGAAAATAACGAATAATGACGGAAAACGTATTCGTAACGAAAAAAATTGCACATGTCTACTAGGGATGAGCTTTGCGTTCGATACGAAAGTATGTTGGACTCGAACATTGTCTGTTCGTACGTTCGTCGAAATTCGAACGAAAGCGGTCGTTCGCGCCAAATTCGAGTGACGCAATAATTCACTGCGGCATTGCACGCTGATGATTGGCCAAGCATGCTGTATGTCCCGCATGCTTGGCTAATCACAGCGTGCAAAAAACGAAGAGCCATGATTGGCCAAAGCCTGGGTGGCTTTGGCCAATTATGGCTCAGGGCCTTAGCACACGCCCCAAACTATATAAGGCCGCCTGCTGGGCGGCCTCGTGTAGTGTGTTGCGGAATTGTTAATTAAGAGAAGTCAGAGAGACAGAGAGAAGGGCCCAGATTCAGAGAGAATTGGATTCTCGTAGCGTATCAGAAATACACTACGCCGCCGTTTCTTACCTGGCTCTACGTGGAATCCAGGTAGATTTTGTCCAGTAAACGACGGCGGCGTAGTGTATTTCTCTCGTCGCAATCCATATAGACGAGTAGGGGGCGTAAAGGATTTAAAATAGGCGCGTTCCCGCGGCGATCGAACTGCGCATGCTCCGTTCGCAAATTTCCCGCCGTGCATTGCGCAAAATCACGTCGTTACGTCATTCGTTGTTTGAGTAGCGTCGTTTACGGACATTTCTATTCCCGAACGAGTTACGCAAAAAAAAAATAAAAAAATTAAAATTCGACGCGGGAACGACGGCCATACTTAACATGGGCTACGCACCGTTAGACCAGCAAAAAGCTGGTCTAACAGTACGTAAAAAAAAACAGACGTAAGCGATTGCGAAGACCGCTCGTATCTTCGTGGATCGCCGTAAAAACACATTTGCATATCCCGACGCATGAAAACGACGCGAACTCCTCCCAGCGGCCGCAAAAATATCGCAGCATAGATCCGAAGGCTTACGAAGACGTAAGCCTCTCGGATCGAAGCCCGAAGCCGCCGTATCATGGTTTGAGGATTCAAACTAGTGATACGGCGCGCAAAATTTGAAATTACTCCTGTCTAACACCAGTTAGACAGGCGTAATTGCTTTATGAATCTGGGCCATTGTCTTTTTAGATAGCTAGATAGAGCAGGCAGGCAGGCTAGTCAGTTTAGCTTAATTTACAGTGTGTAGAGGATATATATACATCCCTAGGAGTTGTACATATATTTATACATTGTATAGCTTAGCTAGATTAGCTATTCCTAATTTACTGGCAGGTAGGTGATTGTGCTATTTAAAGTCATTATCACAGGCATAGACACCCAGCAGGTACAATATTTAAAGGAATTTTTCTTTTGTTTTTATTTAAGCATCAATAAAATCACTGCTCCTGGAGCAGTGATTTTAATGATGCTTAACTTAAAAAAAAAATAAAAAAATGAAAAATTCCTTTAACCACTTCCATACCAGGCACTTACGCACCTTCCCGCCCAAGCCAATTTTCAGCTTTCAGCACTGTCGCAATTTGAATGACAATTGCGCGGTCATGCTACACTGCACCCAAACAAAATTGGCGTCCTTTTTTCCCCACAAATAGAGCTTTCTTTTGGTGGTATTTGATCACCTCTGCGGTTTTTTTTTTTTTGCGCAACAACTAAAAATAGAGCGAAGATTTTGAAAAAAAAATAAAGTTTTTATTTTTTTCTGTTAATTTTTGTGTAAATATGTTTTCTCTTTCAATTACGGGCACTGATATGGTGGCACTGATGGGCACCGATGAGGTGGCACTGATGGGCACCGATGAGGTAGTTCTGATGGGCACCGATTAGGTAGCACTGATGGGCACTGATAGGCGGCGCTGGTATGGGGCACTGATGGGCACTCATGGGCGGCACTGATGGGCACTCATGGGCGGCACTGATGGGCACTCATAGGCGGCACAGGTGGGCACTCATAGGCGGCACAGGTGGGCACTCATAGGCGGCACAGGTGGGCACTCATAGGCGGCACAGGTGGGCACTGATAGGCAGCATAGGTGGGCACTGATAGGCGGCACAGGTGGGCACTGATAGGTGGCACAGGTGGGCACTGATAGGTGGGCACTGGGCATGGATTGGCACTGTGGGGTGGCACTGACAGACACTGGGGTGGCACTGATGATCACTGAGGGGTGGCACTGATGGATCAATGTTGCCAATCAGTGCCCATGTGTGGGCACTGATTGGCATCATTTTTTTTTTACTGCCCCCTTTTTTTTTTTTGCTGACTTTTTTTTTTTGTCATTTTTTTTTTTTTGCCCCTTTTTTTGGTATTTTTTTATTTCCCTGGTGGTCTAGTGTGGCGATCCGAGGGGGGGGCTGCGCTGATAAACAATCAGCGCGAACCCCCCCTGTCAGGAGAGCCGCTGATCGGCTCTCCTCTACTCGCGTCTGTCAGACGCGAGTGAGGAAGAGCCGTCGGCGGCTCTTCCTGTTTACATCGTGATCAGCCGTGATTGGACACGGCTGATCACGTGGTAACGAGGCTCCGCCGGAGACTCGTTACCGAGATCGGAGGTGCAGGGTGTCAGACTGACACCCCGCATCACCGATCGCCGCGCTGCGCGCCCGCACGGGCGCGTGCGGCATGAAATCGTGCAGGACGTTTGAGAACGGCCTGTCACGATTTCATAACCACTTCCCGGCCGTCAATTGGCTATTGGCCGGGCGGGAAGTGGTTAAATATTGTAGCTGCTGTGTGTCTATAGTTTGCCTGTAAAAACGTCTTTCAGAACCCGGGTCTTGGGTCTTTTTTAAACTTTTTTCCATTGATACATGTTCCCTGGGGCAAGACCCGGGTTCTGAAAGACGTTTTCCAACAGTAAATTGAATATCAGTCTTTAAAATTATCGTTTTTGAATTTGAATGTTTGAGTCCCATAGACTTCAATGGGGTTCTAAATGTTTGCGCGAACGGTCGGTCTGTTCGACGGTTCTGGTGCGAACCGAACATGGGGGTGTTCGGCTCATCCCTCCTCACTACCCATCGCCGCCGCTGCCCGCCTCACAGCCTGTCAAGTCTTACTCTCCGGGCCCAGGCTAATACTGGGTGGGGAGCAGAGGAAGATCACTCTGCCAGGGACGGGCCAAGGCAGAAGAACATGCGAGCGGAACGGGCATGAACCCCAAACTGAAGAAATATTGACTCCGCTCCGATCAGCACACGATGATCATTAGAAAGGGCACAGATAATTAAAAAAATACACCCCCCCCCAAGCTAGTAGGAGCGGCAGAGTGGGGGAGTGCAATTCAGATTTTTTTTTTATTCTGCACAGACTGTCTTTGAAATTGCCCCAGTCCCTGTACAAATCCAATCTGGTGACAAAACTGGGGACAGACTTGGTCCAGGGACAGTGTCTTCAATCCGGGGACTGACCCGGGAACTGGGAATGTCTGGTCACCCTATCCAAAAGCCATATAAAGGAATAGTAGTGATTAAAAAAAAAGTACTTGTGGGTTTAACCAATCATGTTTTTTTTTGTACAAATCTCCTTTAAGGGGTGTGGCCAGAGGTGTGCCCTATGCCTGCATACTTTTGCTGATAGGTGACCCTCATTCCCATCTCAAAAAGTTGGGAGATATGCTTGTGTGTTGGTAATTGTCAGGGCTAAAAGTCCCACAATACCTGGCATAATTACCTAAACTATCTTAAAGTTGTTGTATACCCTGTACAACCATGTTTACCTACAGGTAAGCCTAGATTAAGGCTTACCTGTAGCTGGTGTGAATATCTCCTAAACCTCCATGGTTTAGGAGATATTTACAACAGAGCCATGTGCCGATGTCATGTGCTGTAGACAACGGCACAGGCGCACTTTAGATACGGCGTTCATGACGTTTCTAAAGGGGGTCATGCCGTGACTGGCGGCTCCTACGTGCATGTGTGGGAGTGACATCACGTGACTCCGGCAGGTACAGACCCGGAGTTTGCGGCCCCCGGAAGTAAGAGGGGTGAAGATGGATGCCCGCTGCTAGTGGGGACAGCAGTGACATCGCAGGCTTCGGTTACAGGCAAGTGACACATAATAGCTTATTATTCTTTACCTTTGCAGGTAAATAAAGAGGAAGTAAAACCCATCAGGGTTTATTTCCTCTTTAAAGATAGGTGACACTATCCTTTTAACCCCTTTACAACCACTTAACGTATATATATGTGGAGTCCAGGAAGTGAGCTTAAATCCCGGCATCTCGATCGCACACTTCCAGCATGGAGACTGTTCAGTGTTTTCCCAGCTCTGCTGTACCCCTCCGCTTAGTAGTACATTCCTCCCTCAGTAGTACCACCCTGCTCAGTGGCACTTTATCTCCCTCAGTAGTACCACCCTGCTCAGTGGCACTTTATCTCCCTCAGTAGTACCACCCTGCTCAGTGGCACTTTATCTCCCTCAGTAGTACCACCCTGCTCAGTGGCACTTTATCTCCCTCAGTAGTACCCCACCCGCTATATAGTAAATCCCCCCCTCACTTAGTAGTACATTACCATCACCCACTTTCATCCCTCGCTCAGTAATACATTCCCCATAATCCCCAACTCCCCCCTATCTGCTCAGTAGTACCGAACCTGCTCAGTACTACAAGCCCTTGCTCAGTAGTACCCCCCAACTACTCAGTAATCATAGTTGCGCACAGCCTATTGCTTTAGAGTTTGCACCTCAAAGCTCAAGCACATACTTGTATGTGCACGTGAGTCCACAGAGTTCCTTCTTACACTATAGTGCTGCCCTTACATCAAAATTCTCTTTACATCAGAGTCCACAGAATACCCCTTTAGATCAGCATGCCCAGCAGATCCTCCCTACATCAGAGTCCACAGCATTCCCCCTTACATCAGAGTGCCCATTGTTCCCCCTACAACAGTGTGCCAGAGTTTCCCTTCACAGAAGAATGCCACCCTTACCTCAGAGTTCCCCCCATAAATCATAGTACCCAGAATTCCATTCCTACATCAGAGTCTGTAGTGCTACTCCTTACATCAGGGTACCTGGAAACCCTTACACCAGCGTCCATAGAGTTCTCCTTTACATCAGAGCCCACCTGAGTTCCCCTTTACATCAGAGTCCTCAGAGCTCTCCCTAACACCAGAGTGATCCCCTTACATCAGAATCACCCCTTACATCAGAGTCCGCAGAGCTCCCCCTTAGTTTAAAGTCCCCAGCATTCCCTCCTTACATCATAGTGCTTAATGTTCTCTCTTACAACAGTGTCTCCAGACACCTCTCTTACACAAGAGTGCCCCCCTAATCTTAGATTTCCCCCTTAAATCAAAGGCTTCAGCATTCTCTCCTTACATCGGAGTCCACATAGTTCCCACTTTATATCAAAGTCCCCAGAGTCCCCCCTTACATCAAAGTCCACAGAATTTACCCTTACACTATAAAGTACTGATTAAGTACAATAACCATTCCTAGATGTTCTGCATAAGATCTCCACTTTTTACATTCAGGTTACATTTTAAAAAGCAACAAAGCTCAGAGACCGAACATTATACTAACAATAGTAATATGTAAAACTGCATTTTCTTCAAGAATTGCACACTCTGAAATATTTTACATTTACCTTTTAACTACTTCAAAGCAGATTCCACTTATGTATAAAAAGACAAATTGAGCAGCCCCAGCAGTTCTTTTCACATTGTATTTCCTAAATCACACACCATACTGTCCTTACTACTGGTAATAGCACCTGATCAACAAACCGCTTTAGCTTTAAAACAGACACTAGAGGACGAAAAGATCATCAGACATAAGATGTAAAAGTGTGGATAAACAGAGCTTTGAATTGGCTATCGTTAAAACGTGTTTTTTTTTTAGAAACCTTACAGGGACCCCTGGTGGAAATGTTGTCATTTAGGCCCCTTTCACACTGGGGCATTTTTCGAGCGTTATTGGAGCGAAGCCTCATCTGCAATCCCAATGTGCTGGTAAAGCACTGCTAAGACCCTAAAGTTTTAGGGCGTTTTTGCAGTGCCTCAGTGTGAAAGGGTAAGGCGTTTTTTACAGCGATTTCAATTAATTTCAATGGAGAGGGGTGTTTTTGGAGCGTTTTTTCAGCGCCCAAAATCTGCTCCAAAGATGCTGCTTGCAGGACTTTTCTCAATGCCCCGCCAGTGCAACATCTCAGTGTGAAAGGGTAAGGCGTTTTTACAGCGCTTTCAATTAATTTCAATGGAGAGGGGTGTTTTTGGAGCGTTTTTTTCAGCACCCAAAAGCTGCTCCAAAGATGCTGCTTGTAGGATTTAGTGTGAAAGGATCAATTGAGAAGCATGGAGAACGTTTTATGAGTGTTTAAATGGCACTATGTTTAACGCTAACACGCTGTAAACACGCTTCAGTGTGAAAGGGGTCTTACATTAGTTAGATTTGTTTTATTTTTTAAGATGTCTGTTTTATTTTAACCTGGTGATATGGCGAGTACTGCAGTGTAGCTCCCAAGGAGTGAAACAGTATAGATGCAGATTTCAGCACCAGACTAATGGATAGCTCCTCGTGTCTAAATGAACCTGGATCAAGTGCTAAAATGATCAAGTATTACATTCCTGAAACACGCACCAGGGATAATGTTTATTGATTATAATCTGGATGGGTACATACAGTGTACATTATAACATTGTAATAAAGAAGTGTGGTATATTATTAAAGTTGACTAATTGACTATGAGTCATGTATACTAATGTGGTGGATTTTTTCTCTATCAACTAAGATCTAGCTCGCAGTGCAGACAACCTCTATTGGGCCTCATGCACACTGGACTTTAACCACTTAAGACCCGGACCAAAATGCAGGTAAAGGACATTGCCCCTTTTTGCGATTCGGCGCTGCGTCGTTTTAACAGACAATTGTGCGGTCGTGCGACGTGGCTCCCAAAGAAAATTTGCATCCTTTTCTTCCCACAAATAGAGCTTTCTTTTGGTGGTATTTGATCACCTCTGCAGTTTTTATTTTTTGCGCTATAAACAAAAATAGAGCGACAATTTTGAAAAAAGTGCAATATTTTTAACATTTTGCTATAATAAATATCCCCCAAAAATATATATAACATTTTTTTTCCCTCAGTTTAGGCCGGTACGTATTCTTCTACCTATTTTTGGTAAAAAAAAAAAATCGCAATAAGCGTTTATCGGTTGGTTTTTTGCAAAATGTATAGCGTTTACAAAATAAGGGATAGTTTTATTGCATTTTTATTTTTTTTTTTTTTTTTACTACTAATAGCGGCGATCAGCGATTTTTTTTCGTGACTGTGACATTATGGTGGACACTTCGGACAATTTTGACACATTTTTGGGACAATTGTCATTTTCACAGCAAAAAATGCATTTAAATTGCATTGTTTACTGTGAAAATGACAGTTGCAGTTTGGGAGTTAACCACAAGGGGGCGCTGTGAGTTTGAGTATTCCCTGTGTGTTTACAACTGTAGGGGGGTGTGGCTGTAGGTGTGACGTCATCGATCATGTCCCCCTATAACAGGGATGACGTGATCGATGCTGTGGCCACAGTGAAGCACGGGGAAGCTGTGTTTACACACTGCTCTCCCCGTTCTTCAGCTCCGGGAAAGGATCGCCGCACTCCAGCGGCGATCGGGTCCGCGAGTCCCGCGGTCCCGGAGCTTCGGACCGGGTCACGGGAGCGCGCCGCGGGCGCGTGCCCGTGACCCACGACTGGGTACTAGAACCAACGTATATATACGTTGATGTGCCCAGCCGTGCCATTCTGCTGACGTAAATGTACAGTAGGCGGTCCTTAAGTGGTTAACCACTTAAGCCCCGGACCAATATGCTGCTAAATGCCCAGAGGTGTTTTTACAATTTGGCACTGTGTCGCTTTAACAGACAATTGCGCGGTCGTGCAACGTGGCTCCCAAACAAAATTCTCGTCCTTTTCTTCCCACAAATAGAGCTTTCTTTTGATGGTATTTGATCGCCTCTGCGATTTTTATTTTTTGCGATATAAACAAAAATAGAGCGACATGTTTGAAAAAAAAAACAATATTTTTTACTTTTTGTTATAAGAAAAATTGAATAAACTAAATTTTAGTCAAACATTTAGGCCAAAATGTATTCAGCCACATGTCTTTAGTAAAAAAAAAATTGCAATAAAAAAAAAATAGCTACCTAGCGGGAACAGTGACACTAATACAGCGATCAGAAAAATGATCGCTTAGTGACACTGGCAATAGGGAGTGAAAGGGTTAACTAGGGCGGTGATCAAGGGGTTAAAACTTTATTAGGGGGGGTACGGGGCTACCCTGAACCTAACACTGCCTGTCACACTGCCTGTCACACTGACACTGCATGCAGTGATCATACATATATGATCACTGCAATCAGTTACAGTGTGACATGGGGTGGGGGGGGGGGGGTGATCGCAAGGGGTTAAATGTACCTATGTGTGTGGTGTCAGTGTAGTGTTGTTGCGACTTACTGTGCCTCTTCTCTCATCTCGGCGGTTTGAAAATACCACGGCGGCGGCGCACAAGATTGGCTGGGAGCGATCACGAGGGGTCGCACAGAAACGAACAGCCGCCCCCTCAAGATGGATCGCTCCTGCAGGTAAGCCGCCCGCCACACGATCGGACCCCCGAACCGCTAGTAGGCAGGGATGTAAATTTACGTCCATCTGCCTGTCCAAGCCCTTTTGTGGACGTAAATAGGCTTGCGGCAGGCGTTAAGTGGTTAAAATAACATTATAAAACCGCCAGTAGCTTTGCAGTGAGTTTTTCAACTTTTTTAAACATTTTTGCAATAGCATATTTTTTTTTTGCGTTTGATAGTGTTTTTCCGCTTTAGTTTTTTTTTTTTTTAGTTTTCTTTTTCAATGGATCAAAAACGTTACAAAACGCTGGTGTGCGCAAAGTTTTTGAACGTTTATTGGTGGTTTATCAACGTTTATCAGCGTTAGAGCATTTTTACAGCTGAAAAACTTATCTTAGGCCCCTTTCAGACGGACGGATAGAATGGTGCTTTTAGCTTTTAGAATGCTCTCCTATGACATTATTCACATACTACGGTTACCTGCTATTTTTTCCCCGCGGTTTTGTGCGGATAGAAAAACTAGAACTGGATGCGTCCAGCTGCGAAATCCCGCAGCTATCAGCACATAACCGCGAGTAATCGCAGTGCACTGTGTCAGCTGCGTTTGGTATGAATCTTGAGGGGGAACTCCACGCCAAATTGCAGCTAAAAAAACAGCACGGGTTTCCCCTACAGGAGCATACCAGGCCCTTGGGTCTGCTATGGATTTTACGAAAACACCCCATACACCGAAAAAACGGCATTGGGGTCCCCCCAAAACCCATACCAGACCCTTATTCGAGCAGCAGCCCGGCCGGTTAGGAAAGGGGTGGGGACGAGCGAGCGCCCCCCTCCTTAACCGTGCCAGGCCGCATGCCCTCAACATGGGGGGGTAGGTGCTTTGGGGCAGGGGGGCGCCCTGTGGCCCCCACCCCAAAGCACCCTGTCCCCATGTTGATGAGGACAGGGCCTCTTCCTGACAACCCTGGCCGTTGGTTGTCGGGGTCTGCGGGAAGGGAGCTTATCGGAATCTGGGAGCCCCCTTTAATAAGGGGGCCCCCCAGATGTCGGCCCCCCACCCTATGTGAATGAGTATGGGGTGCACCGTACCCCTAGCCATTCACCTGGCGGAACAATTTTTTTTTTTAAAAACCACACGACACAGGGTAAAGTAATTTGTTAGTCAGCTCCGGGGGCCCCACCCTCTCTTCTTTTGCTCTTTCATAAAGGGGGCTGCTTCTTCGATGTCTTCTGGGGGCAGGAGGATGTGCCCCCCCCCCCAGAAGACATCGAAGAATCAGCCCTCCCTCGTGAAAGAGCTAATACATGTAACAGAGTGAAACAGAAAATGTACATTGGTAAAAGTAGCAGGTAGAAAGGAAATATCACAATGATAAAACATTTAACCACTTAGTATCCCGGCCATTGTACTTTGATGGCCACAAGGTGGCTCTACAATGCCTGGAGGACGTCTATTGACGTTCTCTGCTCCTCGGGCCACAGGTGGGCGTGCACCTGCCACGTCACTGAGGTGCCGATGAATGTGCCTGGTGGCCACGATGTAAACACACAGATCCACGTCCTGTCAGGGAGAGGAGACCGATGCTGTGTCCCTTGTACATAGGGACACCGATCGGTCGCCTCCCCCAGTCAGTCCCCTCCCCCCACAGTAAGAATCACTCCTAGGGAACACATTTAACGCCTTTCTTGCCCCCTAGTGTTAACCCCTTCCCTGCCAGTCACATTTATACAGTAATCAGTGCATATTTACAGCACTGATCGCTGTATAAATATAAATGGTCCCAAAAATGTGTCAAACGTGTCCAATGTGTCCGCCATAATGTCGCAGTTCCAATAAAAATCACAGATCTCTGCCATTACTAGTAAAAAATTAAAAATAAAAAAAATTGCATAATTCTGTCCCCTATTTTGTAGGCGCTATAACTTTTGCGCAAACCAATCGCAAAAAGTAAAAAATATTGGCCCAGATTCACAGCCAACGGCGCATCTTTGTGTGGGCATAGCGTATCTTCTTTACGCTATGCCAGCACAGAGTTGAGAGGCAAGCATGCTATTCACAAAGAATATGCGCTCAATGTTGCGCCAGCGTAGCGTATAGTAAGTCAAAGTAGGTGGAAGTGGGCGTGCAATATTAAAATGAAGCGTGACCAGGGGTCAAGTCCTGGGGAAAAAAGTGTGGGAACTCCCACCAAAGATCCACTCCCCCACCAAAAAAAAAATAAAAATATACGTTCATATGCATAATTACTAACCGCATGTTATCGCGGGATTGAGAAAGAACTTTAAGCAAGCAGACCCCCGCAATGTCTCCTGGGAACAATGACAAAAGCTCCCAGGAGACATTGTGGCATCGAGCAAGTGACGGCATATCCGCACACTACCCGATGAATCCATATACAAGAAGCGGCCAGTAACATAAAGGATTACTAAGGTTCGCCTGCACCTGACAGTGATTTGAGCTGGACATCGCCGCTTAGTGAAGGATTATCTCGGGGGGCTCGGCTGCTCTCGGCTGCTGCTCTAGTCCTGCAAAGGGAACTGCGTTCCTGCTGTGAAAAAAGCGCAGGAACTCCGTTCCCACGAGTTCCCGCAGGACTTGAGCCCTGAGCGTGACCCTATGCAAATGATGGGCTGAGCTTCAAAAAAACGAACTGCGCATGCGTCATCTCTTGGACGCATCCCAGTGCGCATGCTCACAGTCACATCAAAATAACTGCCTAAGATACGTCAATACACTGCCTATGACGCGAACGTAACCTATGCACAGCCCTATTTACTTCCAACGCAAACGGCGTAAAATACTATGGCTGTTCCCTGGTCCATACCTTTGAATGAGTTGCGCCACCTATATGGGGAATAACTTTACGCCGGACGTAAGCCGCGTATCTTTTCCGCCTGGCGCATCTACGCTCGTGAATCGGCATATCTTACTCATTTGCATATTTAACATGGGTACGCCGAATGCGTCCATCGTAACTATGCGCCCACGATACGCCGGCTTAGGCAAGTTACATCGGGCGGCTGAAGCCTTGCTTTTCGACGTATCTAGCTTTGTGAATCGGCGCAGAGATGCGACGACGCACATTTGTACTTAGATACGTCGACGTAAGTCCTACGTGAATCCAGGCCATTGTGTTTTTTCTTCAAAATTGTTGCTGTTTTTTGTGTTTATAGCGCAAAAAATAAAAACTGCAGCTCTATTTGTGAGGAAAAAAATACGTCAATTTTGTTTGGGAGCCGCGTCGCACGACCGCGCAGTTGTCAGTTAGAGCGACGCAGTGCCGAAAGCTGAAATTTCATCTGGGCAAGAAGGGGGTATATGTGCCCAGTAAGCAAGTGGTTAAAAAAATGTATGCGTTCCTAAGGAAAAAAAAAAGAAGGGGGAAAAACACAAACATACCACAAGATTTAGAAGATTTATTAGGTATGACATGGCGGTCTACAGTAATGGCAACAAAGATTAATTCACCAAAAGCTAAAAAAATAGGTGAAAACCAGGGACTGGATATTTGGTAGACATGTGATCCAACTGGCATGAAACGAAAATAAAGCCAACATTTTTTTTAATATGGACTGCAGCACTCAATACTTACAGTACTTGCTTTAGTTTTATTTCTAACCTTAATTTAACACATACTGTTGCATTTCTTGATAAATATTGTCAGGTTATCTCTGATTCCATAAATGTGTGGCCATGCTGGACACATTAAAACAAAAGTTGCATTCAAATTAGATTTTTATGTGTGTGTGCGCATCATCCAGAAAAGACCATATAATTATTTGGCAGCTTAAAGTATCCGCAGCCAGAAAGTCCACCATTCTCAACTATCTGGACAGCAATTCGGGAGATTGTGAGGCATGCTATGTTGAAAACAAGATGCCTAGGTGATGATCCATCTTTGCAATCAGCTGCAGAAAGGTTATTTGATGTTCTGAACAATATTCAGATGAAGAGAAACAAGAAAGAGCACATAGAGTGCAACAAAGGATGTAAGTGACAATTCCACCAGGTTCATCATCAACAGTAGTGTAGCGATGGGTTTCTTGTGTTTTTGTTGTTTTATTAGGGGATTAACTTGGTTGTGGAAAGGGACATAGTATGCCCATGAAGATAAATTAGTACTTTGAAGAATATAGTAACTGCGTCACACTTCTCAAAAGAGCAAGATGGCTGACCCTAAACTTGACAGTCTTTTACCTCAGGACACTTCTTCCTCAGCACATTCCTTGACAGACTTTTTACCTCAGAACACTTCTCCCTCCGCTACACTACTTTAATGTCCAAGTCTAGTAATCCTGTCACCCCATCAGAACATGACTAGGCCTCACTCTGAATAAGTCCCAGTTAAAGGGGTTGTAAAGGTTTGTCTTTTATTTTCTAAATAGGTTCCTTTAACCACTTAAGACCCGGACCAAAATGCAGGTAAATGACCAGGCCCCTTTTTGCGATTCGGCACTGTGTCGCTTTAACTGACAATTGCGCGGTCGTGCGACGTGGCTCCCAAACAAAATGTGCGTCCTTTTCTTCCCACAAATAGAGCTTTCTTTTGGTGGTATTTGATCGCCTCTGCGATTTTTATTTTTTGCGCTATATACAAAAATAGAGCGACATTTTTAAAAAAAAACAATATTTTTTACTTTTTGTTATAAGAAAAATCAAATAAACTAAATTTTAGTCAAACATTTAGGCCTAAATTTATTTAGCCACATGTCTTTAGTAAAAAAAAAAATCGCAATAAAAAAAAAAAATAGCTACCTTGCGGGAACAGCGACACTAATACAGCGATCAGAAAAATTATCGCTTAGTGACGCTGGCAATAGGGAGTGAAAGGGTTAACTAGGGCGGTGATCAAGGGGTGAAAACTTTATTAGGGGGTGTACGGGGGCTACCCTGAACCTAACACTGACTGCCTGTCACACTGACACTAACTGCAGTGATCATACATATAATCACTGCATTCAGTGACACTGTGACAGGGGGGAGGGGGTGATCGCAAGGGGTTAATGTGCCTACATGTCCTGGTGTCAGTGTAGTGTAAGTGTTGTGTACACTTACTGTGAGATGTGATCTCTCCTCAGCTGTGGTTGAAAAAAACGCTGAGGGAGAGATCACATCACTTCCTCCCTCCTGTGTTTAAACAGGAGGAGGAAGTGACAGGGCAGGGCAGGGGGAGCGTGAGCGATCCGGAGGGGGGGGACAAAAACGAATAGCCGCCCCCTCATCCCGGATCGCTCCCAGAGCCACAGAGACCGTCGCATGTACCGGGGGGGGTCCCGATCAGACCCCCGACCCGCGTCAAGGCAGGGACGTACAGGTAAGCCAATGTGCCTGTACGTGCCATTCTGCCGATGTAAATGTACATGAGGCGGTCCACAAGTGGTTAAGCTAGTGCATTGTTGGTTCACTTACCTCTTCCTTTGATTTCCCTTCTAAGGGCCAGATTCTCAGAGGCGTTACGACGGAGTATCTCAGATACCCCGTCGTAACGCCTTTTTTTTGTCTTCGTATCTATGCGAGTGATGGTTAGCATCACTTTTGCTTAGATACGCTTCTACATCCGACAAGTGTAAAAGCATTACACTTTCGGATCGTAGGTGTAATGACAACTCCGGCCACTAGGTGGCCTTTACGTTGTTTTCGCATTTGCATATGCAAATGAGGTAGTACGCCGATTCTCGATCGCTTTTACGCCGCCCCGTCGTCGCGTACGTCGTTTTTGTTCGCGTAAGGTTACCCCAGCTTCTATGTGGAGTAACCTTACGAAGTACCGTCGGATGCCGTCGGGTCCCGTCGGATGCCATGTTAAGTATGGCGTCGGGTCAGCGTCAGCTTTTTCCGTCGCTTACGTCGTTTTACTAACTCGTTCGCGAATAAGGAGTTGCGTAAATGACGCTCACGTCGTTTTGACGTCGGTTTCAACGACGCTTCCCGACGTGAGCTGGAGCATGCGCACTGGGCTTTTTCCCCGGCCGGCGCATGCGCAGTTCGTTCGACGCGGGGGCGCGCTTAATTTAAATACAAGCCGCCCCATTTGAATTGCGCGGGTTTACGCTTGGCGATTTATGAGACGCCAGCGAAAACTACGGAGCAAGTGCTTTGAGAATAAAGCACTTGCTCTAGTACGCAGCGGCGGCGTAGTGTAAATGGCTTACGCTACGCCGCCGAAAATATATGAGAATCTGGCCCTAAATTTTTTTTTTTTCCTTTGAATTTCTCACTTCCTGTTTCTTCTCAGTAAGCTTTCCACCATCATCCAAGCGGTGGGAAGCTTACTGAACACCTTACTGAGGATAAATAGGAAGTGAGAAATTCAGACAAAGAAAAAAAAACATTTAGAAAGGAAATTGAAGGAAAAGGTATATGAACCAACAATGTACTAGCTTAAAGGAACCAATTTAGAAAATAAAAAAACAAACCTTTACAACCCCTTTAATTTACTTGATGACCCTTTGGAGGCCGGGGCCTGCAGAATCCCTTCATGGCAACAACCGTTTACTTGAGAAGAATAAAAGGTGATGGACTACTGATCCCAGCAAGTCCGACTTGCAAATTCTGCCCACCCTCATAGCTGCATTAATTTGACAAAAACTCTGCAGTCTCTCCCTCTGGCTCTACATCCAGCTCCCATGGCATGCCTATTCCAGATCTCTCCACTGTGCTCTCACTCCCCAACACCTGCCCTGGATCCTTCCTGGATGACTTTCCTCAGGACGTGCGAACCAAATGTCTATTTCTGCTCCTGTTCCAGGACACCTCTCCATGACCTTGTAAGGAGAGGCTCCCTCCTAGATTCTGAGCTCCTTCGCCTGCAGTACACCCCCCCCCCCAGATAGGGGTTACCTCAGACATGTCAGTCTAGCACTCCATTATCCAGTTCATGCAGCCGACAACTCCTCCCCCAGCAGGCTGACCATGGGTATATGTAGGAAGCCTGCTCCATGCCAATCCTAGTTGGGGATTGGTCAGAGCTCCTTACATGTACCAGCAGTCCAGCACCTTCTTCCTAGAAAACAGAGGAGGCGCCCAAGAGCTAAAGAAGTACATGTCAGTTACCTACTGCTACACTAAACCACTCCCCTGCCCCCAGATCACAACAAACAGGCCTAGCTCACAGCATAGGCCTGCTTAAATTTACCTGCACTGGCAGCTTACACAAAAACCCTTTACACTTAGCACCTACCTAAGGTAGAGGGTGCTACAGTTGTTTTAGGAGAGACACCAACAAAATAAGATATGCAAGTTCCATTTTTTTCAGACCTGCAGAAAGCCATTTCCAGACATCCCAACCTGCAAAAACTGACTTCAGGGAGGTTTCAAACTCATTTCAAGGAGGTGACGATTTGTGCCGGTGCCAACCCCCCCCCCCCCCCCAATAAAATGCAGCTATACCAGTGCCCCTGAAATGCAGCCTTACCAGTGCCCATGAAATGCAGCCTTACCAGTGCCCATGAAATGCAGCCTTACCAGTTCCCATGAAATGCAGCATGATGACACTGCTGCTGGGGCTGGGCTGGTGGTTCTGGCTGCTGGGGGCCAAGGGTCTGGCTGCTGGAGCTGGGCTGCTGGGGCCTGGAGTCTGGCTGCTGGAGCTGGGCTGCTGGGGTCTGGCTGCTGGGGCCAAGGGTCTGGCTGCTAGGGTCTGGCTTCTGGAGCTGGGCTGCTGGTCTTGGGGTCTGGCTGCTGGAGCCAGGGGTCTGGCTGCTGGAGATGGGCTGCTGGAGCCAAGGGTACGGCTGCTGGTGCCAAGGGTCTGGCTGCTAGGGTCAGGCTGCTAGGGCCAGGGGTCCGGCTGCTGAGGCCAAGGGTCTTTCTACTGTCCTGGCATTTTAGGACCTCAAGAAATTAGATACACCATCAGTACATTAGAATTGATTGATTTTGAGATATATGCTATAGTTTGTGGTCTCTATAACTTACCTATATACTAAATAAAATAAAAACACTGATTTGGGTTATTTTAACAAAAGACATGTAACGGAATACATTTTGGCCTAAATTAATGAAGAACATTTTATAACAAACGACTTTCACAATTTTCAGTCCTTTTTCCATTATTTAGCAAAAAAACAAACTGTGGTGATAAAAATGTTGTTTGGGTACAGTGCTACACGACCACGCTGAAAGCTGCAAATTTGCTTGGGCAGGAGGGGGGTAAAAATATTGAAATGGTTGAAGCACCCATAAGGTTGGGGAGTATATAAAGTGTCAGGGGTCTGCTTGCTTTTGGCATCTACCTAGAGAAACACCTTCCCTAATACCCTGTGTGTTGGACTGATAGCTTTGAGAAAGACTGCACTTAAGTTTCTTTAAACTAAATATGACTGCAATAAAAAAATCCAGTATAAAATACATGTGGATCAGCAGACAGCTTAGGGAATAGGAGCTCAAATAAAGATTAGGTAAATTATTGGTGGACATTTTCATTATTCACTTATCTTTAGTTGATTTCATTCCAACTACATCTCATGAATGCCAATCAGAAATCATATGGAATGGATACTAAAATGACCATTTTGTTCTCTTCTGTTCATTGGGTCATTTATATATCTTGTTACAAGGTTGCAGTCTCATTCCGAAGTTATACTTTCTCATTACATGTCCTATATTTTCTTTTCTCTGTTCCAGCTCATTAAAAAGTTGTTCACAACTGACTGACTAACTGAGTGTAGGATTTTTACATTATGTTTTGGAAAAGTGAAATTGGTTAACTCTTGCTCTGTTGTATTTCTTTATAATGTGCCGTCAATGGCAACTTTTTTGAAAAAAGGAAATATTAAAACACTTCTCACTTGGCTCTAGGTTAACCACTTTAGCCCCGGACCATATTGCTGTCCAAAGACCAGAGCACTTTTTTGTGATTCGGCACTGCGTCGCTTTAACTGACAATTGCGCAGTCGTGCGACGTGGCTCCCAAAACAAAATTGGCGTCCTTTTTTTGCCACAAATAGAGCTTTCTTTTGGTGGTATTTGATCATCTCTGCGGTTTTTATTTTTTTCGCTATAAACAAAAATAGAGCGACTATTTTGAAAAAAATGCAATACTTTTTTCTGTAATAAATATCCCCCAAAAATATATAAAAAAAAGTTTTTTTCCTCAGTTTAGGTCGATACGTATTCTTCTACATATTTTCCGTTAAAAAAAATCGCAATTAGCATTTATTGATTGGTTTGCGCAAAAGTTATAGAGTTTACAAAATAGGGGGTAGTTTTATGGCATTTTTATTATTTTTATTTTTTTTACTAGTAATGGCGACCTTATGGCGGACACTTCGGACACTTTTGACACATTTTTGGGACCATTGGCATTTTTTTAGCGATCAATGCTATAAAAATGCATTGTATTACTATAAAAATGCCATTGGCAGTGAAGGGGTTAACACTAGGGGGCAGGGAAGGGGTTAAGTGTGTTCCTTTGTGTGTTCTAACTGTATGGGGGGGTGGACTCACTAGGGGAAATCACTGATCTTCTGTTCATACATTGTATGAACAGAAAATCAGTGTTTCCCCCACTGACAGGATCGGGAGCTTTGTGTTTACACACATAGCTCTCGTTCCCCGCTCTGTAACAAGCAATCGCGGGTGCCCGGCGGCGATCGTACCCCCTAGTGGCCGCCGAAAGTGCCGACGTAGAATGACGGGGTTTCGCCCAGGAGAGCTGACCTGCCGCCGTAGAATGACGGTGGCTGGTCGGCAAGTGGTTAAAGAGGAGGTCCGACTAAAAAAAAAAAAAAATATTAAAAGTCATCAGCTACAAATACTGCAGCTGCTGACTTTTAATATATGGACACTTACCTGTCCTGGTCGCCCACGAGGTTGGCAGCCAAAGCCGATCAGTCACTCGGCTCTCGGCGGCTGCTGCCGCCATCCTCGGTGAGGGAGTCAGGAAGTGAAGCCTTGCTCATGCACTGCTCATGCACAAGTCGTGCTGCGCGTCCTCACTGGTCCCTGCTGTCTTCTGGGACTTGTGTGTCTCCAGAAGACAGCGGGAGGGGACAGTGTAGGCGCAGGAAGTGGCGTAGGTCACCTCTATGCCCAGAAGTACACAGGTATCTACTCCCTTCTTAAAGGTGCCAAATGTGACACTGGAGGGGGGGGGGGGATTCCAAAAAGCGGAAGTTCCATTTTTGGGTGGAACTCCACTTTACCCTCCAAAAGAGAAAAAAAATAGTCACCAGGTAGAAATTAATTACTTGAAAACCCTTCTTCCATGACTACAATGTTAGAAAAAAAGCCAAAGAAAAATCCAAATGCAAAAATCAATGCTACTTGCTGCAATGGGCAGTTCTAGGTGGCGACAGTGGCTTCCTTTTATTTATTCCATGACTACGATGGCTGAAAAACTAAAAACTTTAAATACAACTCCCCTCTGCTTTGTCAACAAGATATATAAATCTGTGATAAAGCTGTAAATCACCACGTACATATATACAAAATATGAAAGACCATAATTGAATATTCAAAAACATTCAAAACAAGCACAGCTCACAAGGCATTTATGGTAAGCTATCAGCACATAATTGACATGGTTCCTCTATTATAGCCATGGATCCCAAACATACAGATCCTCTGGACTGCGGAAATGCAAAAGCGGAAGGCAATGGCAAATATGCCCTAATTAGCAAATTCACCCAAAATGTGTCATAACGCATGATGCTTAAAAAATAAGCAAGAGGTTGCAACATATATTCAAGGTGCAAAAAAGCAACATCATAATGAAGACACCAATTGCCAATGATCCCATCTTAGGTATACCTTTGATCATTTTATTCAAGGAAGTAACACCAATCCCATCTGGCCCATCAAACCCCCTTAACTTTTAATTCTCTCTGGCCCCGAGGCCTCGTACACACGACCGAGAATCTCGTGGTAAAAGAAACATCGTTTTCCTCGACGAGTTTCTTGTCAGGCTTTTTAAACTTTTTTCCATTGATACATGTTCCCTGGGGCAAGACCCGGGTACTCAAAGACGTTTTTCAACAATAACTTGAATATTGGTCTGTAGTGTGTGGCGGGGTAAGGGGGTGTTCGCCACCCTTTGACTGTTCAGTGGAAGATGACTTTGTATAATGAATTGCTGAGCTTTTCTACTACTTACCTTCTCAAACGTGGTGACGTACGACGGCACTATAAAGGGGAAGTTCGATTCCACTGGCACAACCCTTGGGGCTGCTTTTGCTAATCTCATGTTACTGCGTGTTAAGTAAAAGTTTGGTAAGAGATGATTTGCGCTTTTCAGTCTGTTACAGCGTGAGGAATGTGCGATCTCCATTACGAACGCTACTTTTACCGAAGGTGCGCTCCCGTTTCATACTTTATTCTGAGCATGCGCGGGTTTCTAAGCATACACACGAACGTGCGTCTCGTTGTTAACCATCCCGATGAGAAGCACGACGAGAAAATTGAGACTCCCAACGAGAAAAAAGAAAACTTGTTCTCGTCGAGATCCACAACAGTTTTCTCGACGAAAAACATACACACGACCAATTTCCTCTGCAAAAAAAGCTCTGCCACCAATTTTCTTGATGGATTTTGTCGAGGAAAAGGGTCGTGTGTACGAGGCCTAATGCTGCGTACACACGATCACTTTTTGTGATGAAAAAAAAAACGACGTTTTATGTGACGAAACAAAACAACGTTTTTCAAACTTCATTTTCCAAAACGATGTTGCATACACACCATCGTTTTTCCAAAATGCTCTAGCAAAGCGCGGTGACGTACACCACATTTGACGGCACTCTGTTCCATTGAAGCTCTGTCTCATAACTTGCTTCTGAGCATGCGTGGGTTTATAAACATTGTTTTAACCACTTAAGACCCGGACACATACGCTGCTAAATGACCCAAGGTGTTTTTACAATTTGGCGCTGCGTCGCTTTAACAGACAATTGCGCGGTCGTGCGACGTGGCTCCCAAACAAAATTTGCGTCCTTTTCTTCCCACAAATAGAGCTTTCTTTCGGTGGTATTTGATCGCCTCTGCGATTTTTATTTTTTGCGCTATAAACTAAAATAGAGCGACAATTTTGAAAAAAATCACTATTTTTGTTATAAAAAAAATCAAATAAACTAAATTTTAGTAAAACATTTTGGCCAAAATTAATTCAGCCACATGTCTTTAGTAAAAAAAAAAAATCGCAATAAAAAAAATAGCTGCCTAGCGGGAACAGCGACACTAATACAGCGATCAGAAAAATAATCGCTTAGTGATGCTGGCAATAGGGAGTGAAAGGGTTAACTAGGGCAGTGATCAGGGGGTTAAAACTTTATTAGGGGGGGGGTGGGGGGGGCTATCCTGGACCTAACACTAACTGATTTTTACACTGCCTGTCACACTGACACTAAATGCAGTGATTAGATCACTGCATTCAGTGACACTGTGACAGGGGGGTGGGGGGGGGGGCGATCACAAGGGGTTAATGTGCCTATGTGTGTGTGTGTCAGTGTTGTGTTGGTGCACACTTACTGTGGATGTCTTCTCTCATCAGCAGCGGTGGGAAACACCGCTGCGATGAGAGGTGACATCATTTCCTCCTTCCTGTGTAAACACAGGAGGAGGAACTGAAACGAAGGGGGAGCGCTCCCATTGGCTGGGAGCGATCGCGGGGGGGGCGGAAAACACGGACATCCGCCCGCTCGTCGGCGATCGCTCCCAGAGCCAGGGGGACCGCCGCACGCCGCGGAGGGGGTCCCGATGGGACCCCCGAACCGCACGAAGGCGAGGACGTAAATGTACGCCCTTGTGCCTGTACGAGCCATGTTGTGGCCGTAAATGTGCGTGTGGGGGTCCTTAAGTGGTTAAACGTCGTTTTGCCCACACACGATCACTTTTTATGACACCAAAAATTTCATTTTGAAAAACGGCACAAAATTTTTTTTTGAAGACATAAAACAACGTTTTGCCCACACACGATCATTTTAAATGACGTTTTTTAAAACTGTCGTTTTTTGTCATCACAAAAAGTGATCGTGTGTACGCGGCATAAGAGTGACAGTGTCTGCTTAAATTTGAAGGTCACCATATACATGATCTTTGCCAGATCTGTCTTAAATGGGCTAGATTAGGCAACTATCATCTAATATTTATAGAGGCCTTCATATAGCTTTTCTAGAGTAAGCACAAAACAGCAATCAGGTTTTTGATGGATAGCTATAAAAGCAGAAAATATATGAAGTTAAGGAAGTTTGACCTATACATTTTGGCGTGTGTTTTTATTCACCTATTGTTCTTTCCCCTCTCTTTGTGCTAGTAGCAGTTCTTGTGAGAAAATAGCTAGATGTGCATTTTTTCAGTATGAATTGTCTCAAATGCCAGAATAAGACCGATCTTTCACTGCTACAGATGGATGAAGATTTCTGATAAGTGGATTAGGTTGGGGCGGTCAGGGTGAGAGATTTGTGTTGCAAAATTAAATGACAGAAAATGCTTCAATGAAGCTGTGTGTAAAATAATGAAAGCAATAGGCTTTCTGTCGACAGTACAATCTGTAGTAAGTGCATATCAAGAAGGAAAGGGAGGGACAAGGATGTTTAACACCATCTACCCATCCGTCTATCTTTCTGTCACATGTTTACTTGTTTCTTGTGACATCTGTTTATTCTACATAAATTAAAGTTTCCTCCAAGCTTTTTTTTCAGATTTGTATTGGGGCCAGATGGCATTCTGAGGACACGTTTATACTGAGGTTGGCTTTTCCTTACAAGCTTGATATGCCTATATCACACTGATTTTACATACAAGGGCTCATATAGTATACTAGGCTGCAACCAGGAAGCCATTGTAGCAGCCAAGTGAAGGACCTTAAATGACCTGTGTGTTTCCTGTTACTGCAGGGAGTAATTATTGTCCACCATTTCAATATGATTTGGACATATATTGTACTTCTCACTTGGACTTTTTAATACTGTTTATACAGTAGGTGACCGTGATATTGTATATAAACCCGGCTCGGCAGTGGCGATATTTGCCCTCCACGACCCCTGTTGCGGGAGCCAGCACCGAGCTCTGTCGCTCCTCCTGCTCGCCGCCCCCAATAGATTCCTATGGATACGCTGCATCTCATGGGGGCAGCGAGCGCGAGAAGTACAGCCTCGCAGTACTGATTTTCAGTGCGATTCCATTGCGCTGGAAAAACAATCTCACGGGCGCGTACTGTAGGTCCTATTAGGACTACCATAATAAGATAAATAAAAGTAAAGTACAGCCAAAGCTTAGGCATATGAGTATCTGTCAGCTGTACCATCTGCTGACCCTCAAGCCTCGTACACACGTACGGGTTTCCTGGTGGACTTTTTACCACCGGGAAACCCGAGGGGAAAGCTGAGAACCTGCTTGACAGGTTTTTCCCCCTACACACAGTTGGTTTTCCTGGCAGGAAAACTGCCACGAGGGCTTTGGCCAGAAAACCCAGCCAAGTGTATGCTCCATCGCAGTGTTTCCTATAGGAAAACTGCTGGGCACGGACAGTTTTCCCGGCAAAAGCTGTCATGGCAGTTTTCCTGATGGGAAAACTGGTCGTGTGTACGAGGCATTAGTCTTTGCCATTTTTAGTATCTATTTAAAAAAAAAAAAAAAAAAGTGTATGTAAATCCCCAACTTTTTGTTTTAGTTTTATATAAAACGTGATAAGGTCTTACTTGCCATTGTCTCCCTAGAGAAAGTAATGGGAAACTTAAAATTTTGAGTTGTTAAGGAAAGGGAGGTGAGGTATCTGCAAATGGGAAAACCTGCTCTGGTGACTGCTGTGATTGGGTGTCACAGCAGTCACATGATTGATAGCCTATCCTACTGGCTTCTGATTAGCTGTGACGGAAAGCAGTCATTGACAAGTTGGTCAGTGTGCTATAAAACATGCAGCGCACGCACTCCCAGGACAGAGAATCTCAGGTCACTGTGAATGCATATGTGCAGCAGCTGCGCGTTAAAGCTCATCTTCCCTGCCACTGAATATATGCATTGCGTGGTTGACAAAAAGTTAATAAAGAACTATTATTGTATATTTATGTGTATGCCTGTTTATTTACTTTTTTTTGTGAATGACAAGGGGTGCTATATACCCCTTACTTATTCATGTGTTCATGTAGGGGGGTGGCAGTATATCTAGGGGCCCCCTTTTCCTAATGGTGACTTCTAGATTTTATCATGTTCCCCTTCCCCACAGACCCAACATCCTGGAGGCCCAGTATTGTTCTTGAGTTGGAAGACATATACTCACTGCTTATACTTTTTCTAGCCACCCGGACTGCATACCAAAATAAAGGGTGTGGTGTAGATTCTTTAGGGTGCACCAGGTTATTCTTATTTTTTTGTTTTGTTTTCTTTGCATGAGTTCCCTCCTTAAAAATAACCTGTTACTTTTAAATTTAGTGCCTTTTCGGTGTCACTGTCGGTTCCTGGGACGTGACCTGGGGCAGCTACCATGCTTTCCCAGCATCCTTTTTTGCATTGGTACATGCATGTGCCACTTTGATGATTTGTGCTTGCAAACCTGTTGCTACCCCGCTCAAAGCCCCACTGAGTATTTTGAGATCCAACTGTCTGAGCTCCTAGTCACTGTCGTAGAGAAGGAAAGGTACCAGAGTTTCTAGTCAAATTATTTGACTGTTCCCAAGAAACGGCAGACCCTGCAGCGATTTGGATGGGTCCTAAATCTCCAGAAATCAGCACTGGATCTGATTCATCACTTAGAGCACAGGTGTCAAACACAAGGCCCACAGGCCGAATCCGGCCCTCCAGGCCATTTTATGTGGCCCTTGCACCTCTCCTGCAGGAGAGCTCCAGCCCTCCTATGGTCCTCCTCCAGACCCCTACTTTCTGCTTTCAAGCAATGCATCCAGCTTCTTCCCAGCAGCAGCATAAGGAAATGGGATGCACTGTGATATAAGGGAGAGTAGGGGACTTCTGATGGTGGGGTGACTCTTGATATCTAATGTAAGGGGAGGGGATGCGCTGGACATTCAATGTTACAGATACAACCGGCCTATTTGAGGACAATCATAATGCTGATGCGGCCCACAATGAAATTGTGTTTGACACCCCTGACTTAGAGCATCTGAGCCTAATGGAAACAGCCATTTCCATTTTCTTCCTTCCCCTGGACAAGCTACTGGCTCTCCACACCCGCATTCAGACACTCCCATCCATCAGTTCACTTTTGCATGAGGTAGCCTCCTTTGAGCAGTATTGTAGTTTTACTCCAAATTCTAGCAATGTAGGTGAAGCAGTCCGATTGTCTCATACACCTGACTACCACAACCATGTTTGCCCTGATTTGCAACCTAGCACTGGAAATGGGGTAATACATTGTACTGTCTTCTGATAGCTTGGAATGTGCCCACGATAGATGCCAGCCTGTTAGGCTGGAGTGGAGTACAGGATGCCCTCTTTAAACAGGGGAATTGCTAACTAGAAGAAGTGTGGCTTCTGATGAATATTCTGCAGCTCAGAACAATTTGATTGTCCCTTTAGCACTGGACTCTCAGCTGCAAGGTTACCCAACAAGGATAGTTGAACAGTACCACAGGAGTAGCTTACATCATCTATCAGGGAGGCACCAGAACTCGCACAGTTTAAATAGAAGTGAACCAGATTCTTCTTTTCATCCCTGCAAAAAATGGATACAAAAATACGAGTGGTTGCCTCAGCAACACTGGACATTCCTATTTTCAGACACTTGAATAAATGAGTCCCTTTTTTAGAGTGGTTATGGGGTTAATTGCGGTGCTGACCAGCCGGCACAAAAAATCCTTGAACATGCATAACTATATCCTTAAATCCTTCTTCTTTCTTTTCCTGGAATTGGCAAGGAAGCCCCAGACTCTGCCCTGACATTTTCAACATGAATTAAATATTCCTCAGTCCGACAGAGCCCCACGGCTCTCTCATGCCTTGGATGAAAATAATGCCAGCCATTTACAGCGTAGAAAAAAAAGCCAAAAGAAGCAAGCGACTGTTATATCAACCTACCCAGCACAGATATTTCAAGAAAAATATAGCGTATCTTCTGTAAGTGTTTTAAAATATTGTTTTAAAGTTTGATTTGAAAGTGTTTTTTTCAACTCCGCTTATTACGTTTTTTGATTTACTTATTTTGCTCTTGGACCTTTGCTGGTAACTACTGTATTTATCGGGGTACTTACAGTTTTGGTGTCTTGCGCGGTGTTCATCGTCTGGTCCGGCGTCCGTCTTCGGCTCCAGTAGTCCTCCCGGCTTCTCCAGCGATGTCTCGAGTCGAATCTCCGCTTCCTGCGCTCAGTTTGAACGCCTCCGCCGACTTATACCGAGGGCAGTACACTCGGGTACATGCGGCTAGGCTCGGCTTCGCTCGTGCTAACGCTCTGTGACGTTTATGCGTGAGCACGAGCAAAGCCGAGCCTAGCCGAATGTACCTGAGTGTACTGCACTCGGTATATGTCGGCGGCTCACTTCAAACTGAGCGCAGGAAGCGGGTATCGGCGTATATCGCGCACCCACGATTTTCCCCTTATTTTAAGGGGAAAAAAGTGCGCGGTATACGCAGATAAATATGATATTTGTATGTAGGACAATCATAGGCGTGTGCAGCCTATTACATTAGGATGTGCACCTGAGAGCTCAAACACATGTGTGTATATACAGACACACTCTTATAAATAAATGCAAACAAACATTTTAAAATTAAACAATTTTAATTAATAAACACGTAGTATGAGTGCACAATTAGCCTTGTTTTTTACATCATGTGGATGGCCAGGTGTGTGTAAAAAGCTTTCCTGGGGAAGAGATGGCAGCAAAATGCACTACATGAAGAAGGCAAATCAGCGGATGGTTAAAGGAGTTGTAAAGGAAAAAAATGTTTTGCCTAAAATTAATGTCTGCAAGTTGGACAGTCAGAATAGTGTAATGATTCTGTTAAAAAACAAGTAAATACCTATTGAATTCCTTCATCTATATCACCTCCGGCGTTCTAGTTTCTGTTCTCTCATTCACTTCCTGGTTTACGGCACTCGTTCATGTAAGAACTACATTTTCCAGTATGCATTGTGGCACGGCCAGTAATTCACACCTCCTTGAAGTCTCTAACACGTAGAGAGCGTCCTGCCGCACAGATGTAATTCCCAGTAGGGGGCAAGCACATCACTGACAACTGCAGTAAAGCTTCCCTTGACGGTGGTGAGTAACAATCAGACAAGCAGAAAGTGAACAGAACAGAGAAGAAATAGAGCAACTTCTGAGCAAAAACGAAACAATGAGGAAGTGAAAAGAGGAATGTCTGCAGGTAAAGGATGCTTATTATGAAAAACATTCTTTTTCCTTTACAACCCCTTTAAAGTATCTTCTGCTGATGACTTAGTGCCAGATACCACAGGATACCTTCAGAGGTCTAGTGATGCCTTAAAGAGTCAGGGCTTAACAGCAAAAGGTAGACCTACTTAGGTAGGTATGAAAACAAATATATATATATATCACAGTAATATATATAGGAGGTGGGTAGTCATATTGTTATGTATCAAATAAATTACATGACTATTCCCTAAAAAATCTAGCAAGTTACAGGTCTGTCCCCTATAGAATAAACAATAATATTCACGCGCTACCAAATCTGTGGGTTTAGATACTGCTGCAAACACTGAAGTATAAAGTAAAGGTAGTGTTGCGCTGTAAATGAATAATGTGTAAATAAAGTGCAAAGGTGCTCAGTAAAAAATACACTTAACAGAGGCAATTAACCTACGACCAATAAATAAGGGATTCTTAAACATTTTAAAAAAGAATAACATATGCTCAATATAAACTTTTTAATTCAATCTCATTTTATTAAAGAAGGATTTAATATATACTTTTAAAATATAAAGCTGATATCAGTTTGGTGTGCAAATGAAGTGAAAAAATTGCTCAGTGAGGAGTGCACTAAAGAATACAAATTCCTATAAATGCATAACAAATCATGAAAACGTATAGAGGCGTATGAATGAATGAATGAATGAATGAATGAAAAACTTATATAGCGTGGCACATGCGAACTTAATCGCCTCTGGGTGCTTGTTGTTCCTGTCTCCTTTGGTATCAAAAGAGATGAGTCTTGATCTTTCTCCTGAACGCTAATTGGTTCTCCTCCAACCGAATGCTGGTTGGTAAAGCGTTTCATAGTCTGGGACCTTGGACCGTGAATCTCCTTTCTCCTTTTGACTTGTAGTTGGCTTTCGGTATCTGGAGGAGATTTTGATTGGTGGATCGCAAAACGCGGTTGGGATTGTGAGCTTTTATTTTTTCGCATTGATAATGGGGGGCATTCCCATGGATACATCTATGCGTTAGACAGCGTGCTTTAAAAGTGATTCTGTCTTTTACTGGTAACCAGTGAAGGGTTCTCAGCGAAGATGAGATTGATTCCCAAGGTTTTTTCCCAGTCACAAGTCTAGCGGCTGTATTTTGAACGACTTGTAGACGAGCGATTTGGTACTTGGGGAGTCCGAGGTAAAGGGCATTTGCATAGTCCAATCTTGAGTTTACAATTGCTTCCACCACGACCGCTATGTCTTCCTTGGGAATAAAAGGAGTAAGTCTGCGTAGTAGGCGCAGCAGATGGTGAGATCCGCTGACTACTGATCCTATTTGTGCGTCCATTGTCAAAGATGACCCCAATACTTTTGACTTTGGCGCTAGGGGTGATGATTTTGCCCAGAATGGGCGGGGGGTCCAAGTTGTTGCAGGTTGATTCATACGCTTGACATGAAATAGGAGAAGTTCTGTTTTCGCACCCTTGCGTTTAAGATAACTCTTTGTCATCCAGTCCTCTATCAAAGAGAGGCATGTCTCTTGATTGAGGTGATGATCCTTTTTATTGCAAATGCGGAAATACAGTTGCGTGTCGTCTGCATATGAGTGATAGAGCAGTTTTTGGCTGCTAATAATCTCAAAAAGAGGGCGAAGATAGATGTTGAATAACACCGGCGACTGGGGGGATCCTTGAGGGACTCCGCACGATAATGTGCGTTTCTCAGAAGTGAAAGGTCCTAACTTCACTATTTGCGATCGGTTTTCCAAAAAAGAGAACCAAGATAAATCGCCTTCTGCGACTCTGGCTACTTCAGCTAGCCGAGTCAATAAAAGCTTGTGGTCTACTGTGTCGAAGGCTGCGCTTAGGTCCAACAGAACCAGCAGACATGATTCTCCTTCGTCTGCGGCCTCGAGAGCGTTGTCCCATATTTTGAGCAATGCTGTTTCCGTCCCGTGTCCTGGCCGGAATCCCGATTGAAATGGATCAAGTAGGTTGTGGGTAGATGCTGTTGCAGCTGTTGTACCACTACTTTTTCCATTATCTTTGAGAGTACATTTAGGCCTGTTATTGGACGACGGTGGAGTGGGTCCTTGGGGTCCAGGTTGGGTTTCTTCAAGATGGGTCGAATTATACCCTCCTTCAATTGGGAGGGCACAAAGCCCTCCATAAAAGATTGGTTGATAAGCTGCGTGATAGGAGGTGCCAGGATGTCGGCGCATTCCTTCAGCAGTTTAGTGGGGATGATATCATTCGGTGCAGTGCTGTTACGCAAAGTACCGATGATATTTTTAGTGGCATGGATAGAGATAGGTTCCAGCGTGAACTTACCTGGTTGTGGTGAATTACTGCAGGTGTTGTGTAAATAATTACGGGGGGCTACGGGGGGAATTGTTTTGCTGAATGCTTTGCCGGATTCCCTTGATTTTATTAATGAAGTAATCCGACAATTCATTGCAAAATTCTTGTGAGTCCGAATTCGGGGCTTCAAGACATCCTGGATTCATGGTCTGAGTGACCAGTTTGAATAGTTCGCATGGGCGATTAATGGCGCTGTTGATAGCCTCAGAAAAATAGTTTTTCTTGGCTTTGAAGATTTCTTTGTGGTATTTTCTTGTTGTTGCTTTGTAGACGATGAGGTTCTCATCTGAAGAGCTTCTTTTCCAGGCGGCTTCCGCCCTTCTGCGCTCTTGCTTCAGTAACGCCAGTTGGTTGTTGAACCAGCTGGAGTTATTTTTCCGGATATGGGTTTTACGTTTCGGCGCTATTAAGTCAGCTGACTGTAATCACATGTTCATCTTGTAGAAATAAATCATATAAATCATATAACTATATGCAATCTAATTCTTATCTGTAAAAGAGAATAACGTCCAGAAAATATAAGTGCAGGATGGATGGGTGACTGTATGATAACAGTGTCAAAAAATAAGGTGCTGGCAACAACTCTCTGGCATGGAGTGCTGATAACAGGTGATTTCCTGACTTCTGTGCAACATAATGTGTAGATGTCCCCTAAGAGCCGGTTCACACTGGGGCGACTCGTCAGGCGGCTCAGCCACCTGACGAGTCGCGTCCCATTCAATGTAATGGAACCGTTCTAATAGGAGCGACGCAAGTTGCTCCGACTTAGAAAAAGGTTCTTGCACGACTTCGGGGGCAGCTCGGGGCGACCTTTATTGACTTCTATACCAAAGTCGCTTTGCAGGTCGCCTCTGAAGTGTAAACCGGCTCTTACCTTACTGCTGTACGGTAACAGTATGTGGGTATATCTTTCTATGGAACCAATACGTCTCCTGGCAATCTCCCAGTCTGGCGTCTCCGGCTCCGCTGGTGTGTGTCTATCTGAAACCAGAGTCCCCTTTTTTGTCCCTGGTGTGTCTGCATCAAATAGGCCTCACAGTGGGGCATGGGGAGATGTAAAGAGGGATGCACGCTAGTGTAGTTGTTTCAAATATTTATTAGTAACAGCAAAGAATAAAACAGGATACTCACAATGGAAAGTATCAAACAGGCATGTAAACACGAGCAATGAGCTCGCCCACATCACTTCCAGCGCCTATTGTCCCCGACACTTATTTATCACTGTCACGTGACTTCATCAGGGGAACAATATAGACATTTTATATCTGTGCTAAAAAAAGAAAATAAGATATGCAGTGCATCTCTGCAATGCATGCACAATTCTCAATTTTTCTCTTTGCAAACTTTGGATTAATACAGGCATACCCTACTTTAAGTACACTCACTTTACATACACTCGCGAGTAAGGACATACCGGTGAGTGTATGTAAAGTGCCTTACAAGTAGGGATGAGCTTTGCGTTCGATACAAAGGTATGTTCGACTCGAACATTGCCTGTTCGTTCGTTCGTCGAAAATCGAACACAACGGGTCGTTCGCGCCAAATTCGAGTGACGTGTGTCGGCCCATAATTCACTGCGGCGTTGCGCGCTGATGATTGGCCAAGCATGCACCATGACCCCGCATGCTTGGCGGGCAGCCTCGTGTAGTGTGTTCCAGCTTTGTTAAAGAGAGCAGTCAGAGAGACAGAGAGATTATCTTTTTAGCTAGCTAGATAGAGCAGGCAGGCTAGTCAGTTTAGCTTTATTACAGTGTGTAGAGAATATATATACATCCTTAGGAGTTGTAAATATATTTATACACTGTATAGCTTAGCTAGATCTGCTATTAGTATTTGTCAGGCAGGAGATTGTGAAGGCAGGAGATTGTGCATAGCTGCAGTGCTCTAACGTGTTGTATTGCCTGTGGCTGTGTGCTGTGTTTAGTTTACATCTAAACGTACTGGGTGTTACTGCAATTGTCCTGCTTATTTGCACCTAAGCGCATTTGCTTTAAGTGCAAGTTTGCTGTGTAATCACACGTAAGCGCATTTACTGTAAGTGCAAGTTTGCTGTGTAATTGCACGTAAGCGCATTTACTGTAAGTGCACGTTTGCTGTGTAATCGCACGTAAGCGCATTTACTGTAAGTGCAAGTTTGCTGTATAATCGCACTTAAGCGCATTTACTGTAAGTGCAAGTTTGCTGTGTAATCGCATGTAAGCGCATTTACTGTAAGTGCACATTTGCTGTGTAATCGCACGTAAGCGCATTTACTGTAAGTGCACATTTGCTGTGTAATCGCACGTAAGCGCATTTACTGTAAGTGCACGTTTGCTGTGTAATCGCACGTAAGCGCATTTACTGTAAGTGCACGTTTGCTGTCTAATCGCACGTAAGCGCATTTACTGTAAGTGCAAGTTTGCTGTATAATCGCACTTAAGCGCATTTACTGTAAGTGCAAGTTTGCTGTGTAATCGCATGTAAGCGCATTTACTGTAAGTGCACATTTGCTGTGTAATCGCACGTAAGCGCATTTACTGTAAGTGCACATTTGCTGTGTAATCGCACGTAAGCTCATTTACTGTAAGTGCAAGTTTGCTGTGTAATCGCACGTAAGCGCATTTACTGTAAGTGCAAGTTTGCTCTTTAGTAGCACGTAATCGCTTTTACTGTAAGTGCAAGTTTTCTCTTTAGTAGAACGTAAGCGCATTTACTGTAAGTGCAAGTTTGCTGTGTAATCGCACGTAAGCGCATTTACTGTAAGTGCAAGTTTGCTGTGTAATCTCACGTAAGCGCATTTACTGTAAGTGCAAGTTTGCTGTGTAATCGCACGTAAGCGCATTTACTGTAAGTGCAAGTTTGCTGTGTAATCGCACGTAAGCGCATTTACTGTAAGTGCAAGTTTGCTCTTTAGTAGCACGTAATCGCATTTACTGTAAGTGCAAGTTTCCTCTTTAGTAGCACGTAAGCGCATTTACTGTAAGTGCAAGTTTGCTGTGTAATCGCACGTAAGCGCATTTACTGTAAGTGCAAGTTTGCTGTGTAATCGCACGTAAGCGCATTTACTGTAAGTGCAAGTTTGCTGTTTAATCGCACGTAAGCGCATTTACTGTAAGTGCAAGTTTGCTGTGTAATCGCACGTAAGCGCATTTAGTGTAAGTGCACGTTTGCTAGGGGTGGGAGCTGTGGTGGCTCAACGTGATTGGCACTGCGCTGACAAGCCATTCACCTCTGCAGCCAAGGGTTCGCATCCCGGTCTCGGCTACATGTGAATTGAGTTAGGTGGTCTCAGCCCGGCTCCCGGTGGGTGTGCTATGCAAGGTACGCCTGTGCTTAGTACACTCACCCCCCCACAAAAACCACCACACTTGCACGCACACAAAATTGGTTTAAAAAACACATGCACTTTGGCCATGCGGTCTCATAAAAATAAAGAGAGGCGAAGGACCTACAGGGCTGGCTGGGTGGGCTAGGCCCCCTCACTCCCTCATAGGGGGAGTCCCTCTGCCCCATTGGGGTCCCGTTGGGCCCCAGTTGGGCTCCCAAGAGGAGCAGGTAGGGCGGGGTGAGTGGGAGGCCCCCCTTCACACCCGCCATTGCCACCAGGGGCATGGAGAAGGATGGCGATTGCCTCCGGGGGGAGGGTCTGCCTACTCCCAACTCCTGCAGTCCGGCTCCTCTCTCTCGAGTTCACGCACAAAAATACACTTAAAAAAAAAAAAAAAGTGCACGTTTGCTGTGTAATCGCACGTAAGCGCATTTACTGTAAGTGCAAGTTTGCTGTGTAATCGCACGTAAGCACATTTACTGTAAGTGCAAGTTTGCTGTGTAATCGCACGTAAGCGTGTTTACTGTAAGTGCACGTTTTCTGTTTAATCGCACGTAAGCGCATTTACTGTAAGTGCACGTTTGCTCTTTAATAGCATGTAAGCGCATTTACTGTAAGTGCACGTTTGCTATTTAATAGCATGTAAGCGCATTTACTGTAAGTGCACGTTTGCTATTTATTTGCACATAAATGCATTTACTGTTAATGCACGTGGGCTATTTAATTGCACATAAACGCAGTTGCTCTTACTGCGCGTGTGCTGTTTAATAGCACCTAAACGCATTTGCTGTAACTGCATGTTTGCTGTTTGATAGCACCTAAACGCATTAGCTGTCACATGTCACATGTCACAGAGGTGTCAGGCTGGGCTAAGTGATGGCAGGGAGTGAGGATTGCTGGGAGCAGGATGGCAGGGTGCTGGAAGTGAGGATTGCTGGGAGCATGAATGGCAGGGTGCTGGGAGTGAGGATTGCTGGGAGCAGGATGTTTGGTTTGTGGAGAAAGCAGCAACTTTGAAGGTATTTTTATTTTGTTTTTGAGCAGCCATTAAAAAGGTCAGGGCAAGCACAAAGGGGGTGGGGTCAGGGGAGGAGCAAAGAGGGCGGCAAAATAAGGTTTCGCCTAAGGTGTCAAAAATCCTTGCACCAGCCCTGAACACGTGCCACCATGGGCGTCCTCTGAACTTTTTCCAGGGGGGGGCATAATTTTACGGTCACCTATGCTCCGCTTATTTGACAACGTCATGAAAGGGAGGGGAGGGGCTTAGTCATTATCCCATAAAGCGCAGGCATGTGCCCATGATATGCAGCCTCACTGTGCTGATCAAATGTACAATACAGAAGATGTACAGTATATGTATATAGAAGGGGTGGATAGTATTGGTATATAGAGGAAGGAAGGTGGGTATATACAGCTCTATATGCAGGACATATGATGTATATCTGTAGTCAGTGATGGAGGAATACAGGAAGGTAGATGGGGGTATATAGCTGTATACAGGACAGGACAGATGATATGATCTTTCACTGACCATACCTGTATGCATTCAGCTGCCCCCCTCATCTGTATATATGTCACCCCCCCTGTACACAAACAGCCTCCTCCCTTCACTTGTACTCACAGCCCCCACTTGTAAGGTCACGGTGGTCTTCCTTCTCCCAAGTCCTGTTTCCACATGTCCATTTGAAAATACCTTACAGGTATCAAAGCAAACACGAGGGCACACATACAGGAAGCGGCCAGAGGTGGCAGTAAAGAGCTCTGTAAGCTCCGTGATACTGATCTTGCAACAGCTGTGGAGGCGACTGCACAAACACAGAGAGAGTCAGCTCAGCCACAGAAGCGAGCATGGCAGACCCTTGCTGATTTCAGGGGGGGTCACTCGCCCCCCCTTAACCCTATGAGCGGACGCCCATGCGTGCCACTACTATAGACACCCAGCAGGTGTGATATTTAAAGGAACTTTTCATTATTATTTTTTCACTTTAAGCATCATTAAAATCGCTGCTCCAGAAAAACGACTGTTTTTGATTTTTTTTTTTCATTGATACATGTTCCCTGGGGCAAGACCCGGGTTCTCAAAGACATTTTCCAACATTAAATTGAAAATTTTCGTCTTTAAATTGATCGTTTTTGAATTCGAACATTCGAGTCCCATAGACTTCAATGAGGTTCTAAATGTTCGCGCGAACCCGCGGTCTGTTCGAACGTTCTGGTGCGAACCGAACGCGGGTATGTTTGGCTCATCCCTACTTACAAGTATCGTACAGACATTTTGCAGCCACAGTAGAAGGAGCTGAAGCTCGGAGAGCATAGCCTGCCTTGTTCTAGTGTGCCACTGACATCTCCACTACAGCCCCTGAGACCTCAACTACAGCTCTTGACACCCCCACTATAGCCCCTGATCCCCCACTACACCCTAGAAGTGAAAAAAGGAATTGTTTCACTTTAAGTACATTTTCGTTTTACATACATGCTCTGGTCCCATTGCGTACTTAAAAGTGGGGTATACCTGTACTTTTTTTATCCCCTAGGCCCCTGCCTTTTATCACAACCTCCCCATTCCTAATGCAGGACAATTTCATGAGTAAAATGGTGGAAGCCCCAACTATTTACAAACACCACAGAGCCGATTTCAAAATTGGCGGTCATTTGTTTGTTTATAGTGCAAAAAATAAAGTGATCAAATACCACCAAAAGAAAGCTCTATTTGTGGGGAAAAGAGGACGTCATTTTTTTTTGGGTACAACGTAGCACAACCGCGCAATTGTCAGTTAAAGTAACACAGTGTTGTTTCGCAAAAAAAGGCCCGGTCATTAAAGGGGGTAAATCCTTCAGGGGCTAAAGTGGTTAATTTAGGTTCATTTGAATATCTTATTTAGAATATCATATTCTGTAGAACATGGTGTCTTTGGGCTTTTCACTATTCAATAAATGTTTTCTACTACAAACACAGAGATGTATCTCAAGGTTTAAAGCCCTTGTTTAATATCTGATAAAGGATGGACATTCAAAACATTGCAGATTTGCTCTGTCTGCTTCAGTAAGGCTTTGTTCTGGATTTAAGGTTAATAAAGTTTAATTAAACAAAATTTATAAAATTCAATATTTTTACAGGCCAGCAGAAATCTTGCTTTGGCAACAGGCTAACCATATTATTTGCTCTCTTAATGCCGTGGATAGGAATAAATTGGATATTGATACCTCAAGCCATTTTGTTGAGCTGATGGAAAAAGAAAAAGCAAATATATTTATCTTGCAGATGTTATTAGCAGGGTAAATATCACTCAGTTTTTGGCACGCTGGCCGCTTAGTGAAGTCTTGAACCCTAAAACATCTGAAGGGCTAAAAACGTGAATTTAATCAGTAGAAATTAGAAAATGACTTAAGAAAATGATGTACTGCTGCCTAATTCATGTAATTTTGAATTTTGTTTGACGTTCATGTCTGAGTGGACTTTAAGTGTATTTCCACTTTTTCAGTCAAGTTCGAAAAAACCCCACTATATGTTTGTTACGTGTTCCCATTCACATAGAATACCTAAAAAATATTTCTTTCCGGGAGAAGGTGTCATGGGTGACTGCAAGGATTCTTAAACAATGTCAAAGTGAGTTTGTTCTAATGCCGCGTACACACGGTCGTTTTTTGCGATGAAAAAAAACGTTGTTTTTTAAAACGTCATTTAAATTGATCGTGTGTGGGCAAAACGCAACAAGCTTGAATTTTTTGTGTCGTTTTTTGTTTCACAAAAAGTCACCGTGTGTAGCAAAAACTTTTTTTTTTGTTAGGACAGACCAATCTAATTACAATTGATACTAAAGATCTACACAGCTACCCAGCTCCCTCATAAACAAAAATAACTAGTAGAATTTTACAGTGCTGGGATATCCAGAACAGAACATCTATAAAAGGGAAGCTGCAAAAGTTGAAGAACACTCTAAGTCAGGGGTGCCCAACCTTTTGAAGCACAAGGGCCACTTAAGCGACTTGGTAACTGGTCGTGGGCCACAATCAGCTGAGCGGGTGCATGGCAGGTCCGTGTCCGCTCTGCATATGCAGAGCGGACCCAGACACAGTCTGATCAGATTGGAGATAGGACACAAGTCGGTTTACATCTGCCCCTCCTTAGAGGTGAATGAGTCCAATTGGGTCAGACTGACCATGTGTGTGAAAGGGACACATGGCTGCTTTCACACTGATGTTCTGTGATTTACCCGCACTGCGGGTGCAATGCAGTGTACCTTTGTCTATTGCAAAGTGCAGAAAAGCCTTCTATTATATTCTGCAGATTTGGTGCAATTTCAGAAAGCTCACCAAACTCACAGGTAATAACAAAAGTCTATGGCTCAGTGCAGGTAACCCACAGGTGCACTACGGTGCATCTGTGGACCAGTTTGAAAGCAGCCCAGTAACCACTGCAGAACAGATATGCCCATATATATATACACACTGTAGGCCAGATCCACAAAGAAGTGCCGCTGGCATAGCTTATCTAAGTTTCACTACGCCGCTGTAAGTTACAGCGGCGTATCCATATTCACAAAGAATTTCCGCTGTAAGTTACGGCGGCGTAGTGTAATTGTTGCGGCGTAAGGCCACGCAACTCAAATCAGTAAGATGTGGGCATGATTTAATGTAAATCATCATGACCCCACGTAAAGGACATTTTTTTTGAATGGCGCATGAGCCGTCCGTGGAGATATCCCAGTGCGCATGCGCAAAATGACGTTACAAATAGTCAATGAAAACGACGTGAACGTAACTTACGCAAATCCCTGTTCGCGAACGATTTACGCAAATGACGTGAACGACAGAAAATTTGACGCTGGCCCGACGTCCATACTTAACATTGAATACGTCTCTATACAGCAGGGGTAACTTTACGCCGGAAAACGACTAACGCAAATGACGTAAAAAAATGCGCCGGGCGTATGTATGTTCATGGAAAATTCAATGGAAGCGCCCCTAGCATCCAGCGTAAATATGCAACTAAGATACGATGGCGTAATAAACTTACGTCAGTCGTATCTTAGCGTAATTCCGGCGTATCTTGTTTTGTGGATACAAAACAAAGATACGCCAGCGCTAATTTGAAATTATGGCGGCGTATCTGGAGATACGCAGTCGTAATGCTTTGTGGATCTGGCCCTGTGATTTTAGTAATAAACTGACCTTTAATAACAGTATTCTATTCTATTCCATCCCAGAGCAGGAGGTCACGGGCCACATCAGAGGGCTCCGCGGGCCATGTGTGGCCCCCCGGCCAATGGTTGGGCACCCCCGCTCTTAGTTATGGTCATGATTCCAGATTTTAATTGATATTAATAACGATTATAATAAACAACAAAAGGTGCCCCATTTGCACTGCCTGTATTGGCCCAATGGGTGCTATCTCTAGGAGCATGAAAGCTGGACATCCACTGGGCCCTATACTCTGGCCTACATTGCATTGAGGATTATTTAGCTCAGGTTTTATGTGTGTTGCTCACTCTACTAAAGGAATAGTTTACAGGTGTTACCACTGAATGCCCCTTAAAGTTTGTTTTACTGTGAGCCAATAAAAGATGCAACAAGCATGCCTTTTTTTAACACTACTACAAAACGAGGGGCCTACCAACCTCCTTACCTATCCGTAGTGACTTTCATACCAAAAAACAAAAATCCAATATACACCACTTAAAGAAGTTAAGCAGATTCAAAAGTATAACTAAAATAAAAATGTATAAATACACCCAACCCAATCACAGAAATTTCTAAAGGCAACATCTTTTTTTTTTACCTTAATGCATTCCCTGCATTAAGGTAAAAAAATACGTCAGTAAGTGTAACACCCCTTAACTCCCTATATATTTGAGTCCTATTTCAATCAAGAGCTGTGTCTGTCTGCACTGCTCTCTCCCTCCTCACACAGCCACAGAAACAGCAGAAGGAGCCCTTGGCACAGGCACATCCACAGTATCCTTATTTGCCCCCTCCCCTGCCCCTGCCCATCAGCACTGGGTGAGTGAGGGAGAGAAACATTGCAATACTAGTAAGTACCAGTAGACTGATTTTGTAATATGTGGGTACCCAAGCTGCTATTTATAGCATACTAGTAAGTGTCAGTGTGCAAAGGTGTGTTTGTGTTGAAAGAAAAAATCAACTCTACTGTTGGGTGTCCTACATGTGTGATTGCTGCTGCATTATGTAATACCAAGTTTTGTTTTTTACATTTTAAATTGGGGTGCCTCGAGAGTGTGCATAATTTTAAGGCATGCCTTAACTGAAAAAAAAGCTAGAGAAACACTGATCTTAAATCTTAAACAGCATTGACTTGACAATTCATACGCACAAATGGCAATAGGCAACACATGGGTAGTCTTTACAATATGCAGGCAACAAACGGGCAATAGTTACAATATGCCAACAACAAGTGGGCAATAATTTGAATATGAAGGTAACAAATAGACAATAATGCCAATATGTGGGTAACAAATGGGCAATCATGACAATACCCAAGCAAAAAATGGGCAGGCATTACAAAAGACTGCCAATGTGCAGGCAATCGTTCCAATAGATGGGCAACAAAGAAGTCACAACTGTCACAAAAAAGTGGAGAAAAGAAAGGGCAACTGTTACAATACCCTTGACAGGGATATACAAATGTGTCACTAAAAGAAGAAACTGGCATTTGAAACACAACGCAGGTGACAGGCAATATGAGAGCAAGAAAGGGGCAATAGTAACAATATGCATGCAGTTGTGACAATACGCTGGCAAGAAACAGGCATTACCCCAGGACGAAGTCAATTGTGACGAAACGACGTAGGGTGAAGCGGCGTGCTGACGTCATCACTACATACAGAGTCCCGGAGTGAACAGGCTGTGTTAGCCGGCCGGATACTAATTTTCACATGCCATGTTTTATCTTATTATTGTAGGTGCGATTTTATTTTATTTTTTACATTAAAATGTTTTACTGGGTTACGCTATTTCAGTCTTCTTTCCTTCCTCACTTGGCTGTAATCACATCTGACCATCTGTAAGCGTTGGGAGATTTATCAGATACCGGAGAAACGATATCCTGTGACATAGACCCCCAGGCTGGTTGGGATCTTTCTTTTTGGTAAGAGGCAGTTTGTTTGGAAGGTGGGGGATCTATCTCATCACTGTTCTGTGGTTCCTTGTGGTTTGATGTCACCATTTCACCTGCAGGAAAATTGAATCACCATCTGATGCGTTTTTACCTTTGAAAATAGGACTGTGATTTGCTTACCCCTTTTCACTGAGACATATTAGAATGTGATGCAAATAGGGCAACTTATTTGTTACAGTGATCTCAACACATCAATAGCACAACAATTTTAATTATATATGCAATTTGTTTTGTTTTTTATTGAATGATCACTTTATTTTGCACAGCTTGTTTTCTTTACTTAGTCATTACAATAAGCAGATAAGTGATTAATCGTACCAATATGCAGGGAATTTTATGGGCAACTGTTACTAAACACAGGCAAAAAATGGGTATT
The DNA here is from genome assembly GCA_029574335.1 of Rana kukunoris. NCBI lineage: Eukaryota > Metazoa > Chordata > Amphibia > Anura > Ranidae > Rana > Rana kukunoris. The sequence continues at coordinate 27,754,733 of CM056057.1, forward strand.
CATTATAATACATGTTAACAAATAGATGTGTGACAATCCGAGTGCAAAAAATGGGCAACTCTGACAATACGAAGGCAACAAAGAGCAATTCTGACAACACATGGTCAACAAATGAGCAGTCATGGTAATAAACTTGCAAGAAACAGTCCCCTGTAACAACACACAGGAAAAAGTCACGTGAGCAGTGACGCAATGCGTCACAGAGAGAATCGGGTGAGGTCACTTCTGGTCAATCCCGAGACTGGAAGTTTACTACGCTGTCTGTCTTATACTATTAATGTAAGTTACTACGTTTTGTTTGATTCAAATTTTTGGAATTACTACACTATGGAGCCCTCCCATTTCTTTGCATGAAAAAGCCTTATTATTCAGTGATTGTTATTCCATCGGGAACGTTCTGGGAACCTATCGACTAAGTGAAAACATCAGAGACGCTCATTAGTTTGATCTATGAGGTAAGAGGCTGGGGAAAACAGTGTTACACACAGTGGATGGTGGAAACTCTCTGGATACTGGCACTTTATTTTTGATGAACTTTGTTGCACGTTGAGGATCCATATTATATTTGGACTATTTTTGCACTTCTTATAGGACTATTTCTTTTTGATTGATTATCTATTCCCTTGCACTTTTGTTGCGCCTGCTTCCTATTTTTGAAAAATACTGGATTGTCATTTGGACATTTGATTATTTGAAATCATTATTTGCATTTTTGATTGATTCAATTAGTTATATATCCACACTTTTCGATATTATTATTTTTTATTTATGGGGATCATTAATTTATGCAGTAAGCGCCAAATTTATTTTATTGCCAACTACTGGAGTACGTTTACATAACAAATTAGTAAAAAAAAATGCTAATATTAAACAATTTGACAATATTTTCAATTGTTGTAATTTTCAAAAGAATTACCATTTATCTATTTTGTGATTGATGATTTGAAAGTCAGATCTTAAGTAAGAGACAAGCTATATTTTAGGTTTACACAAAAATCTGATTGTGGGACATGGCTTAACCTTGATAACATAATCATACGTCAGAATTTCATGATTATTCAAGGGATACAAATACATTTTTGCAGAAAGTATACCTCTAATTTTGCTGACAAAAAGAAAACTACTCCCTTGGTCAGTTATGTGTACTGCTAGATCTCTGAAAACATAATCAAGAGTTCTACCTGCTGTGTTTGTTTTGACATGAACACGTGGATCCCTGTTTGCTTCCATCTTCTTGTAGTCACTTCATTGCTGTGTGGGAGATTCCTCCTGCGATTGTCACATAATCAGTGCATAAAACACCAAAGAATTCTCATTTTTTTGTCAGTCTTATAAAAACAACTAGAAAATGCATTTCCTGCAGAAAAACGCGTGGGAATGCTGAATAGCTGAATTGCTAAAGCTAACTGGATGAATAGCTTAAATCCGTAAGAAAAAATTGAAGTGAGAATAGTTGGAAAAGAAGGAAAAGCTAAAAAGCTTTTTTTTTTAAAAGCTGACACTAAACTAAATTGTTGGCTTTAAAAGTTTGCAAATAATAAAGCCCTGTACACACAGGCCAGAATCTCGTCAGGAAAAACACGTTGTTTTTCCTGATCAGATTCTTGGCAAAAATCTCTTGCCGTCCGAGTGTACAGACACTCCTTTCAAAAGAACTGCGGTTCTTTTTGAAGGCAAGAAGGCGGTGACGTCATCTTGCTGCACCCTACCTATGCCTAGGAAGCTGCCGCGCATGCGTCAAAGTCATTTCGAGCATGCGTGGGTTTCCACGGCGACAGGTAAGTATTCACACTCTCGGGTTTCTCGGCAGGAAAACACTGCCGAGAATCACAACGAGAAAATAGAGAGCAGGTTTTTTATTTTTCTCATTGAGATTTTAGGCAGTTTTCTTGACGAGAAACCTGAAAGCCTCATACACACGCTCTGTATACTCGGCAAAAAGCTCTGCCAGCAGTTTTCTTGCTGGTTCTTGCAGTAAACCGAGCACCTGTAGGAGGCTTAAGCCCAATACACACTCTGTTTAATCGATAACATTTCCTGAAATGATCACTAAACTTAAACAGCTTTTTCACAAAAACAGTAAAAGATATCAAACTAAAAAGATATAGCCGAATAGCTAAATATTTTATGAACATTTTAAAGTTGGCTTGGCGTCTGTAGGTAAAAGTATGAAGAAGCTGAAACTTTTGGGATCGAAAGAAGATTTTAAGGATTTGAAGCATGCTCTCATTGACTTCAATGTTAAAAAAAGTGTTAAAAAGCTTAATATTTTTAAAAGTATAAATAGTAGAAAAAAAATTAAGAAGTCCCATCATTAGCTGATAGAGCTGAAAATGTTAAATATTGGTTTTAATAGCTTGGAGAGCATTTCCATTAATAATAAAAATACGAATAACAATAATGGAAATACTTGGAGAGCATTCCCATTAATAATACAAATATGAATAACAATACAGTACGTGGGAATGCTTGGAGAGCATTCCCACTTATAAAAAAATAAAAATTCTATAGTTTGTAAACTACCAGTATATTGTGTAACAATTATATTTGATATCAAAATTTAAAGCTGAATTATGACCAGAAACAATTTTTGTACATTTGTCCACATTGGTGGTCAGTGAAAAAATGCCCCTAGTATTAGTAGTAATTGTACAGTAGTAGTGTTGCTCACGAATATTCGCATTGCGAATATTCGCTACGAATATTGCATATTCGAGTATTCGCGAATAACTCGAATATCGCGGCGAATATTCGCTATTTCGAATATTCGTATTTTTTCAACTTTCGCAATCAAATTCGCAATCATTTTCGCATTTTTTTTTTTTTTTATAAAATATAGCGAATATTCGTAAAAATAACGTATATTCGTGATATTTTATCCAAAAAAAAAATAGCGAAATTTCACAATTTTTTTTTTTTATAAAATATCACGAATATTCGATATTAAAAGTCACACCAAAAAAATAGCAAAATTTCGCATTAGCGAAATTTCGCATTGGCGAGATTTCGCATTTTTTTTTTTTTTTTTATAAAATATCACGAATATTCGATATTAACGAATATTCGCGAAAATTCTTTGAAATATTTGCAAATATTCTTTGAAATATTCGCAAAATATTGCAAAATCGAATATGGCGTATTCCGCTCATCACTATACAGTAGGTGAGGAATAAGTTCACCACTACATACCCTCAAGGGACACCTAGAAACTTCAGGAGGAACCCTAGGGTTTTATGGTCCTTGGTTAAGAATAGTGCATTTACTATAATATGTTTAGGTAGTTTAGGACAGTAACTTCACTAGTTCATTAATTTTAATTTCCATGTTTAGAATACATTTGTCTGCAGTGACATCTGGCATGTCCATTATTATAACTATGTCAAAAGCCATCTATTATAATTAATAGCATGGAAGCACCAAAAGCATACAGCTAATATACAGTATATGCTGATGTCTTTACATTTAGCCCCAGGGGTATAGTAAAAGGAATTAAAAAAAAAAAAAGACACAAGTACTTTGTTTTGTGATATGGATAAATAGGTAGGCCCACAGGGGTTAACACATTAATTTCTGCCTCGGAGAGCTCCGAGCCACCTCTCACATTGTAGCTTCAGACTCGATCCTTAGAGAGATGGGTGTTAATGAGAAAGACACTGTATTTCAAGTTGTTTTAAAATTCATTGTGAAACAGCAAAATATCAGCCCAGATCTGCTGGACAGGATGCTTTGAGATGGATTATACCATGTCTGCCTCTTCTTTTGTCCATATATCTTCTCAATTATCTTCTATCTCCTGATTCTTATGTTTGCACATAGTATATTGTTTATAGGGAATACTTTGCCCTTCCTAAATAATAAGATAAACAGATATTGTCAACGCTCTGCATAATTCTAACATCAAGTAGGTTGTCCTGCAATTCTGTAGTCTCATTTTTAAAACTGGCTTTAAAGGCTCAGTCAAGCATTGGGATGCGAGATTCATGGAATATTTTGATTCATCATTCAAAGTCATCCACTGACTTATGACTCAAAGAATCCAGAAGCAAGATTTCCTCGCTAAAGGTACTGTCTCTGCCAGCCCCAAAATTGACTATTTCTGCAGCTATAGGAGAATTTCTTTTACACCTTTTGTCTTGTCCTATTAAACCATTTTATAATAGTGTATAGAGTACATGAACAAGCCACAAAAGTCCCTATCCCTTAAAGGAGATTTGGATAGCATGGTGGAATATTAACTCCATATTGCTCAACACATATACAGCTGTAAATTCATAATTTTCAATAAGAGCCGTTTATACCAACATGCTGTTTCATGTGCACTTCAGAAAATAGAGCATGTTGCATTTCCTAGCACCACAATGTGCATTAATGTACATGAGCACAATATCCTGATCCAAAACAGTAGGATTTTGATGTTTGGCTTCTCTAATATTCATTAGTCTAACTGCAACTTCCTGGAGAGTGTTTGGGAGAGTGAAAAGCTGCAAAACTCCGACCACAAGATAGGTGGACAGCATTGCTTTTATCATCTGCCAATACCACCCAAAGATATATGTCCAAGGCCTTAGGCTTTATAAAAACAACAAGAGAAAGTCCCAGACCTAGAACCGGACTGTCACATGTATTTTCTCAGATTGGCAACAAATGTCATAGTCAATACTAGCAGCCACTGTTGAGTAAAAAGATTGATTGTGATATTGGGAAAAGTGTATCTGTCCCGTTTTGCTGCAAAAACAGCTGCATCGCTCTCAACAGACGCTGTCATTCTGGTTTGAATATCTTCTGTCTTGCTACTGGATCTGTGAAGCCCTGTGCACACGACCGGGATTCCCGGCGGTATAAAGTCTGACGGGAATCCTGGCGGGAAACCCGAGAATCTGTTCAGTAAGTTTCCCCTTGTACACACGGCCGGGTTTCCCATCAGAAAAACTGCCGGGAGAGCTTTGACCGGGAATCCTGGCCATGTGTATGCTCCCTTGCAGTATTTCTCCATAGGAAAACTGCTGGGTTTAAAACTGCCGGGAATCCTGGTGGGAAAATAGAGAGCAGGTTCTCTATTTTCCTGCCGGGATTCCCGGCAGTTTTTCTGTCGGGAAAACTGCAAGGATGCATACACACGAACAGTTTTTAAAGCCAAAAGCTCTCCCTCTGCAGTTTTTCCGGCAGGAAAAGCAGTCGTGTGTATGAGGCTTGAGTGTTCCCAGATGGGTGGCCTTCTCACAGGGTTTGTTGGGAATGGTTACTGTGTTACTTCAATACAAGATTTCCTTGCATCTGCCTGTGTGAGTTATTGTCTCTGCACCATGCTATATCACACCTACAGGCTTAACTGGTATGGGTTGATTTAAATCTTGCACAAGAAAGGGATACCCAGGAACAGAACAACTGGTTTGCCTTGCATTTTATTCAAAAAGGAAAACAAAGAAAGCATTAATGCAAGAAGGCATTGCACAGCAAGTCCATACTATAGATCATAAAAAGAAAAAAAATCTAATTTTCTGAGTTCCTTATTAACAGGGTGTCCCTTATTGGTTCTCCAAAACAAATTGGCAGCACGTGTAGCTTTTTGTTGGTGTCAGCACTCAAACTTTCACCCAGCAGTACGAGCCCACGTCCAGCAGCAGAATGCCAGAGAGTTTGAGAGGGGGCTCTGGACATCAGTCTGCTCACATATATGGCGATCTCTGGTTACTAGGTAAGTTGTGGACCTGTGAATGAACCACTCAAAGCTCTTCAAAGTCTCCAGGCTCCAGGACACAAAAAAACCTTAGATTCTGAGAAAACAGAGTGTGTTTTCTTCACATTAGCCATCTACCTTGGATCCCCTCACCATGTGTATGTGAGAGACCTAGGTGACACATACACAGCATTCACAATCCTGCTGTCATTGTTGGGTTAATCTCAGAGACCAGAAGCTATAGTAGTAGAGAGGCTCCCACCGACCAGCAGCATAAGTACATGAACAGGTCACCCAGGCAGATGGCTGGGCTCAGGTGAGCCGTGGGGGCCTAAGCACTAACCAGACTTCACCAAAGCTGCTAATGGTGTACATTGGTTTAGCCTAATTCTAATGCCAGGTTGCAGTTCTCAGGATCATCCCACCAGCTGGGGTCCAGTAACAGATGTACCAGGTAGTCAAGAAACAAGCCAAAGTTCAGTAACAAGTGGTAGTAAAGATATGGATGGCAGCAGGAGTGAAAGGAGAGAGATATTGGCTGAAGATCAGCACAATAATCTGGCAAGTAGAGTTCAAGGTTCAACAGAAACAAGGTACAAGGCAAGATTGTCCAAGGGATCAGATAGGGAGCTGTCCAGCAGTTTGGGGGGGGGGGCAGCAAAAAAACCTACAGCCAGACACTGCAGAAGTTTAATGCCGTGTACACACGATCATTTTTCGGGTTGTAAAACAAACAAAGTTTTTTTTTTAAATGTCATTTAATACGATCGCATGTGGGCTTCAGAGTATTTTTTCAGGTTCTGAAAAACGACAAAAAAAAATTCAAACGTTTTTAACAATGTCGTTTTTCGGGTTGTGAAAAATGATCGTGTGTGGGCTTTAACGACGTGAAAAACCTGCGCATGCTCAGAAGCAAGTTATGAGATGGGAGCGCTCGTAAAACTACCGTTCGTAATGGAGATAGCATATTCATCACGCTGTAACAGACTGAAAAGCACAAATCGTTTTTTACTAACACAAAATCAGCAAAAGCTGCCCCAAGGGTGGCGTCATCCGCATGGAACTTCCCCTTTATAGTGCCGTCATACGTGTTGTATGTCACTGCGCTTTACTATAGCATTTTTTTTAAGGATCGTGTGTGGGCAACGTCGTTTTAATGATGATGTTGAAAAATTAGGTTCAGATCCGGTGCTGAGAGCCCAAACCAATCGTTTTCGGCCCTCCACAGCCCGATCAGTGGTCTTTGATTGCTCAGTTCTCAGTTTAGAGTTGGCCTGGAACAGATGCAGCATTGCACCAATGCTGCATACACCTAGGTAAGTATGAATATTTATTCTGTTTAATTCCCTTACTTTAATTATAAAGAAAACGGGCACTTATGGTCTTGTTGTAGATCCCCCTTGCATTTTGCTTTCTTTTCTCTGTTTTCCATTCTGCTCATCCAGTTCAGCTCATCTTAGTTTACATGATCTATCAGTTTATTATTGTAGTACTGTTTCCCATCCCATTTGAGCTCCTGAAAAAGGTGTTTCATCGCGAAACATGTCGAGTGCTTGCTAACTGTCCATCCCAACTTCATACAATTGCTGTACTCATTATATGGGTATAACATTTAGTAAGTACAGTTTAGCCACTGCAATGGGTTACTTTTAAACCTTTGGTAAATATGCACTGGTAAGAGCATCCACTATATGTTTCAGTTTCACTCTGGCATTTAAATGTGGTTGTACCTGTAAAACTCCCTGTACAGTGTTCCTTATGATTAGCACATAATGCTAAAAAAAAAAAAAAAAAAAACATTGATAAAATAGGAACACCTCTCACATAGCTGCAAATCCTGTTAAATTGTCTAGTTTTTCATACACACATTGTCATCAAGAAAGAGTGGTGAGAACATGGAAAGCAAATGAGTTCTCCACTTGTGGGAACAGTGTTAAAGGAAACCTATTACGAGAGGAACTCGTATACTGCCATAGCTTGCTATAAAAGCTACATGAGATGATGTAAATGTAGCAGAAATGTTTCCAGACTTTGAAAAGAACACAAAATGTAGCTGTAATAACATCTATCCTATGTAGGTATATGGGCTCTTTCACACGGACGTTCCGTATGTCCGTTTTTCATATATCTGTTGTCGGATGAAAAACAGACATACATGTATCCCTATGGGATGGCAGATGTCAGCAGAGACATGTCCGCTGACATCCGATCCGCTCCGACCCGCCAAAGTATGCCGGAGGAAAAACGTACTTTTCCTTCCGTCTGGTGGATCGGATGAACACGGACAGACGGTCCGTGTTCATCCGATTCCCCATAGGGGAGAGCGGACAAAAGACAGGGCGGTCCCTGTACAGTGTGCAGAGACCCCCCTGTCATCCGGAAGCTCAGCGGGGATCAACGGAGCGATCCCCGCTGAGCAAATGGAGGTGCACTGGGCTGATCCGCTCCGTGTGAAAGAGCCCTAAGACAGCAAAGAAATTGTACATAATGCAGTTCCATGTTTCTGTAAACCATGCACAATCAACAACGAAATATGTAAGGAGGACTCCCATTGAGTGCCTTCATTGCATTGGCAATTTATATGGAAGATTGGATTCTCAGCAGTAGAAGAAAACTGGTGTGGGAATGTGCACTTGGGCATTTCACTGCCCACACTTCTGTGCATAAGGGAAATGTCAGGTGCACATTCGCAAGTAGGCACAAAAATTAGTGCGCACTCTTGACACTGGTTTTGACACACAGGGGGTTATTTACAAAAGTCAAATTCACTTTGCACTACAAGTGCACACTACAAGTGCAAAGAGCACTTGAAAGTGCACTCACTGTAAATCTGAGGGGTAGATCTGAAATGAGAGGAAGCTCTGCTGATTTTATTATCCCATCATGTACAAGCTAAAATGTTGTTTTTTTATTTTCTTTGCATTTCCCCCTCGGATCTACAGCGACTGCACTTCCAAGTGCACTTTCAGTGCAATTTCAAGTGCACTTTTGTACTTGTAGTGCAAAGTGGATTTGCCTTTAGTAAATAACTCCCACAGTTTCCTATATAAACCTAAGCACTGCAAAGGGAAGTTGCCGAGTGGTCTTCAGCTTGCCAATGTTTACCTGAGACCTGACCTGCTGATTCTGCCTCACAGTTTATGACCTAGCTGGCCTCTGTGCTACTGCCTTCTGCCTTGTATCCTGTATGTCTGGCTGTTACATGCTGCAGTGGAAATCTCCTCCTACCTGAACGCTAAGCACTGGAGGAACTGTGCAGTTTATCACTGACCGTGGTATACAGATTAGCCAAAGAGGCATATAGTGGCATCATTTGAATGTAAAAAGATTTCTAAGCTGTGGGCACTATGCGGGGGGGGGGGGGGGCAGATAAACTATTTTCATATTACTGGGTTTAGTAACACTTTAAAGGGGTTGTAAAGGTACAATTTTTTTCCCCCTAAATGTCTTCCTTTACCTTAGTGCAGTCCTCCTTCACTTACCTCATCCTGCGTTTAAATGTCCTTATTTCTTCTGAGAAATCCTCACTTCTTGTTCTTCTGTCTGTAACTCCACATATTAATGCAAGGCTTTTTCCCTGGTGTGCTCGCCCCCTCCCTTGAGGTGGGAGGGGGCGAGCAGGAGAGTCAGGATGCCGACTAACACACAGCTCCTTTCTCTATCTGTAATGTAGAGAGAGTCCTGACACTCTACACCGGGAAGAAAGCCTCGCATTACGGTGTGTAGTTACAGACAGAAGAACAGGAAGTGAGGATTTCTCAGAAGAAATAAGGACATTTAAAAGCAAAATGGAAGGATGAGGTACTGTAAGTGAAGAAGGACAGCACTAAGGTAAAGGAAGCTATTTAGGAAAAAAATTGTACCTTTACAACCCCTTTAAGGCTGTCTGTGTTTAACTGGTGTAATTGTCACCTAAGCAATTGTCCCACCCCACCTCATACCACAAAGGCTTATCTTGATATGTGGTGAACTGACTTATAATCCTTATAATAACTTTAAGTTTGCCATAACTGCTACAGATCTGAATGAATAAAAGTACACAATGAACACGAGGCTCAATTTCTAAAGTTTTTTTTTTCTCTTAACTGCAGGTATTGTCAAAGGACATATACAATATCTCACAAAAGTTTTTTTTATATTTTATTCTATCTTTTCATGTGACAAAACTAAAGAAATGACACTTTGCTACAATATAAAGTAGTGAGTTTACAGCTTGTATAACAGAGTAAAATTCCTTTCCTCTCAAAATAACTCAACACACAGCCATTAACCACTTAAGCCCCGGACCAATATGCTGCTAAATGCCCAGAGGCGTTTTTACAATTCGGCACTGCGTCGCTTTAACAGACAATTGCGCGGTCGTACGACGTGGCTCCCAAACTAAATTTGTGTCCTTTTCTTCCCACAAATAGAGATTTCTTTTGATGGTATTTGATCGCCTCTGCGATTTTAATTTTTTGCGCTATAAACAAAAATAGAACAGAGTTTTTGAAAAAAAAACAATATTTTTTACTTTTTGTTATAAGAAAAATTGAATAAACTACATTTTAGTCAAACATTTAGGCCAAAATGTATTCAGCCACATGTCTTTAGTAAAAAAAAATTGCAATAAAAAAAAATTAGCTACCTAGCGGCAACAGTGACACTAATACAGCGATCAGAAAAATCATCGCTTAGTGACGCTGGCAATAGGGGGTGAAAGGGTTAACTAGGGCGGTGATCAAGGGGTTAAAACTTTATTAGGGGGGGTACGGGGCTACCCTGGACCTAACACTAACTGTCTGTCACACTAACTGTCACATTGACACTAAATGCAGTGATCAGTAAATATATGATCACTGCAATCAGTGACACTGTGACAGGGGGTTGGGGGGGTGCGACTTACTGTATTTTCAATCCGCCGAGAGGAGAGCTGCATCACTTCCTCTGCCAGTATATACAGGCAGAGGAAGTGACACGGCGGGGAGGACGCGCATTGGCTGGGAGCGATCCCGAGGGGGCGGACAAAAACCAACAGCCGCCCCCTCATCCCGGATCGCTCGCACAGCCACGGGAACCGACGCATGTACCGGGGGGGTCCCGATCGGGCCCCCGACCGACATCTAGGCAAGGACGTACAGGTATGCCAATGTGCCTGTACATGCCATTCTGCCGACGTATATGTACATGCGGCGGTCCTTAACCGGTTAATGTCTAACCCATTGGCAACAAATGTTAGTACACCCCTAAGTGAAAATGTCCTAAAAAAGGGGCCAACGGTGTCAATATTTTGTGTGGCCACCATTATTTTCCAGCACTACCTCAACCCTCTTAGGCATGGAGTTCACCAGAGCTTCACAGGTAGCCACTGGAGTCCTCTTCCACTCCTCCACGACGACATTACGGAGTTGGTGGATGTTAGAGACCTTGCACTCCTCCACCTTCCATTTGAGGATGCCCCACAGAATATTAAAGTGACCAGATTTTTAAAATTAAATCCGAGGACATATTCATTTTTTTACTAGTAATGGCGGCAATCAGCGACTTATAGCGGGACTGTGATATTGCTGCGGGCAAATCTGACACTAAGTGACACTTTGTGGGAACCAATGACACTAATACAGTGATCGGTGCTAAAAATATGCACTGGCGCTGTACTAATGACACAGGCTGGGAAGGGGATAATATCTAGGGTAATCAAGGGGTTTAAATGTGTGCCTAACAAGTGTTTTCTTAATGTGGGGGAGGTGCTTTTACTAAGAAGAAGCATAGATCCCTGTACCTGCTTTGCAGGAACACAGGATCAATATCCTCCATACTGACAGAACGGCGAGCCGCTGATTAGCTCCCATACCCAGAAATGCAGGATCGTGTATATACATTATCCTGCGCAGCATGACTGCAGTGTAGCAGTAAATCTGCTATTAGGCGGGCGGTCAGCAACTGGTTAACATAATCAGCATTATGATAACTCATAGGCAGCAAGCACTCTATCGTGGCTCGGGCTGTGTGAGGGCTTACCTTGAGTGGAGTCCATTTTGCAGACTTGTAAGCTCACCCTTACAGGTACCCACAGCCCACGGTAATGAGGTAAGACACTACCTGGGCTGCAAATCCGTGCACGGGGGCCAGATAAGGATTAGACAAGGGTAGTCAACGTATAGCCGTGGTCCAGGATTCCAGAATTTAGAGTAGGGTCAGAAGCTGGGGTCAGTCCTGTAGCTGAGCAGACGGGGCACACGCCGTGGGTCAAGGGCTGGAGACGGCAGAGGAAGTCCGAAGGTACAGGCCGGGGTCAAAGGACAGGAGACAGCAGCAATCCAAGGTACATAAGCCAAAGGTCAGAAGCCGGGGTCAGTCTTGCAGCTGAAGATCAATACAGGAACTGTTGGCACAGACAGGAAGATCAGATAACAATGAACTGACAAGGCTCTCAGAGTGAGGCAGGGCTTTATACCCTGGTTAATTGGGTAACCTGCCTCAGCTGGACCAGGATAGTCAGGTGCAGATTGCAATGAGATCCAACTAAAGGTGATCAGCACATTCAGCACCACCTTAGCTGGAAAGCAAGCAGAAACCCAAACTGAGGAGTGGCTTAGAGGCAAGGTATTGAATCAGCAACGGCGAGGTCCTGGGTTCAATCCCACCCAGAGCCCCTTGGAGCGGGACCACGCTTCGCCGTCAGCTTTGCACGGTAGGGACCGTGACAGGCTGGCTCTGTCACAGTGTGTCAAATAACATGGCTGCTAGGTGCTGATTTTGTTAACTACATTTCACAGACATCCCCAAAGCACACCTGTGTTGAAGCCTTGAAGGCACTGGCAGCCCCACGATCGGATCCACTTCCCCTTTATTCCTGCTGCTGGACACTGTCAGCTAACCTCAGCTGCCTCTCTCTGCCCGTCGCTACTGCCACCCACCTCACAGACTCTCAAGTCTCACTCTCCGGGCCATGGCTACTACTTGGTGGGGAGCGGAGGAAGATTACTCCACCAGGTAAGGCAGGGAGATAAACAGGCAGGCGGCTGGCCGGGACTTGAACCAAGATAGAAGAACATGCAAGCGAAGCTGAATGGGCATGCACCCAAAACTGAAGAAATTGCACCTCTGCTCCGACCAGCACATGATCATCAGAAAGTTTCACAGATAATAGAAAAAATACACCCCCCCCCCCCAAGCTAGTAGGTGCGGTGGAGCGGGGGGGTGTAATTCCGATTTTCTTTTATTCTGAACTGTCTTTGAAATTGCCCCAGCCTTTGTCCAGGGACAGTGTCCTCAATCCGGGGACTGTCCCAGAAACCGGGGATGTCTGGTCACCCTACCACAGATGTTCAATAGGGTTTAGGTCTGGAGACATGCTTGGCCAGTCCATCACTTTTATCCTAATCTTCTTTAGCAAGCCAGTGGTCAACTTGGAGGTGTGTTTGGGGTCGTTATGTTGGAATACTGCCCTGCGGCCCAGTCTCCGAAGGAAAGGGGATCATGCTCTGCTTCAGTATGTCACAGTACATGTTGGCATTCATGGTTCCCTCAACTGGAACTGTAGCTCCCCAGTGCCGGCAGCACTCATGCAGCCCCAGATCATGACACTCCCACCACCATGCTTTACTGTAAGAACTTGTTTTTTTATTCCTCACCTGTTTACCACCAAACATGCTTGACACCATCTGAACCAAATAAGTTTATCTTGGTCTCATTAGACCACAGGACATTAATTTGTAAACAAAAAATGATGGCCCGGATTCACAGACAGTGGGCGCACATTTTCCCCTGGCGTATCACACACACAGTACGCTACGCCAGCGCAGCCCGGAGAGGCATGCACTGTATTCAGCAAGCTATTGCTCACCCAGATACGCCAGCGTAGCATATTTTCGATGGCGCAGGACATCATAAGTGGAAGTGGGAGTGACCCCATGCAAATGATGGTCTAAGCATGGTACAGTGTTTAACGCCCGGCGTATCACGAACGTGCATGTGCCGTGACGTAGTCGTGGCGTGGACGCATAAAACTGCACCCTTATGCACATGCTCACGACTACGCCGGCACAACTGCCTAAGCTATGCCTGATCTCTACGTACGTGTGAACGTAACATACGCCCAATACGCCGGCCTGTGTTCTCTGGGGCAGACCTTTGCATGTCTATTGCTGGGTTGCGCCTCATCTATGGGTAATAACTTTACACTGGACGTACACTTACGCACACCGCGCGTAGCCTGCGTCGGGCACACGTACGTTCGTGAACCGCTGTATTTCCCTCATTTGCATATTTGAATGCCTAATCAATGGGAGAAGAACATTGCGTCCAAACCATATTTGCGCCCACGCTACGCCGGCGTAAGCAAGATACGCCGGGGTAGGATGGCCTGTTTTTGGACGTATGTTGGTTTGTGACTCTGGTGCACACATACGCCAGGTGCACATTTGCACTACATCGGCGTAAAGGCAGACCCATTGGGCCAGATTCAGGTAGAGTTATGCCGGCGTATCAGTGATACGCCGGCATAACTCACACTTTGCGCCGGCTTATCTGTTTTCTGTATGCAGAAAACAAGATACGCCGGTTTGCTGCAAAGATCCGACAGGCGTAATTGTATTACACCGTCGGATCTTAAATGCAGTTTTAAAATGGCCGCCGGGGGCGTTCTCGCTGATTTACGCCGAGAATATGTAAATTAGCGAGATACGCCAATTCACGAACGTACGCGGGCCCGACGCAGTCACTTTACGCCGTTTACGTAAGGGTTTTCCCGGCGTAAAGATAAAGCTGCCCAAAGCAGGCGCATCCTATGTTAAGTATGGACGTCGTGACCTTGTCGTATTGGATGTAAGTTATGTCGTTTGCGTAAGTCGATTCAGAATGGGGCTGGCGTAAGTTACGTTTACGTCGCTTTCATTGACAAGTAGCGATGAGATTTAGAGCATGCCCACTAGGTTTTTTTCTATGGCCGGCGCATGCGCAGTACGTTCGGTGCGTGGACACGCCTAATTTAAATAGGAGACGCCCCCTACCCGCCTATTTTGACTTAGGCCGCCCAATTTACGCTACGACGCCGCAACTTAACACGCAAGTGCTTTGTGAATACAGCACTTGCGCGTAAAGTTGCGGCGGCGTAACGTAAATAAGAAAAGTTACGCCGCCATAACTTTAGGCCGCCCTACATGAATCTGGCCCTTTGAGTGCTGAATGACTGAGGCGGCGTACACGCGACCGAGGTTCTCGCTGGAAACCAGCGAGAACCTCGCTGGGAGCTGCATTCCAGCGAGAACCTCGGCCGTGTGTACGCTCCTGGCTCGCCCCGCCCGTCGGGAATCCCGTCGAGCGAATAGAGAGCAGGCTCTCTATTTGCTCGACGGCCCGCCTGGATGAATGGCTTGTTGCCATTCCCGACGGACGGGTCGCCGAATCTGACGGCCGGCAGAGAACCTAGACGGGTGGAACGATGTGTTCTGCCCGTCGAGGTTCTCTGCCGTGTGTACGCGGATTCAGTCTGTTTCCTGCACAACCCTTACAGAAATACCGATTTGAATATCATGACGACGATGCAACATACTCAGTTATAAACACTATTGGGCTTGTTCACTGTGGCAGTGGAATGAGCAATGATGTGCAGAAAATAATATTTTTGGGTGAATTGTAGTCAGATCAGTTAAAAATTAATTCAGATTTGTTTTTGCAGGTAATCACATTTTCCAGGCTACATCTTACTTCATTAAATAAGGAAGCCTTTCAATCCTTTATTTACATATCTTCTCTACACACAGCATATATTCCTCTACACTGTAAAATAGGCTACGAACATGTTAATGGGATTACTTTTTTCTTTTTGCTAATGTAAATCAGAAAGAGAAAAAAATTTGACAAGTTTTCCTATTAAAAAATAATTGTAATCAGGGTGTCGTTTTGAAGAGAGAGCGATGATGGGAGATAGACGGACAGTGCAGAGAGATGGATCGTTTTAATTTGCACCAATTAAATTGAGGTTCAGAGGACCATCTTCTTCAATCTTCATGAATACTTTATTTTCTGGCTGCTCTGGAGCTATTAAAAAGAATGATTGAGCCAGGATCCTAGCATGGTATCGATGAATGAAATATCACCTTTCTTATAAGTGCCAGGCACTGGCGGTGAATGGTTAAATCCACCGGATACAAATGAAAAATGAGTATACATGATATGAACATAACAGTATTTATATACATCCGTCCTTCTGTAATAAATAAGCTGCAGTCACTTACAATAGAGGGTATTAATGACAAATTGCTGTTAACTTGAACTTTCATAGGTTAGGTTTCTTTTCATTATTTGTATATGAGTTGATTGCATGTGCATAATAAAACATTGCCTATAAGCACATATATAACGTTATCAGTTTCTGTCAAAATTAAGAAAATGTATAGACAAAATTTTACAGGCCATAATTATATCTTTAGCATTCTTTTTTAACAACTTAAGGACCGCCTCCTGCACATATACGTCGGCAGAATGGCACGGCTGGGCACATGCAGGTACAGGTACGTCCTGTGCTAGTACCCAGCCGTGGGTCGTGGGTGCGCGCCCGCGGCGCACTCCCATGACCCGGTCCGAAGCTCCGGGACCGTGGGACTCATGTGCCCAATCGCCGCTGGAGTCCTGCGATCGGTCCCCGGAGCTGAAGAACAGGGAGAGCCGTGTGTAAACACGGCTTCCCCATTCTTCACTGTGGTGGCGTCATCGATCGTGTAATCCCTTTTATAGGGATACACAATCGATGACGTCACACCTACAGCCACACCCCCCTACAGTTGTAAACACACATTAGGCCACACATAACCCCTTCAGCGCCCCCTTGTGGTTAACTCCCAAACTGCACTGTCATTTTCACAATAAACAATGCATTTTAAATGCATTTTTTGCTGTGAAAAAGACAATGGTCCCAAAAATGTGTCAAAATTGTCCGAAGTGTCTGCCATAATGTCGCAGTCACGAAAAAAAAATCGCTGATTGCCGCCATTAGTAGTAAAAAAAAAAAATGAATAAAAATGCAATAAAACTATCCCCTGTTTTGTAAACGCTATAAATTTTGCGCAAACCACCTGCAAAAATGCTTATTGCAATTTTTTTTTACCAAAAATAGGTAGAAGAATACGTATCGGCCTAAACTGAGGAAAACATTTTTTTTTATATATTTTTGGGGGATATTTATTAAAGCAAAAATTATTTTATTTTTTTCAAAATTGTCACTCTATTTTTGTTTATAGCGCAAAACATAAAAACCACAGAGGTGATCAAATACCACCAAAATAAAGCTCTATTTGTGGGAAAAAAAGGACGCCAAATTTTGTTTGGGAGCTACGTCACACGACCGCGCAATTGTCTGGTAAAGCGACGCAGTGCCAAATCTCAAAACCTGGCCGGGTCCTTTAGCTGCCGGGTCCGGGTCTTAAGTGGTTAATGGTAGTTGATATAAAACATATTATAAAAAATAAACTATATCTAATTAGCAAGTAGGAGTGCATAAGATATTGGGATAAATTCCGCACAGTGGTGGGTGCATCAACTTTAACACATATGGAACACAAGCCTTCGCAAGGTGCAACTTCATGAGACTGATGATCCAATAGTTAGAAAACAGTTTTCCAACAGCATAGAGTAATGCCGCGTACACACAACCATGTCATAAAAAAACATTTTTTTTTCAATGTGATTCTTGTCAAGCCTGCCTTGCCTACACACGATTGTGAAAAAAAAATGCTCGAGCAAAGCACGGTGATGTAAAATACGTATGACGGCACTATAAAGGGGTACCATTTGGATGGCGCCACCCTTAGGGCTGCTTTTGCTAATTTTGTGTTAGTTTGGTGAGAGACGATTCGCGCTTTTTAGTCTTCGTGCTTTTCAGTTTGTTACAGCGTGACGAATCTGCTATCTCCATTACGAACGCTAGTTTTGCCAGAACGAGCGCTCCGGTCTCATAACTTTCTTCTGAGCATGAGCATTTTTTTCACATCGTTAAAGCCTACACACGACCGCTTTGTGAAAAATGTTTTAATGCCCATTTTTCACGTCATGAAAAATGCTCTGGAGCCCACACATGATCGTTTTTAATGACATATTTTTTTTTTTAATTTTTCACCTCATGAAAAATGGTCGTGTGTACACGGCATTAGCACTTGTTTACACTTGCTTCAAAATCTGGCATTTTTAAGCAGTTAGAATGCCAATCAAAGCACCTGTCACAGAAAGCTTAGACTTGTTTACATGTTGTGTATGATTTGCTTCAAAAAGGTGCTTCAAATCATCTCCAAAACCACCATAGAAGACTGCAGCTTTTGAGAAGCCTTTATTCAGCTTTAGTTTCACTTTGTTTTGGCGGTATTGCAGACATGATATCTCAGGATTCACTGGGAAACCAACAAGCGAACAAGATCATCAGCGGTTATTTCTGGTTCATGTGTATATATTCTGGAAGTGTCTGATGCAGATGTCAGATCTGGTGTGTAGCGAAGAGTAGCAGGAAGTTAAATGGGGTCTAGACCAGAGCAGTTCAACAGCACACATGGTGTGCAACTTGGGAACGCTATAGTGGAAGGTAAGCAGGGACCGAAGAGCAAGGACTGAGCGACAGAGGATCAGCAGAGCTGGGGGACTGGAGCAGGAGAAACTAGCAATGTCACACGTAGTGTGCAGCGTTGGAGAAATATAGTGGGAGGTGAGCGGGGACCAGAGAGAGAGAAGCATCAGCAAACCAGAGGGTCAGCAGAGCTGGGGGTTACTTTTGAGTGGGAGATCAGCAGAGCTGGGGGTTACTACTGAGCGGAGGATCAGCAAAGCTAGGAATACTACCGAGTGGGGCAACAGCAGAGCTGGTAATACTACTGAGCAGGGCTGTCTTAATGAGAGGGCACGCCTGGGCAGTGCCCAGGGGCCCCAGCTGTATGGGGTGCCCCTGCACTTTCTCCAAAGCAGCTGGTCCTTGAGCCCACGCTGCCCCGAAATTGGGAGTCAGAGTGCTGTTTGATATATCGTGTGTAGAGGGGTCAGAGTGCTGGGGGGATGGGATATCTGGGATGTAGCAGGGCGGGGACATAATACTGGAGAGACATCATTCTAGCAGATATATTATAAGCACAGGACAGCTTTGTTGCTTTATGTATGTAGTATTTTCCCCACTGTTTCTTTGCTGTACAGAGTGGTTGTTCATATAGTTAATGCGGGGAGCTCCTCCCAAAAGGGGGAAGCTCCACTTGTCTGCCTCCTACCTACTTGATGTCTGTTTACCCAAACTGTCTCCATTGTAAGGGCCCAGAGCATTACTTTACCCAGGGGCACATGATGCTATTAAGAAGGCCCTGCTACTGAGTAGGGGATCTGCTGAACGAGGGTACCAATATGTTGGGGGTCTGCTGAATGAGGTAACCAATGAGCTGGGGATCTGCTGAACAAGGGTACTAATGAGCTGGGAATCTGCTGAGTGGGGTGTACTACTGAGCCAGGGTTGAACTGTGCCCCTTTAAAGCAAATAGAAAATTACCACACACACAGGGCTTTTGCCAATTTTCATTAAAGCTTCAAAAAAGCATTACTGAAGTATCATTAAAGCATTAAAAAAACATGTAGAAGCTGTAGGCACTTTAATGTGAATGAGCTATAAGGCCGCGTACACACGAGGAGATATATCCGATGAAAACGGTCCGACGGACCGTTTTCATCGGACATGTCTCCTGGGAGATTTTGGTTTGATCTGTGTACACACGATCAAACCAAAATCCCCGCAGACAGACAGCACGGTGACGTGGCGGTGACGTTGACGCCGCCACGTCACCGAACCAGGAAGTAAAATACTTCCACGCATGCGTCGAATCCATTCGACGCATGCGGGAGATTTCGGTCCGCTGGTTAGACGTACTAACCAGCGGACATATCCGACAGACCGCTTTCCAGCAGACAAGTTTTAAAGCATGCGGACCAGTTTCAGCAGATATATTCGATCGTGTGTACGTGGCCTAATAGTGAAAACTTTGAGAGGAATGATGCATTATTTTACTAAAAGGTGGACCTATATGTTGAATAAACAGGCATTCTGCTCTGCTATAGGCCACCCGGCCCAAAATCGCAGCTGCTCTCATCATGGACGGATTTCTTCTCCACTTATACCCTCAACAGTAAACAACTCTTGCTGTTAGGGGATTTCAATCTCTGGGCCAATTCCTCACAAGACCCCATTGCCGACGCCTGTATTGACCACCTGGAAGGTTTAGGATTGCAGCAACTAGTATGTGGGCCTACACATGCTTCAGGTCACACACTTGATCTTATTTTCAGACAAGCTCTGGAAATAAAAATTGGGGAAAATGAAAAATTGCCATGGACAGACCACCAGGCAATTACATTCAGTATTTTCACCATCCCCCCCGCAACAAAAACATCGAATCCAGTGGCAACACACTGGACTAGATGTCAGAAGAAGCTCCACTCGGAACTCTTCAAAACGACTTTAAGGAAAAAAATAGAAACTACCCAGCCGCAGCAAACGGCCGTTGAAACATTGAAAGCCATAAACTCGGCCATGCTACAGTCAGCCGACTTGGTAGCGCCGAAACGCATAACCCGCATTCGGAAAAACAACCGCAGCTGGTTTAACAACCAGCTGTCGTTACTGAAGCAAGAACGCAGAAGGGCAGAATCTGCCTGGAAAAGATGTTCTTCTGAGCTAAACCTATCCATCTACAAGGCGACCACAAGAAAATACCACAAAGGAATTTTCCAAGCCAAGAAGAATTATTTTTCGGAGGCTATCAACGGTGCCCAAAACCGCCCCCGCGAACTCTTCAAGATGGTCACCCAGACCATGAAACCAGGATGCATTGAAGCCCCCAGTTCGGACACACAAGAATTTTGCAATGAGCTATCGGATTATTTCGTTAATAAAATCGAGGCAATCCGTGAAAGCATTCAGCAAAATGTTTCTCCCCTCAGCCCCCCCTGTAGCCTCTCACATAACACCCATAGTAATTCTCCGATATCAGGTAAGTTCACCCTGGAACCCATCTCCATCGAGTCCACTAAGAATGTCATTTGTACTCTGCGCAATGGTGCAGCGCCAAATGACATTATCCCCACAAAACTGCTGAAGGAATGCGCCGACATCCTGGCTCCTCCCATCACGCAGCTTATCAACCAGTCTTTCTTGGAGGGCATAGTGCCCTCACAGTTGAAAGAGGGTGTAATCCAACCCCTCCTGAAGAAACCCTCCCTGGACCCCAAGGACCCACTCCACCGCCGTCCCATAACAAGCCTCAACGTATTCTCTAAGATAATGGAAAAAGTAGTGGTACAACAGTTGCAACTGCATCTAGATACCTACAAGCTACTTGACCCATTGCAATCAGGCTTCCGTCCCGGACATGGGACAGAAACAGCATTACTGAAAGTATGGGAGGATGTTCTCAAGGCCGCAGACGAAGGAGAATCTTGTCTCCTGGTTCTGTTGGACCTAAGTGCCGCTTTTGACACTGTAGACCACAATCTGTTACTGACTCGGCTTTCTGAAGTAGCCAGGGTCGCAGAAGGCGATTTATCTTGGTTCTCCTCTTTTTTGGAAAACCGATCGCAAACAGTGAAGCTAGGACCTTTTACGTCTGAAAAACGCACAGTAACATGCGGAGTCCCTCAAGGATCGCCTCTGTCACCAGTGCTATTCAACATCTACCTTCGTCCTCTTTTTGAGATTATTAGCAGTCAAAAACTGCTTTATCACTCTTATGCAGATGACACGCAACTGTATTTCCGCATCTGCAATAGACAGGATCACCACCTCAATCTAGAGACATGTCTCTCTTTGATAGAGGACTGGATGACAAAGAGTTATCTTAAACTCAATGGAGCGAAAACAGAACTTCTTCTGTTTCACGCCAAGCGAAGGAATCAACCCTCAACAGCGTGGTCTCCCCCACCTATTTTGGGCAAGCTCATCACCCCTAGCGCCAAAGTCAAAAGCCTAGGGGTCATTCTTGACTCCTTTATGACAATGGACGCACAAATAGGGTCAGTGGTCAGCGGATCTCACCATCTACTGCGCCTACTACGCAGACTCACTCCGTTCATCCCTAAAGAAGATCTAGCGGTCGTGGTGGGAGCTATTGTAAACTCCAGGTTGGATTATGCAAATGCCCTTTACCTCGGTCTCCCCAAATACCAAATCGCTCGTCTGCAAGTCGTTCAGAATACGGCCGCCAGACTTGTGACTGGGAAAAAACCCTGGGAATCCATCTCACCTTCACTGAGAGCCCTTCATTGGCTGCCAGTTAAAGACAGAATCGCTTTTAAAGCCCTCTGTCTTACGCATAGATGTGTCCATGAGAATGCCCCCCTTTACTTATGCGAATTAATAAAAGCGCATAATCCAAATCGCGTTTTGCGATCCACGAATCAGAACCTGCTCCAGGTTCCGAAAGCCAACTTCAAGTCCAAAGGAGAAAGAAGATTTGCGATCCAGGGTCCCAGACTATGGAACGCTTTACCAACCAGCATTCGGTTGGAGGAGAACCACCTAGCATTTAGGAAAAAGGTCAAGACTTTTCTCTTTTGATATCAAAGGAGACAGGAACAACAAGCGCCCAGAGGCGATTCAGTTCGCATGTGCCGCGCTATATAAGTTTTCATTCATTCATTCATTCATTCATTCATTCATTTGTCTAAAGCCCTGTACACACAATCGGATATCTGATGGAATCTAATCCGATGGATTTTTTCGTCATAAATCCGATGAAGCTGACTTTTATCAGTCTTGCCTACACACCATCGGTCAAAAATCTGACCGTGTCCAAACGTAAAACACTACGACGTGCTGAGAAAAATGAAGTTCAATGCTTCCGAGCATGCGTCAACTGGAGCTTCTGAGCATGCGTGGATTTTTGACTTCCACACAGACGATCGTTTTTTTTCTATCTTTTTTTATCCACAGGAAAAATGTAAAAAATGTTCTATTTTTTTTAACCGATGGAAAACACACCGATGGGGCCCACACATGATCGTTTTGACCATTGAAAACAGTCCATCGGTCTGTTTTCATCAGACAAACCGATCGTGTATACAGGGCTTGAGAGATGTTAATGTTGATAAATGTAAAGTTATGCACTTAGGGGCTAAGAATATGCATGCATCATACATGCTAGGGGGAGTTCAACTGGGGGGATCTGTAGTGGAGAAGGATCTGGGGGTTTTAGTTGATCATAAGCTCAATAATAACATACAATGCCAAGCTGCGGTTTCCAAAGCGAGCAAAGTCCTTTCTTGTATTAAGAGAGAGGTATGGACTCCAGAGAGAGAGATATAATTTTGCCCCTGTACAAATCATTAGTAAGACCTCATCTCGAATATGCAGTCCAGTTTTGGGCACCAGTTCTCAAAAAGAATATCGGAGAACTGGAGAAAGTGCAGAGAAGGGCAACTAAACTGATAAGAGGCATGGAGGAGCTCAGCTATGAGGAAAGATTAGAAAAACTGAATTTATTCACTCTTGGGAAGAGGAGAATAAGGGGGGATATGATCAACATGTACAAATATATAAGAGGTCCATATAGTGAACTTGGTGTTGAGTTATTCACTTTAAGGACAACACTGAGGACAAGGGGGCACTCTTTACGTCTGGAGGAAAAGAGATTTTACCTCCAAATACGGAAATGTTTCTTCACAGTGTGAACTTTGGGGGTTCTTTAGCTCCGCGAGACAAGTGCGTAAACCGTGTCAGTAAAGCAAAGGGTCTTTATTGACGATCAAATCAAAACAAAATAATGCTTTCTTCAGCACCGCAAAAACGTCACAACAAAAGTCCTGCTTGTTTCCAGCATAAATTAGAAAAGTATTTCTTCAGCACAGCAAAACAAACAATAAGAAAGGCACATACGTTTTAGTAAGAAGTCCTCCAGTCCTTCCCTGCAGACACAGCTTCACTTCCAAACTACTCCACCCTCTGTCAGGACTTCCTTTCCTTTTAACTCACTTCCTGGAAGTGGTTAACCCCTTGTGTGCCTGAAGCCAGCGGTCAGAAGGGGAGGCTCTCTTCCCTCCCAATTGTCGCTTCAGAGCCTCCGAAATCCCGGACCCCCAAATATCATTAAAAGAAGACAGAGAGAACTTTAAGCCCGTCCTCTCTGGATCCATTTTATCTATCCGGGACCTCTCACCCCCTTCAGGGTGACCTCCTGAACCTGTGTTTCAAATGGCCCAAACTCCAAAAATCGGCGCTATGTAGCGTCCATCCAGGACCCAACCCTGGCGTCCTGTACAACAGTAAGAGCTGTGAAAATGTGGAATAGACTCCCTCCAGAGGTGGTTCTGGCCAGCTCAGTAGATTGCTTTAAGAGAGGCCTGGATTCTTTCCTAAATGCACATAATATAAGTGAGTACTAAGTTTTGTAGGTAAAGTTGATCCGGGGTAAATCCGATTGCCTCTCGGGGGATCAGGAAGGAATTTTTTCCCCTCCGGTAGCAAATTGGATCATGCTCTGCTGGGGTTTTTTGCCTTCCTCTGGATCAACTGTGGGTATGGAGTTGGGTGTATGGGATGTACTGTGTTTTATTTTGTTTGTTTATTTATTTATTTTTATGGTTGAACTGGATGGACTTGTGTCTTTTTTCAACCTGACTAACTATGTAACTATGTAACTATGTAACTATGTACAATTTAGCTCTAAATGGTCAAACCCTACATTTGATTATCCTAAAGTTATTTTTCATGGCTTGTATTTACATTCATGTTTTCACACATCTAAAATAATTTTATCAAACAATAGGTTCCCTATAATTGGGAAGTAAATTATGGATCTTCCTTAAGATTTAATGTTTATACCACCAACAGTTTCACAATGCTTTACAAAATGAAATCAGACAGCACAAGGTACAAAAGAAATAAGAGGTCCTTGCTCATTAGAGCTTACAATCTAAAATGGAGGGTCAAGTGATGTAAAAATTAATAACTGTGGGGGATGAGCTGATAGAGAAAATACAAGTTTAGTTGTTAGGTGGAGGCAGTATAGGCTTCTCCAAAGAGTTGAGTTTTCAGGGTTCTCCCACAGAGTAGGAGATAAGCAGACAGATTGGGGTAAAGAGCCCCAGAGGATGGGAGAGGCTCTGTAGAGGTCCTAGATTGGTGATGTCGCTGAGGGTAGAGTTGAGGATGGGAGTGGAAGCCAATGTGTTGGAGGAAACTAATTCTGTGCATCTAAAATTGCTCGTAAACATTACAAGACTTGCACTCAATACAGATTTTTATTGGGGGTTATAATCTAATGCATTTAGGTTTTTGCTGAAACCTCTTTGGTGTGGTGGGGTAACATAGTTGATTTAACAGGTCAATAAAGCCACCAAGAAAAAGTTGTGGACAATGGCTATCTGTATTGGTTTTCTTCCCCCACTCTTCATACCTTTAAATGGCCATCTGAATGCCTGTGTATTTAAAGTGGTTGTAAACCCGGAAAAAAAAAACAATTGCAAGACAAAGCCATAATGAGCTAGTATGACTAGCATACTAGCTCTCTATGCTTTACTTACCTTAGATCGAAGCCCCTGAAGCCGTCCTCGTCTCCCCCCTCCGGCCGCAGACATCTCTCCACAGATATCCGGAAGGTTACTTCCGGGTATCGCCGCTCCGGCGCTGTGATTGGCCGTAGCGGCAAAGACGTCACTCCGTGCAGTTACGCCGCTCGATTGTCCTTATAGGCGTCGCCTCCCGCCGCCATCTGGTGCTTCCCTGGGCTCTCCAGTGCCATCGGGGGGCCGGAGAGCGAATCGGCTGGCGCTTATTGACCCCACATCTTTCCATAAAGAGGACCTGTCACAGTGATTTCTATTACAAGGGGTGTTTACAAAAAAATAAAGTAAAATGAATATAGTTTTTTTTTAAACGCCCCTTTCCCCGGTAGCTCTCGCACAGAAGCGAATACGCATGGAAGTCCCGCCCACATATGTAAACGCCGTTCAAACCCCACATGTGAGGTATCGTCACGTGCGTTAGAGTGTGTGCAACAGTTCTAGCACTAGACCTCCTCTGTAACTTGAAAATAGTAACCTGTAAAAAAAAGTGTCGCCTATGGAGATTTTTAAGTACCGAAGTTTGGCGCCATTCCATGAGTGTGCGCAATATTAAAGTGTGACATGTTAGGTATCTATTTACTCGGCGTAACATCATCTTTCACTTTATACAAAAACATTGGGCTAACTTTACTGTTTTGTTATTTTTTAATTCATGAAACCTTTTTTTTTTTCCCCTAAAAAAAGGCGTTTGAAAAATGATTGCGCAAATACCGTGTCAGAAAAAAAAATTGCAATGACCGCCATTTTATTCCCTAGGGTGTCTGCTAAAAAAAAAATATATTGGGCCAGATCCACAAAAACGGGCGTATCTTTATGCGGGCGTAGCGTATCTTGTTTACGCTACGCCCCTGCAACTAAGAATGGCAAGATCCGTATCCACAAAGGACTTGAGTCCTAAGTTACGGCAGTGTAGCGTAAATGGGCCGACGTAAGCCCATGTAATTCAAATGTGGAAGATGTAGGCGTGATTTATGTTAAATCATCGTGACCCCGCGTAAATGACATTTTTTTAACTGCGCATGCGCCGTCCGTGGAGGTATCCCAGTGCGCGATATCATGTCGCAAATAGTCAATGCTTTCGACTTGAACGTAACTTACGCAAAGCCCTATTCGCGAACGTTTTACGCAAATGACGTAAACGATGGAAAATTCAACGCTGTCCTGACGTCCATACTTACTCTATACAGCAGGGGTAACTTCACGCCGGAAAACGACTTACGCAAAAGACGTAAAAAAAAAAAGCGTCGGCCGCAAGTACCTTCGTGGATCGGCGTATCTAGCTCACTTGCATATTCTACGCAGAAATTCTACGGAAGCGCCCCTAGCGGCCAGCGTAAATATGCAACTTAGATACGACGGCGTAAGAGACTTACGTCGTCGTATCTAAGCAAAATTCCGGCGTATCTTGTTTTGTGGATACAAATCAAAGATACGCCTGCGCAGATTTGAAAATACGGCAGCGTATCTGGAGATACACCGCCGTATACTTTTGTGGATCTGGCCCATAATGTTTGGGGGTTCTGATTAATGTTCTAGCAACAAAATTGTGATTTTTTTACATGAAGAAGAGTGCCAAAATAGGCCCGGTTGTCAAGTGGTTAAAGGTGCAGGTCAACTGCACTTACAAAAAATTCTGAACAATTTCAGAAGTGTCTTAAAAATATTTTAAAAGAGTGCTGCATTTGACCATTGAAGCCCGCCGACTCCTTCCCTTAGGCTGCTAATAAACTACTTTGCTGCTATAAACACGATAAACAATTCCTGGTAGCAGCAAAAAAAAATGGCAAATGGTAAAAGGAAAACCATAAAAAATATTACATGCAGGTTAGCAAGGTGGGTACAAAATATATATTTTTTTTATACTACTTACAATACATATTTGATGACCACCACCAAAAACAAAAAATGATACATGCTCACTTGATTAGGGTATAATTACTGAGACCTTCATTGCAGCGTGCACGCTATTTTGTACAGCTTTGTAAGTGCGTGGTTTGTTCCTGCAGGGGATCATTTTATGAAAAGGTAAATGAGGTTTACTAATGCCCCAGTCCATACCTTGTCAGTTCCATTTAAAACTCCCCACCGTTCTCTGTCGGGCGAGCCAGCTCTTTCCCAGCCTTTGCTCATTACTCTGTAACCAAGGCTTGGAGCGGGGTCCCGTTAATGAGGGCGGCAAGGAATCATTAAACTATATCACTGCCAGCGGGGCTGTAATATTGCCGACTTGTGAGTGCAACAAACCCTGAACTTAAGAGGCTTTATCATCCTTAACACTATTATGATTATGGGATCTCCAAGTGTCCCCTATCCCACAACAGGTGTCTTATAAACATATATGGACTTTCAGCCAGCTGTGGACTTTTACTAGCTTATAAAGCTAATTTACCATTTAATCATTAGCATTATGTGTTATTTAAGATACATAATATATCTCATTGCATAAATAAAATACCTTGTCTCCTGTCTCTGCTGGGCATTGCTAACATTCATTTAAATGTAATTCTTAAAAGTATTTTGTTTGTCACCTGCTATAGATTTACTGCTTTCTGTTTCAAAACAAGTCTTCTAAGGCCGCGTACACAGGATGAGATATGTCCGCTCAAACTTGTCCGACGGACAGTTTAGAGCGGACATGTCTCATCGGATTTTGGTCCGATGGCGTGTACACACCATCGGATCAAAATCCCCGCCGGCAGACAGCGCAGTGACGTGGCGGTGACGTTGACGCCGCCACGTCACAGCACCAGGAAGAAAAATACTTCCGATAAATCGATTTGACGCATGTGCGGGAAGATATGTCCGCTGGTGTGTGTACTGACCAGCGGACATGTCTCCGGCGGGCAAATTTTAAAGCATGTTTTAAAATTTGTCCGCCGGTCAGACATGTCCGCTAGCCCATACACATGATTGGATTTGTCCGCTGAACTGGTCCGTCGGACCAGTTTGAGCGGACAAATTAGATTGTGTGTACGCGGCTTAAGTTATATATGTTATCTGTTAGCAATCTTTCTCTACCGTTGCTTGTTGAATTATACATATTATACATTAAAGAGGAATTCTAAGGTCCTTAACTTAAATAACCTTGGCATTTGCTTGACTTCTCTAGCCTGATCTGATATAAATATGCAGTTACAGAGGGCCAGATTCTCGTAGATCTGCGCTTTTTCTGCATAGCGTATCCCATTTACGCTACGCCTCCGCAGCTTTTACGGGCAAGTGCTGTATTCTCAAAGCACTCGCTCCGTAATTTGCGGCGGTGTAGCGTAAATGGGCCGGCTTAAGGAAGGAGGTGGGCTTGTTGTATTTAAAATAAGCGTGCCCCCGCGCCGAACGAACTGCGCATGCGCCGGCCGTAAACGTAGTCCACTGCGCATGCTCCATAGTACGCCGCAAATACATTGGTTTCGTCAATGTAATTAACGCACAGCCCTATTCGCGACGAGTTACGTAAATGACGTAAACGGCGGAAAAACACGACGCTGTCCCGACGTCCATACTTAACATGGTGTACGCCGGACCTACGCAAGGTTACCCCTCATATAGCAGGGGTAACCTTACGCTTACGCAAACTACGTAAACTATGACGACGGCGCGCAAATACGTTCGGGAATCGGCGTATCAGGCTCATTTGCATATTCAACGCAGAAATCGACGGGAACGCGACCTAGCGGCCAGCTTAACATTGCAACTTAGATCTGATGGTGTAAGTGACTTATGCCAGTCGGATCTACGCCAAATCTATGCGTAACTGATTCTAAGAATCAGTCGCATAAATAGGAGGGCTCAGAAACAGAGATATGACGGTGTATCTGGAGACACATATGCACTTTTATAACGTGACACATACAAACACCATCAAGCTTTTTCACTAAGGCAAAAAGAAATGTGGCCAAAAACCTTTGAATCAAATTCAAAATGTATGTTTCCATCCAATTTTTTTATTTTTTTTAAAAAGCCAGCAGCTACAAATACTGCAGCTGCTGACTTTTAAAAGATGGACACTTACCTGCCCAGCGCGCCCGCGATGTCAGCAGATGAGGCTGAGCAATCGCTCGGTCCTCGGCGGCTTCCGCCGCCATTCTCGGCGGCTTCCGCCGCCATTCTCGGCAAGGGAATAAGGAAGTGAAGCCTTGCCTACTGCGCATGCGCAAGTATTACGGCGTGCCGTCACTGGTCCCCGCTCTCTTCTGGGAACATTGTTTTCTAGAAGACAGTGTGTGGGGGGGGAGGGGGTGACGTGAAGGGGTGGGACTCGGATGTGGTGCAAATACCTGTTTTATACAGGTATCTGCACCCCCTGAAAGTTGCCAAATATGGCACTGGAGGGGGAGGGATCCAAAAAGCGGAGGTTCACTTTTTGTGTGAACCGCTGCTTTAAAAGGGTTGTAAAGGTAAAAAAAAAAAAGATTTCCCTAAATAGCTTCCTTTACCTTAGTGCAGTCCTTCTTTACTTACCTCATCCTTAGGCCGTGTACACATGGCAGAGAACCTCGACGGGCAGAACACATCGTTCCGCCCGTCGAGGTTCCCTGCCGGCTGTCGAAATCGGCGACCCGCCCGTCGGGAATGGCAACCAGCCATTCATCCAGGCGGGCCGTCGAGCAAATAGAGAGCGCGCTCTCTATTTCTGCTAGACGGGCTTCCCGACGGGAAGCTCGTCGAGAGTGTACACACGGCCGAGGTCCTCGCTGGAATGCAGCTTCCAGCGAGGTTCTCGCTGGTTTCCAGCGAGAACCTCGGTCGTGTGTACGCCGCCTTACATTTTGCTTTTAAATGTCCTTATTTCTTCTGAGAAATCCTCACTTCCTGTTCTTCTGTCTGTAACTCCACACAGTAATGCAAGGCTTTCTCCCTGGTGTGGGAGGGGGCAAGCAGGCAAGTCAGGACACTGTCTACTTTGCAGATAGAGAAAGGAGCTGTGTGTTAGTCGGCATCCTGACACTCCTGTTCGCCCCCTCCCCCCTCAAGAGGCTTTCTCCACACCAGGGAGAAAGCCTTGCATTACTGTGTGTAGTAACAGACAGAAGGACAGAAGGAATATAGCAGGTAAGGATCAAACAGATCCCTAGTCAGTATACAAGCCAAGGGTCTATAACAAGCAGTTGCAGGTTGGGATTAAGCAGAAGCATAGTCAAGGACCAAGCCAAAGATCAGTAATGAGTGGTAGCAAAAATGTGCAAGGCAGCAGGGAAGATAAGACAGAGTCTGGAGAAAATCGGGCAAACAGTTAGTGCAGAGACATGGCTTAAATCAGGAAGTGAATGGGAGGAACTAAGAGTTCAAGGTTCAGCAGAAGTCAAGGAACAAGACAGGGTTGTCAAATGGATCAGACAGGGTGCTGTCCAGCATCTCAGCTCAACAAAAACAGTAATCGCCAGAAACAGTTTCAAGGCCCTGACACAGGGGAAAATAATGACCAGAATTAATGGAAGAAAATGCATAGCATGGTCAGGGAGAGGAAAAAATATCTAGAATCCGTGGTCAACAGGTGGAAATGATGGTTGACACCAGTGGTCAGCATGAGAAAAAAATCCCTGACATTAATGATCAGGTGGAGGAAAAATGCCTGATGCCAGTGGTCAGGGAGAGAAAAAGTACCCAGTATTAGTGGTCAGCCCGAAGAAAGCTGGCATAGATGGTCATGGGGAGGTAAAATGCCTAGCATTAATGATTAAGAGGAAGAAAACTGTCTGGCATCAGTGGTTATGGGGAGTAACTAATGCCTGGCTTTGGTGGTGAGTGTACTGATCATGCCACAGCTCCAGGAGTCAGACGGTGACAGGCATCCCACCAGAAAGGCACTCCAGGAGTTCCTGAGGATGTAAGGTGTTCCAGTTTCAAGGTGGCCAGGTGGGCCAGCAAAAAAAACATCTTGCCAGAACATCTTCCTTTGGACCTCGGTCGAAGGACTGGTGAGCGGGCACTTTCCCACCTTAAAGACTCACTTTCTCACCTTAAAGATACTGCAGCTACAAGTTTGTCTTACCGGTACCTACACCTGTAGAAACACTCACACCCGGCTGAGCAATCATAGTATCTGCCTTTCTTACCAGAATACGGCAAGCATCCTGCACATCACGTTTGCCTTGCCAGGATACTTCCAAATACACTTTGCTCATTCTGCTGAACAGGACATCAAGTGCACCAACTCCAGGTTAGCTGAAGATACCAGATATATCCATTGTGAGGACCTTCCTTTTTCTCATTCAGTAGCAGTGATTTTATGATCCTAGTAATTTTCACTAAACAGGAACTCAGTGTCAAGGATTCTAAATAGACCAGTACTGTGTGCCTACACAGAGGAGACCAACACTGTATGCAGTGAAATAAAAGGTGTTTATTTACAAGGTGAACAAAACAGGTGAAGACAACCAGTGCACAAATAACAACAAAGCAAATATATACAAGTCAAGGGGAAATGCTGTAATCATAAACCAAAAGCCAAGCCGAGGTCATATACCAGGAGATCACAGAAGAAGCTGCAGACAGGGAATGGGCAGGAAGGGAATGTCCAGGAGAGGGATCAGGTCAGGTCGGATCAGAACAGAAGTCCAGAAAGGGGACAGCAGGCTCAGGGTCAGATATCAGGATCAGGTTAGTAGACGGATACCAGGGCAAGGTATATATATGGGGTGTGCTGATTAAGTTCAGGTTACACCTGAACGCAGCAAGGGCCAGGTGCTCCACACTGCCAGGATCCATCTGCTGGTGGAGGCCAGTACTGTGTCCCAAAGGTGATATACCAGCAGGGGGAAGTTCTCCTGACAGCTCCGAACTGCCAGGAGACCCCTGCTGGTGGGACGCAGCACTGCAAGACAGAACATAAATAGCACCAGCGGATGGAACCTTTCCTGACAGTACCCACCCTCAAAGGAGCGGCCTCCGGACGCTCCAACTATCCGTTGCCGGGGAAAGTCCAAGGTGACCAACTGGGCAATGGGAGGCTTTAGCCGAGAGGTAGGTACGTCCGGGTAGACAGAGGACACATCCGGACAAGCAGCGGGTAGAACAGACTGGGGAGCAAACACATCAGGCTGGGCAGCGGACAGAAGTTCAACCAGCTGGGCAGCAGACGGGAACACCTCCGGCTGGGCGGCAGGCTCTGGGTCGTCGAGCTAGGGCAGCGGGCTCCGGGTCGTCGAGCTGGGCAGGGGTCTCCGGGTCGTCGAGCTGGGCAGCGGGCTCCAGGTCGTCGAGCTGGGCAGCGGGCTCCAGGTCGTCGAGCTGGGCAGCGGGCTCCGGGTCGTTGAGCTGGGCAGCGGGCACCGGGTCGTCGAGCTGGGCAGCAGCCAGAGGCTCCGGGTCGTTGAGCTTGGCAGCAGACAGAGGCTCTGGGTCGTCGAGCTGGGCAGCAGACAGAGGCTCCGGGTCGTCGAGTTGGGCAGCAGACAGAGGCTCCGGGTCGTCGAGCTGGGCAGCAGACAGAGGCTCCGGGTCATCGAGCTGGGCAGCAGACAGAGGTTACGGGTCATCGAGCTGGTCGGCAGGCACAGGAACAGACTGGAAGGCAGGCACTGGTGGGACTTCAGACTGAAAGGCAGGCACTGGTGGGACTTCAGACTGAAAGGCAGGCACTGGTGGGACTTCAGACTGGAAGGCAGGCACTGGTGGGACTTTAGACTGGAAGGCAGGCACTGGTGGGACTTCAGACTGGAAGGCAGGCACTGGTGGGACTTCAGACTGGACAGCAGGTGCATCGGACTGGTTAGGAGGTACTGGAACATTTTAACTGGGCAGCAGGTACTGGAACTGTAGACTGGGCAAGGGGCACAGGCACATCAGACAGAACAGCAGGTGCTGGCACAACAGGAAGAACAGCAGGTGCATCGGACTGGATAGCAGGTACTGGAACTTTAAACTGGGCAGCAGGTACTGGAACTGTAGACTGGGCAAGCAGGCACAGGCACTGGCACATCAGACAGAACAGCAGGTGCATCAGACTGGTTAGCAGGTACTGGAACTTTAAACTGGGCAGCAAGTACTGGAACTGTAGACTGGGCAACGGGCACAGGCACATCAGACAGAACAGCAGGTGCTGGCACAACAGGAAGAACAGCAGATGCATTGGACTGGATAGCAGGTACTGGAACTTTAAACTGGGCAGCAGGTACTGGAACTGTAGACTGGGCAACGGGCACAGGCACTGGCACATCAGACAGAACAGCAGGTGCTGGCACACCAGGAAGAACATCAGGCTGGGTAACTGGCACTGAAACGTCAGGCTGGGTAACTGGCACTGAAACGTCAGGCTGGGTAACTGGCACTGAAATGTCAGGCTGGGTAACTAGCACTGAAATGTCAGGCTGGGTGGCTGGCACTGAAACGTCAGGCTGGGTGGCTGGCACTGAAACGTCAGGCTGGGTGGCTGGCACTGAAACGTCAGGCTGGGTGGCTGGCACTGGCACAGGCTGGGCAGAAGGCACTGAAACAGGCTGAACAGAAGGCACTGGAACAGGCTGAACAGAAGGCACTGGAACAGGCTGAACAGAAGGCACTGGAACAGGCTGAACAGATGGCACAGGAACAGGTAGAGCAGATGGCACTGGAACAGGCTGAACAGATGGCACTGGAACAGGCTGAACAGATGGCACTGGAACAGGCTGAACAGATGGCACTGGGACAGGCTGGGTAAGTGGCACGATGGTGTGGGTTGGGAAGTACTTCCGTTTCTTTTTAGACTTAGACACTGCAGGTTTGCTAACAGAAGTGATGTATGAAGAGGATGGAATTAAGTAGGAGGAAGGATTAGAATATGGCAGAGACACAGGGATGCTGACTGGAGGAGGTTTTTGTGGAGTTGTTACTGGTGAAAAGGAAGAAACAGGTGGATTAAAGGCGGGGTAGGTACAACAAGTAGAGACTGGGTAATAATACTTGGTAGGAAGTGGAATTAACTGGGCTATAGCTGAGGTTGTCATTGGCAACGGACGGCTAGATCCTTGGGAAGGTAAGTGGTTAATGGCAGGGCTGGAATGCAGTGGCTTGGCTGGAATCAGGAGATCTGGCCATGCCTGCAGCACAGGTTGAACACAAGCAGGTTCACACACACCTTGCCTAATCAGAGACTGCACAGAATCAATACACTCAGATAACTTTTGCTGGGGACAGGAGGAATAATGCTCATCAAAATAAGCCGGATCATCCTCCATTAACCACACCAAGGACTCAACTTGGTCACGACTGAAGGGGGGAGAGAAGTCATCACTACCATCTGGGATAACTGACAGGGCCGGTTTAACACATAACTTGATTAATGGCTGAATATCATCATAAGACATATAACCCAGATCCACCATGGAATGGGCTGATCGGATGGCTTCCATCAGCTGGTCACTTGTCCATCCCTCAAACACCTGGCGACAATACTCCTCATCCTCCTCTGCTAGCAGAGAAAAGTAAGTAACTTCATTGAAATCCATGTTTCAAAAAATGCACCACAACAGGATGGTTCCCTATGCAGGCACGTCTGGTCAAGTGGCCCTGGTATACTGTCAAGGATTCTAAATAGACCAGTACTGTGTGCCTACACAGAGGAGACCAACACTGTATATAGTGGAATAAAAGGTGTTTATTTACAAGGTGAACAAAACAGGTGAAGACAACCAGTGCACAAATAACAACAAAGCAAATATATACAAGTCAAAGGGAAATGCCGTAATCATAAACCAAAAGCCAAGCCGAGGTCATATACCAGGAGATCACAGAAGAAGCTGCAGACAGGGAGTGGGCAGGAAGGGAATGTCCAGGAGAGGGATCAGGTCAGGTCGGATCAGAACAGAAGTCCAGAAAGGGGACAGCAGGCTCAGGGTCAGATATCAGGATCAGGTTAGTAGACGGATACCAGGGCAAGGTATGATTACGCATGCCGGGTATATATATGGGGTGTGCTAATTAAGTTCAGGTTACACCTGAATGCAGCAAGGGCCAGGTGCTCCACACTGCCAGGATCCATCCGCTGGTGGAGGCCAGTACTGCATCCCAAAGGTGATATACCAGCAGGGGGAAGTTCTCCTGACAGCTCCAAACTGCCAGGAGACCCCTGCTGGTGGGACGCAGCACTGCAAGACAGAACATAAATAGCACCAGCGGATGGAACCTTTCCTGACACTCAGTTATCTAACTGTTGTTTGTTTGATTGTGGTGGAAAGTCTCCCAGTAAATAGACTACCTAGTTTACTAGTCTGTTATTACTGTGCCTGCACTTACACTTTTTCCTAGGTGTGCCAAAGGGTCTGGGGCTGTTCTTGGGGTTGAGAGTGGGAGTACAGAACCAAATATATTCAAGCGGCTCAATTGGGGGTGGCGCTATGTATATATATATATATATATATATATATATATATATATATATATACTGTATATATGTATTTTCATATTTTTCACTGTATAAGATGCTCCGGAATATAAGACACGCCCAATTTTAAAGGAGAAAAATCTAGAAAAAAAAAATTCTGAACCAAATACTGTAGTAAAATATTTTTATGTCCACCATTGCTCCCACTCATCAATGTAATGTCCACCATTGCCCCCACTCATCACTGTAATGTCCACCATTACCCCTCACTCGTCATCACCATCACACCACCCCCACATTAGTAAAAGCCAGTAACATTGCCCCCACATTAGTAATAGCCAGTAACATTGCCCCCACATTAGTAATAGCCACTAACATTGCCCCCACATTAGTAATAATAGTTAGCCAGTAACATTGCCCCCACATTAGTAATAATAGCCAGTAACATTGCCCCCACATAGTAAAAATAGCCAGTAACATTGCCCCCACATTAGTAATAAAAGCCAGTAACATTGCCCCTGCCCCCTAATAGCCAGTCCAACAAACCCCCAACTCACTGTTGCGGATGCATTGCAGAATAGATCGTGGCGCACGCTCTGGTAGGAATAGAAGATCCACAAGCAGAGGGGTGATGACGTCAGCATGCACCGCCGCCGGGTGTACCAAGATGGCCGTCCGATCCGGAGCTAGGCCAAAGCCGCAGCCTTTCCTTAGGCCGCGGCGGTGGTACGCTCCGCGGATCGAATTCGGATCGGTCAGGCAAAAAATTTGTATTTTCCGTATAAGACGCACCAACTCCCCCCCCCCAGTTTTGGGGACGAAAAAGTGCACCTTATACGGCAAAAAATATGGTATGTTATGAATGCATTGATATACCCGGCGTGAATTGAAAACGCACTTTAACATTTAAAAATACATGCATTAACCGCATACCTTTAATAACACAAAGTTTGAATCTAGCTTAAATGTTTGTACCTATAATTTTAAATCATATGGTTTAAAGTAGGAAAGTCACATCTATTTTACAGTAATAAAAATTATAATTAGTACTCTAGGAGGATTTAATACGTCATTAAAAGATGGGTAAAAATATAAATCACTTACGTTCAAATGATTGCATATATTTTGGCACTTGAATAGTTAATATGAGCCAGGAATGCAAGCTTGGAAAAAGTGAAGTGCTGACCCCCATTCAGATTATTTACTAGCCCTGAAAGCGACAATAATTCAAAGCAGATAGCTAATTGTGTTAATTAATGTGTTGATTTAGGACTGAGATCCCTGAAGCATGACGCTTACATTCAACCAGCACAAGATATTGCGAAGATTTCCGAGTTT
The DNA here is from genome assembly GCA_029574335.1 of Rana kukunoris. Taxonomy (NCBI): domain Eukaryota; kingdom Metazoa; phylum Chordata; class Amphibia; order Anura; family Ranidae; genus Rana; species Rana kukunoris. Next base: position 27,791,602 of record CM056057.1, read on the forward strand.
GGCTGTACAGATGCATAGCAGTATGCAGGAGATCTGACTCTTTGCAATGTTGTATACAACACAATATATATTTGTGAAAATATGTAATATGTTGGTATTCTGCATTTAGGCAAACTGGGAATGCAAAGCTCCCGACTGTCCCTGATTTCAAAGGACTATCCCTGATTTGAAACAAAGTCACTCTTTCTCTATTTCCTCCTCATTTGGTCTGATCCATATAGTACATAAAATGTACTTTTTATTTTACAAAAAGTGTTTTCCAGTGCTAAACCTTTGTGTCACTTTTATTCCTATTACAAAGAATGTAAACATCTCTTGTAATAGAAAAAAATGCATGACAGGACCTCTTAAATATGAGATATGGGTTAAAAAAAGACCTCAGATCTCATATTTAGACAAAAATGAAATAAAATTTTTTTTGAAAAAAAATGTCTCTTTAAGTTATGGACTTAAGTGACGTTTTGACGTCATTTCCGCCCTGCAATGGTATGGAGACGGGTGGGGGCCATCTTACCCTCGCTCATCTCCTTACCAAGCCAGGAAGAGGCCCCGATTGCCTCCGCCGCTACAGACGGCTCCGGTAGACAGCGGATGGCACCGGAGCCCACTCCCGCTGCGGATGAAAGTGATCTTGCGCCGCAGAGACCACTTTTATCTGAAAGCGGACTGACTGCTGAAGAAGAGGATACCAGGGTTATGAGAGCTAGCTGCTGCCATAACAACAGTATTCCTCTTCAAAGTACCGATGTATAACAATGGAGGGCGGTCCAGAAGTGGTTAAGGGGGCGTGACAGGGAGTGTGTCATATGCTTACATACTTTTGCTAATAGGTGTCCCTTGTTCCCATCTCTGAAAGTTGGAAGGTATGGGAATGTCCTGATACATTGGGAAGGTGACCATAAAAGGTCCATTTGGGGTGAACAGTTAGAAAGCTTTAGAGCAAATTAGCAAAAAGTCTCTGTTTATGGTGCGCAACAGAGTCCAGTGTTAATCTGTACTTTCATGGCAGTGTCAAACAAGCAATTTGTTTCAAATACTTTTATATTTTTTCTACAGCTAGTATGTTAGTATAGGTGCAATTTTCTTAAACTCAAAAGTGGAACTTCCGCTTTAAACACTGCTCACCCCCTTACATGCCACATTTGGCATGTCATTCTTTTTTTTTTTGGGGGGGGGAGTGGGTGCTTAGTTTTAAATGGGACTTGCTGTCCCATTTCCTGCTTCTGCCTACGGGCTGCCTAGGCGACTCCTCCTCTCCCCCTAGGCAGCCCCTCCCTCTCTGCAATCTTCTAGGACACGTGGCAAGTCCCAGAAGATTGACTGCCCACTGGGAGAGCACAGCACGAATCCACAAGCTGTCACGGCCGGGTGCCCACAGTTCCAATAGAGGCGCTGAGGAGAGGAGGGGGAGAGGAGCGAGGCTCTGTGCTGCCACATCGGATCATGAGACAGTTGAGTTTCTGTTTATTAAAAGTCAGGAGATACACTTTTTGTAGCTGCTGACATTTAATAATCAAAAATAGCCTGTACCTTTTTAACTGTCATTTATAGCCATCTGTTTCTTATGGATACTGATATACTGATTACTGATATGAATATTTAATGCAACTAAACTGACCAAATTGAAAAACAATTGCAACCCATAGATTATCCATTTAATTGTTGTAATGAGCTCTTGATCAATTTAGTCAATTGGCCACGGTGGAATTTCATTTATTGCTTTTGATTGTTCAAACAAATATCTGTGCATGTGTCAAAGAAACATAATAGAGATCAAGTAAACTCAAATTTTTAATAGATCGTTAAAAGCCGTACCGGGCAGCATGCCCTCAACATGGGGGGGTCAGGTGCTCTGGGGCAGGGGGCGCACTGCAGCCCCCCTCCCCAGAGCACCCTGTCCCCATGTTGATGAGGACAGGGCCCCTTCCCGACAACCCTGGCCGTTGGTTGTCGGGGTATGCGGGCGGGAGGCTTATCGGAATCTGGAAGCCCCCTTTAATAAGGGGGCCCCCCAGATACCGGCCCCCCACCCTAAGTGAATGAGTATGGGGTACAATGTACCCCTACCCATTCACCTGGAGGCAAAGTGTAAACACAAATAAACCACACATGGTATTGAAATATTTTATTAGTTGGCCGCCGGGGGGGGGGTGTATGATCGCTTTTATAAAAGCGCCCCCCTCCGACGGGCTTCTGCGGGGGGGTGGGTGCCGCTGTTCTTCGCCGCCGTCTGGTTCTCTTCCGCCGCCGGGGGGGGGGGGGGCGCTTTGATAAAAGAGCCCACCACCCGGCGGGCTTCCTTTGACATCTTCGGCGGCGGGGGGGGTCTTCTCCCACTCTCCGGGGTCTTCTCCCACTCTCCGGGGTCTTCTCCCGCTCTCCGAGGGTCTTCTCCGCTCTCCGGGGGTCTTCTCCGCTCTCCGGGGGTCTTCTTCTTCAGGATTCGCCGCCACTATCTTCGTGTGTTAGCTCAATTACTAGCGGAGGCGAGTCCCCTCTTCTGTGACGTCGTCTTCTTCTTCTTCTCTTCTCCAGATGTTGACGCAACGCTTCCTTCCGCTGTTATGGCGGGCGCGCGGCTCGCAGCGAGTTATATAGGCCTGTCTTGTGACTGGTAGAATACAGAATTGTTGAACCATAAACAGTGGCGGACTGACAACTCATGGGCCCCCCGGGCAATAGTAGATTATGGGGCCCCTGGGCAATAGGAGATTATGGGGTCCCCCGGGCAATAGATTATGGGACCACACAGTATACACACACACATACACACAGTATACATACACAGTATACACACACGGGGCCAGATTCAGGTACAATTGCCCTGGCGCAGAGTATCAGAGATACACTACGCCGCCGTATTTTACCTGGCTATAAGACGAATTCAGGTAGATTTCGGCCCGTAAGGTACGGCGGAGTAGTGTATTTCTCGCGGCGGAATCGAAATACGCGATTAGGGGGCATGAAGCATTTAAATTAGGCGCGTCCCCGCGGCGATCGAACTGCGCATGCTCCGTTCAGAAATTTCCCGCTGTGCATTGCGCGAAATAACGTCGTTAAGTCTTTTTTTTTTTGAGTAGCGTCGTTTACGTACATTCCTATTCCCGGACGACTTACGCAAAAAAAAATAAAAAATTGAAATTCGACGCGGGAACGACGGCCATACTTAACACAAGCATTTACAAAATCTTCCAGGGGGTACTTGGAAAAATAGAGCACCCAGTCTTGCTGATATGGACAGTCTACATCACCTGAGAATAAATTGTGAGCTGCCATTGCATACTTATTTTTTCAGGTGTTAATCATGTGATTGACATCTTGAGGCTGGGTTCACACTTGTCCTACAAATGCTCCGACATTAGGAGCTCATGTCGCATGGAGTGTGAAAATCAATGTTTCCCTATGGGAGCCATATTAACTGGTCCGACACAAGTCGGTCCGACTTTAAATATGCTCCCGGTACTACTTTGGTCCGACATTGATCCTACTTCAGCCCATCGAATATAATTGAAGTCGGCCCAAAGTAGGAGCCTTGTCCTTACCATCCGACTTTTGACATCCGACATGTGATTACAACAGCAGTAAAAGGACTTTATCTCACTCTAGGACAGTTTGGATTGGTCAAAGAACAAATCAGACTATCACAAAGTCACATCAAAGTAGTATCCTGTTCATGAAAGTCGGATGGATGTAGGATCAATGTAGGACCAATGTAGGACAGATGTCGCAGAGCAAAGTAGGATGAAAGTAGTATAGTGTGCAGCTGCTTGGCTAAATGCAGTGGTGCACATAAATGTGGATGTTGTAAATGTAATACAGGCATACCCCACTTTTAAGTACACAATGGGACCAGAGCATTATGTAAAACGAAAATGTACTTAAAGTGAAACAATACATTTTTTCAATTCTAGGGTGGAGTGGGGGTGTCAGGAGCTGTTGTTGAGGTCTCAGGGGCTGTTGTTGAGGTCTCAGGGGCTGTAGTTGAGGTGTCAAGGGTACACTAGAACAGGGCAGGCTATGCTCTCGGAGCTTTAGCTCCGTTTACAGTACGTGTAAGGCACTTTACATACACTCGTGGGTATGTCCTTACTCGCGAGTGTATGTAAAGTGAGTGTACTTAAAGCGGGGGAAGGCCTGTAAAATAGATATTTTTTAATAGTTACAGGAAGGCAATGTTACAATAAAATAACATAGTGTACCTAAATCACAGAAAAACAGAAAAAATATGTTGGGGATGTCATTGCTACAAAAAGCACGCAGCATTATTGGTAGCGTACATGTTAACAAAATCTACTAAATGCATAGGGCCAGATTCACGTATTCCAGAGCATCTTTGCTCTGGAGTAACGCTTCTGATTTGCGTTGCGCTGCCGAAATTTTAGGAGCAAGTGCTGTCATTCACGAAGCACTTGCTCCTAAAGTTGCGGCAGCGCATCACAAATGAGCCGGCGGAATTCAAATGTAGCGGGTACGGGGCGTGTAGTATGCTAACTACGCGCGATCCCGCCGCCAACGTACTGCGCATGCGTCGAGTGTCAAAACATCCCCGTGCGCATGCTCCAAAATCTGTGAATGAACGTCAATGACGTCACATTCCCATTCATGACCGTTTTACGCAAGCGACGTTTTTTTTTTTTTTCCCGACGCGATGACGACGCCTATACCTAACATAGGATACTCCAACCCCATGTAGGTATATCTATGCGCCGCGTATCCCGTCCGGAAACGTCGTATCGTCATTGCGTCGCGCCGGATTTCGATCGTGAATTGCCGATTTCCGCTCATTAACATATTTTTTGAGCGTAAATCGGCGGGAACGCCCCCGGCGCCATTTTTAAGTTGAAGTAACGATGCGATGGCGAAACTCAGTTACGCTGCTCGCATCAGAACTTCAACCCGGCGTTTCTTGTTTTCTGGTTACAGAAAACAGAAACGCCGGCTCAAAGCCACAGTTAGGCTGGCGGATCACTCGATCCGCCAGCGTAACCTTTCCTGAATCTGGCCCATAGAGTCTTTGCATTTTAGGAAAGAATGGGGGAAAACTCGCGCCAAAATACAATGAGGGGGGGAAAAAATATATATTAACAGTGTAAACTAAAAGCTGCTCCCTTAAATAATACAGGAACCTGGATTATACGAGTGAACTAGTGAAGAAAAAAGGGGCGCTATCTACTAGTATATTGAACATATGGTGTGCAACATAAAAGTGAGCAATAAAATATGGAACAATAGAGAATAGTGACACAACAATATGAGCAAATAAATAACATACAAGTGAATACTATATAACGTGCAAATAATTTAAGTAATATTAGACAGTGGATGTCTATGCAAAGTCCATCAAATGGTAAGATGTGCATTGATGTGCTGAAAAGCAATGATAATCTTATAAAGTGCTTTGTGTAGGATCATCCAAATATAGTAGTCCACCTTCACCAAAGTGCCACCGCAAGTGAGGATAGATGGCTCCTTACCCGATGTAGTTGACCTATTAATTAAAATAAGGTCAAAAAGAGCTCGAGTATCCGCTGCTGTCCACGGGGGACTCGATACCAGACCCAGTTGATGCGATTTCATAAAATGAAAGAAATAACTTCCATAGTGTAAACCTTTTATTTTAAAATGTGCTCAAATCACAAACAGCCAAATGGCCTCTTACTTGATGGGGTGCCCGTGTGCCCGGCACTGAGGCTGTAGGCTGTGGATAGGACGGGATGTGGAGAGAGAGATGAGGTAGGCTGGTAAAGCCGGCGTGCGTTCCACCGCCGTAGGCTTGAGAACCAGGAAACCGGAAGTGGCTAGTATTGCGTGCCCAGGTACCGCCTCGACGTACGTTTCGTTATGTCGTCATCAGGAAGCGTACCTGGTGCACGCTAGGGCTTGTTTTTAAAGGTCTGTCAATCTCCCCGTGGGAGGGATATTCAAATTTTGACGGCAGCCTCTGTCCCGGTCACTATAGCAACCATATATACAGCAGTCACAGACATTGTTTAGATTGCAGTTACAACGTGTGTAGAAAATGCGATATATTAAAAACAAAAAATATATAAAAGAATAATTATACCAAATATCTACTCTCTTGCCATTGTGTTAGCATAGTATATACTATGCATATAATATATATATATATTCTTTAAAAATATATTATAAAATATATTAAATAAATAATAATTGCACAACAATAGCATTATTGTATAATCATATTAGTAAATAAAAAAGATACGTAAAAAAAATTTTTTCCCATAAAAATTTTTTTTACATAAAAAAATTTAGTATGGGCTAGGTTATACACCTATATTAAAAAACAACTACCGACTCAACATTCTAGTTGTCAGTTAAAAAACAATTGAGGTCCAGTTCTATGTTAAGGCCCTGAGGCCTCATTGTTCTGAGGCGATGGATCCACTGGGTTTCGTTTTGCGATATTGCTTTGGTCAAATCTGTTCCACGCCAGTGGTTGGAAATCCTGTCTATTCCATAAAATGTCAATAGACCAGGGTCTCTGTTGTGGTAGAGATCAAAGTGTTTTGACACACTATGGTCGGGGAACCCCTTAATTATGTTGGCCACATGTTCATTGATTCTGATTTTTAGTTCTCGAGTAGTGCGGCCTACATATTGGAGTTTACAGGGACATGCCAATACATACGTGACATACCTGGAATGGCACGTGATTAGTGGTTTAATGGTATATTCTTGTTGGGTAACACTTGATTTGAATTTAGTAACCTTTTTTCCTTGCCTATTTGTTTTATTACATGACCTGCATCGGGTACAGTAATGGAAACTAGACCCATCAAGAAAAGTGAGAGGTTTAGCCGGGGGTCTGGTACATTTGCTGCCACCATATTTCTCAAACCCGGTGCTCTTCTGTATATAAAGGTGGGATGTGAGGGTAAGATTTTAGCTAGGTCAGTGTCTTTTAATAAGATTGGCCAATACTCTTTGAATATTTTTTCTATATTTTTGTATTGCCTATGATAGCCAGACAAAAAAGGTACATCTTCTTTTCTTGGTATTTTAATCCTATTTTCCAATAAGGATTGTCTGTCCATACCCAGAACCTCTTGTTGGGCTTTATATATTTTCTTTGGGCTGTAGCCTTTTTCTACAAATTTCTTGGTTAATGTTTCTGACTGTTGTTCATAGTCCTCTATAGTGTTGCAATTGCGGCGTATTCTCATAAACTGTCCTTTTGGTATAGCACCCAGCCATTTGGGGTGATGGCAACTGGAGGTCGGTACGTACCCATTACGGTCAGTTGGTTTAAAGTATGTCTTAGTGTGAATTTGGTTCTGTTTTTTGGTTAGTATGAGGTCCAAATAATGGATAGAGGTCTTACTGGACTCAGCGGTGAAGCTGAGACCATATTCGTTGGTATTCATTTTGTTCAGGAATGAATCCAGGGAAAATTGCGACCCCTCCCATAAGAGTATAATATCATCTATGTATCTACGGTAGTATACCAATGATGAATTATTGTCTTTGAAGATGGTTTCCTCTTCCCATCTGTTAAGTACCAAATTAGCCACACTGGGTGCATACCGTGCCCCCATTGCAACTCCTCGTATTTGTTTATAGAAGTTGCCCTGTGCCCAAAATAATTGTTGGCCATGGCTAGTTGCAGTCCTCTAACCAGGAACATTATTTGGGCTGGGGGTATTGGAGATAGAGATGTTAGTGTGTCTTGTACCGCTGAAATGGCATCTGGTTGGCGAATATTGGTGTAGAGCGACTCAACGTCCACCGTTACCAACCAGATGTTTTCAGACACTGTGAGGGTTGCTAAGGACTTTATGAGGTCTCTGCTATCTCTCAAATAAGATTTACCTTGGGTAACCAGGGGTTGGAGAAAGATGTCTAGATATTCTCCTACTCTGGAGTAGAGTGAACCTATTCCACTAACAATGGGCCTCCCTGGGGGGTGGGTCTTGTTTTTGTGGATTTTGGGGACTATGTATAGTACCGGTGTGCGAGGTACTTTGGGAACCAAGTATTGTGCTTCCTTCTCGGTAAGGATAGATTGGGTTAAACCATCCTTAACCCAAAGGGATAGTTCGACCTTGAGTTTGCCCATTGGGTCACCAGGAAGCAGGAGATAGGTGTCAGTAGCACTTAGCAGACGTTGGATTTCTCCATAGTAGTCTGCTTTAGTGAGTATGACCACTCCTCCACCTTTGTCGGCAGGCCGAACTACTATATTTTTATTTTGTTCTAGGGATTTGATTCCTTCTAATAGCATGTTGTGGTTGGAATTCCTATAGGAAGGTTTGATATCCAGGTCTTGAATTTTACCTTGTACCATGTGTTTGAAGACCTCCACATGATGGTGGGTCCCCTTTTTTGGGTTAAAGACAGAGCTGTTCTTCAACCCACTATGTTGAAATAAAGTATTATTGTTTTGAGCCTCATAGATGGGTTGTTGGGAGAAATGTTTTTTGATGTTGAGTTTCCTCACAATTTTTTCCACATCTATGAAGGTTTCAAATTTGTTGAGATTTTTGTTTGGAGCGAATTTTAATCCTTGTGACAGTACGGTTAGTTCTGCTCGAGAAAGATCTACACCTGCCAGATTAAATATTCCTTCTCCTACTTGTCCCTGGGTCTTTTTCTTTCTGGTTCCCCCTCTTTTGCCTCTGGGCCTATATGTTCTAGTTGGGGCTGTGGGGCTATGATAGGGATCTTGTAGGGCTCGTTCCAGCCTCTCCATTCCCCCCCGGTTGTTGTCCAGAATTATGGGCATTTTGCTTGCCTCTGTGGTTGCCCCTTGATTTACCTCTAGGGGGTCTGGAGGCAAACGGTGGTGGACCCTGATGGTAATAGGTATAATTGTAGTCCATTGGGCGATTGTCCAATGGGGCATATCTATTATGTGTGGGTGCTAGATATGGAGTGGGGTACTGGTTGTGGGGGGGCCCCACAGGGTAACCTCCATGTGGTGGGAATGGTGGTGGTGGCCCCCTGCCTCCCTGGTAAGGTCCTTGAGGTATATTAGGTTTTTTTGATTTTTTAGGGGTGGAGGATTTGGTTTTGATCTTATTGGTTGCTAAAGTGACCAGGTTATGTACTTCTGAATCTCTCTCCATAGAGGATTCTTTGGTACTCATGGTGTCAGTTTTAGTCTGCCACTTGTAAACTTTACATTCTTGATAATCCTTAATATCCCTATGATATTTTTTGAGTTTTTTATTTTTGATGTTAGTATCATATTTTGTTAGATGGATTTGTAAGGTTTGCGCCTTATCCAAGTATTCTTTGGTTTCCATAAATGGTGCCATAGATGTTTTAAGATCTACTATATGGGCTTGTGTAATGGCATTTTTAGTTTTGCGTCTTCTAATCATCAATTGCATGAGTTTCTGTTCACATGCATTAAAAAATTGGAACCATTCATCCGCTAATGTGAGATCTTCTAAACCATCATTAGGGTAAACGTCCCATCTGAGTCTCCTTGGTGTTAGATTTTTTAAGATATACATCTCAAAGGATGCTATGTCCCACCAAGCCCTAATCTGTTTTTCCATATTGAGTTGGAGCTGTTTGAAGCTTCTCTCAATGTCTAGATTAGGGCTAGGTTGTTGCTGAAATATATGCTCTATGTTGGTTTGACGGCCTTCCATAAAATTGAAAATATCCATGGCTGCGTAGAAAGGGGCTATAACATAGCCTTGTATAGGAAAGAATGGGGGAAAACTCGCGCCAAAATACAATGAGGGGGGAAAAAATATATATTAACAGTGTAAACTAAAAGCTGCTCCCTTAAATAATACAGGAACCTGGATTATACGAGTGAACTAGTGAAGAAAAAAGGGGCGCTATCTACTAGTATATTGAACATATGGTGTGCAACATAAAAGTGAGCAATAAAATATGGAACAATAGAGAATAGTGACACAACAATATGAGCAAATAAATAACATACAAGTGAATACTATATAACGTGCAAATAATTTAAGTAATATTAGACAGTGGATGTCTATGCAAAGTCCATCAAATGGTAAGATGTGCATTGATGTGCTGAAAAGCAATGATAATCTTATAAAGTGCTTTGTGTAGGATCATCCAAATATAGTAGTCCACCTTCACCAAAGTGCCACCGCAAGTGAGGATAGATGGCTCCTTACCCGATGTAGTTGACCTATTAATTAAAATAAGGTCAAAAAGAGCTCGAGTATCCGCTGCTGTCCACGGGGGACTCGATACCAGACCCAGTTGATGCGATTTCATAAAATGAAAGAAATAACTTCCATAGTGTAAACCTTTTATTTTAAAATGTGCTCAAATCACAAACAGCCAAATGGCCTCTTACTTGATGGGGTGCCCGTGTGCCCGGCACTGAGGCTGTAGGCTGTGGATAGGACGGGATGTGGAGAGAGAGATGAGGTAGGCTGGTAAAGCCGGCGTGCGTTCCACCGCCGTAGGCTTGAGAACCAGGAAACCGGAAGTGGCTAGTATTGCGTGCCCAGGTACCGCCTCGACGTACGTTTCGTTATGTCGTCATCAGGAAGCGTACCTGGTGCACGCTAGGGCTTGTTTTTAAAGGTCTGTCAATCTCCCCGTGGGAGGGATATTCAAATTTTGACGGCAGCCTCTGTCCCGGTCACTATAGCAACCATATATACAGCAGTCACAGACATTGTTTAGATTGCAGTTACAACGTGTGTAGAAAATGCGATATATTAAAAACAAAAAATATATAAAAGAATAATTATACCAAATATCTACTCTCTTGCCATTGTGTTAGCATAGTATATACTATGCATATAATATATATATATATTCTTTAAAAATATATTATAAAATATATTAAATAAATAATAATTGCACAACAATAGCATTATTGTATAATCATATTAGTAAATAAAAAAGATACGTAAAAATTTTTTTTTCCCATAAAAAAATTTTTTACATAAAAAAAATTTAGTATGGGCTAGGTTATACACCTATATTAAAAAACAACTACCGACTCAACATTCTAGTTGTCAGTTAAAAAACAATTGAGGTCCAGTTCTATGTTAAGGCCCTGAGGCCTCATTGTTCTGAGGCGATGGATCCACTGGGTTTCGTTTTGCGATATTGCTTTGGTCAAATCTGTTCCACGCCAGTGGTTGGAAATCCTGTCTATTCCATAAAATGTCAATAGACCAGGGTCTCTGTTGTGGTAGAGATCAAAGTGTTTTGACACATGGAACAGATTTGACCAAAGCAATATCGCAAAACGAAACCCAGTGGATCCATCGCCTCAGAACAATGAGGCCTCAGGGCCTTAACATAGAACTGGACCTCAATTGTTTTTTAACTGACAACTAGAATGTTGAGTCGGTAGTTGTTTTTTAATATAGGTGTATAACCTAGCCCATACTAAATTTTTTTATGTAAAAAAATTTTTTATGGGAAAAATAAATTTTTTACGTATCTTTTTTATTTACTAATATGATTATACAATAATGCTATTGTTGTGCAATTATTATTTATTTAGAATATTTTATAATATATTTTTAAAGAATATATATATATATTATATGCATAGTATATACTATGCTAACACAATGGCAAGAGAGTAGATATTTGGTATAATTATTCTTTTATATATTTTTTGTTTTTAATATATCGCATTTTCTACACACGTTGTAACTGCAATCTAAACAATGTCTGTGACTGCTGTATATATGGTTGCTATAGTGACCGGGACAGAGGCTGCCGTCAAAATTTGAATATCCCTCCCACGGGGAGATTGACAGACCTTTAAAAACAAGCCCTAGCGTGCACCAGGTACGCTTCCTGATGACGACATAACGAAACGTACGTCGAGGCGGTACCTGGGCACGCAATACTAGCCACTTCCGGTTTCCTGGTTCTCAAGCCTACGGCGGTGGAACGCACGCCGGCTTTACCAGCCTACCTCATCTCTCTCTCCACATCCCGTCCTATCCACAGCCTACAGCCTCAGTGCCGGGCACACGGGCACCCCATCAAGTAAGAGGCCATTTGGCTGTTTGTGATTTGAGCACATTTTAAAATAAAAGGTTTACACTATGGAAGTTATTTCTTTCATTTTATGAAATCGCATCAACTGGGTCTGGTATCGAGTCCCCCGTGGACAGCAGCGGATACTCGAGCTCTTTTTGACCTTATTTTAATTAATAGGTCAACTACATCGGGTAAGGAGCCATCTATCCTCACTTGCGGTGGCACTTTGGTGAAGGTGGACTACTATATTTGGATGATCCTACACAAAGCACTTTATAAGATTATCATTGCTTTTCAGCACATCAATGCACATCTTACCATTTGATGGACTTTGCATAGACATCCACTGTCTAATATTACTTAAATTATTTGCACGTTATATAGTATTCACTTGTATGTTATTTATTTGCTCATATTGTTGTGTCACTATTCTCTATTGTTCCATATTTTATTGCTCACTTTTATGTTGCACACCATATGTTCAATATACTAGTAGATAGCGCCCCTTTTTTCTTCACTAGTTCACTCGTATAATCCAGGTTCCTGTATTATTTAAGGGAGCAGCTTTTAGTTTACACTGTTAATATATATTTTTTCCCCCCCTCATTGTATTTTGGCGCGAGTTTTCCCCCATTCTTTCCTATACAAGGCTATGTTATAGCCCCTTTCTACGCAGCCATGGATATTTTCAATTTTATGGAAGGCCGTCAAACCAACATAGAGCATATATTTCAGCAACAACCTAGCCCTAATCTAGACATTGAGAGAAGCTTCAAACAGCTCCAACTCAATATGGAAAAACAGATTAGGGCTTGGTGGGACATAGCATCCTTTGAGATGTATATCTTAAAAAATCTAACACCAAGGAGACTCAGATGGGACGTTTACCCTAATGATGGTTTAGAAGATCTCACATTAGCGGATGAATGGTTCCAATTTTTTAATGCATGTGAACAGAAACTCATGCAATTGATGATTAGAAGACGCAAAACTAAAAATGCCATTACACAAGCCCATATAGTAGATCTTAAAACATCTATGGCACCATTTATGGAAACCAAAGAATACTTGGATAAGGCGCAAACCTTACAAATCCATCTAACAAAATATGATACTAACATCAAAAATAAAAAACTCAAAAAATATCATAGGGATATTAAGGATTATCAAGAATGTAAAGTTTACAAGTGGCAGACTAAAACTGACACCATGAGTTCCAAAGAATCCTCTATGGAGAGAGATTCAGAAGTACATAACCTGGTCACTTTAGCAACCAATAAGATCAAAACCAAATCCTCCACCCCTAAAAAATCAAAAAAACCTAATATACCTCAAGGACCTTACCAGGGAGGCAGGGGGCCACCACCACCATTCCCACCACATGGAGGTTACCCTGTGGGGCCCCCCACAACCAGTACCCCACTCCATATCTAGCACCCACACATAATAGATATGCCCCATTGGACAATCGCCCAATGGACTACAATTATACCTATTACCATCAGGGTCCACCACCGTTTGCCTCCAGACCCCCTAGAGGTAAATCAAGGGGCAACCACAGAGGCAAGCAAAATGCCCATAATTCTGGACAACAACCGGGGGGGGAATGGAGAGGCTGGAACGAGCCCTACAAGATCCCTATCATAGCCCCACAGCCCCAACTAGAACATATAGGCCCAGAGGCAAAAGAGGGGGAACCAGAAAGAAAAAGACCCAGGGACAAGTAGGAGAAGGAATATTTAATCTGGCAGGTGTAGATCTTTCTCGAGCAGAACTAACCGTACTGTCACAAGGATTAAAATTCGCTCCAAACAAAAATCTCAACAAATTTGAAACCTTCATAGATGTGGAAAAATTTGTGAGGAAACTCAACATCAAAAAACATTTCTCCCAACAACCCATCTATGAGGCTCAAAACAATAATACTTTATTTCAACATAGTGGGTTGAAGAACAGCTCTGTCTTTAACCCAAAAAGGGGACCCACCATCATGTGGAGGTCTTCAAACACATGGTACAAGGTAAAATTCAAGACCTGGATATCAAACCTTCCTATAGGAATTCCAACCACAACATGCTATTAGAAGGAATCAAATCCCTAGAACAAAATAAAAATATAGTAGTTCGGCCTGCCGACAAAGGTGGAGGAGTGGTCATACTCACTAAAGCAGACTACTATGGAGAAATCCAACGTCTGCTAAGTGCTACTGACACCTATCTCCTGCTTCCTGGTGACCCAATGGGCAAACTCAAGGTCGAACTATCCCTTTGGGTTAAGGATGGTTTAACCCAATCTATCCTTACCGAGAAGGAAGCACAATACTTGGTTCCCAAAGTACCTCGCACACCGGTACTATACATAGTCCCCAAAATCCACAAAAACAAGACCCACCCCCCAGGGAGGCCCATTGTTAGTGGAATAGGTTCACTCTACTCCAGAGTAGGAGAATATCTAGACATCTTTCTCCAACCCCTGGTTACCCAAGGTAAATCTTATTTGAGAGATAGCAGAGACCTCATAAAGTCCTTAGCAACCCTCACAGTGTCTGAAAACATCTGGTTGGTAACGGTGGACGTTGAGTCGCTCTACACCAATATTCGCCAACCAGATGCCATTTCAGCGGTACAAGACACACTAACATCTCTATCTCCAATACCCCCAGCCCAAATAATGTTCCTGGTTAGAGGACTGCAACTAGCCATGGCCAACAATTATTTTTGGGCACAGGGCAACTTCTATAAACAAATACGAGGAGTTGCAATGGGGGCACGGTATGCACCCAGTGTGGCTAATTTGGTACTTAACAGATGGGAAGAGGAAACCATCTTCAAAGACAATAATTCATCATTGGTATACTACCGTAGATACATAGATGATATTATACTCTTATGGGAGGGGTCGCAATTTTCCCTGGATTCATTCCTGAACAAAATGAATACCAACGAATATGGTCTCAGCTTCACCGCTGAGTCCAGTAAGACCTCTATCCATTATTTGGACCTCATACTAACCAAAAAACAGAACCAAATTCACACTAAGACATACTTTAAACCAACTGACCGTAATGGGTACGTACCGACCTCCAGTTGCCATCACCCCAAATGGCTGGGTGCTATACCAAAAGGACAGTTTATGAGAATACGCCGCAATTGCAACACTATAGAGGACTATGAACAACAGTCAGAAACATTAACCAAGAAATTTGTAGAAAAAGGCTACAGCCCAAAGAAAATATATAAAGCCCAACAAGAGGTTCTGGGTATGGACAGACAATCCTTATTGGAAAATAGGATTAAAATACCAAGAAAAGAAGATGTACCTTTTTTGTCTGGCTATCATAGGCAATACAAAAATATAGAAAAAATATTCAAAGAGTATTGGCCAATCTTATTAAAAGACACTGACCTAGCTAAAATCTTACCCTCACATCCCACCTTTATATACAGAAGAGCACCGGGTTTGAGAAATATGGTGGCAGCAAATGTACCAGACCCCCCGGCTAAACCTCTCACTTTTCTTGATGGGTCTAGTTTCCATTACTGTACCCGATGCAGGTCATGTAATAAAACAAATAGGCAAGGAAAAAAGGTTACTAAATTCAAATCAAGTGTTACCCAACAAGAATATACCATTAAACCACTAATCACGTGCCATTCCAGGTATGTCACGTATGTATTGGCATGTCCCTGTAAACTCCAATATGTAGGCCGCACTACTCGAGAACTAAAAATCAGAATCAATGAACATGTGGCCAACATAATTAAGGGGTTCCCCGACCATAGTGTGTCAAAAACACTTTGATCTCTACCACAACAGAGACCCTGGTCTATTGACATTTTATGGAATAGACAGGATTTCCAACCACTGGCGTGGAACAGATTTGACCAAAGCAATATCGCAAAACGAAACCCAGTGGATCCATCGCCTCAGAACAATGAGGCCTCAGGGCCTTAACATAGAACTGGACCTCAATTGTTTTTTAACTGACAACTAGAATGTTGAGTCGGTAGTTGTTTTTTAATATAGGTGTATAACCTAGCCCATACTAAATTTTTTTATGTAAAAAATTTTTTTATGGGAAAAAAATTTTTTTACGTATCTTTTTTATTTACTAATATGATTATACAATAATGCTATTGTTGTGCAATTATTATTTATTTAATATATTTTATAATATATTTTTAAAGAATATATATATATATTATATGCATAGTATATACTATGCTAACACAATGGCAAGAGAGTAGATATTTGGTATAATTATTCTTTTATATATTTTTTGTTTTTAATATATCGCATTTTCTACACACGTTGTAACTGCAATCTAAACAATGTCTGTGACTGCTGTATATATGGTTGCTATAGTGACCGGGACAGAGGCTGCCGTCAAAATTTGAATATCCCTCCCACGGGGAGATTGACAGACCTTTAAAAACAAGCCCTAGCGTGCACCAGGTACGCTTCCTGATGACGACATAACGAAACGTACGTCGAGGCGGTACCTGGGCACGCAATACTAGCCACTTCCGGTTTCCTGGTTCTCAAGCCTACGGCGGTGGAACGCACGCCGGCTTTACCAGCCTACCTCATCTCTCTCTCCACATCCCGTCCTATCCACAGCCTACAGCCTCAGTGCCGGGCACACGGGCACCCCATCAAGTAAGAGGCCATTTGGCTGTTTGTGATTTGAGCACATTTTAAAATAAAAGGTTTACACTATGGAAGTTATTTCTTTCATTTTATGAAATCGCATCAACTGGGTCTGGTATCGAGTCCCCCGTGGACAGCAGCGGATACTCGAGCTCTTTTTGACCTTATTTTAATTAATAGGTCAACTACATCGGGTAAGGAGCCATCTATCCTCACTTGCGGTGGCACTTTGGTGAAGGTGGACTACTATATTTGGATGATCCTACACAAAGCACTTTATAAGATTATCATTGCTTTTCAGCACATCAATGCACATCTTACCATTTGATGGACTTTGCATAGACATCCACTGTCTAATATTACTTAAATTATTTGCACGTTATATAGTATTCACTTGTATGTTATTTATTTGCTCATATTGTTGTGTCACTATTCTCTATTGTTCCATATTTTATTGCTCACTTTTATGTTGCACACCATATGTTCAATATACTAGTAGATAGCGCCCCTTTTTTCTTCACTAGTCTTTGCATTTTGCAAAGTAAATTATAAGTAAACAAGTTAAAGCTGTATTAATTTTATTTATCTAATGATGTTTATGAATAATTAAAACAAATATGATTTTTGCTAGCACATTTATGATTGATTGAAATAATCAGAGCTCCACCATATTAATAAACTCGGTGAACATTCACTTTACAAAATCAACAGCCTCCTTTTCTCATATAATCAAACCCAGTATGCCTGTCCAATGTTTTTAGGCATGTTGTGAATGTTAAATATAGACAGATGAAGGTATAGAGAGAGTAATTTTGGGCAGATGTGGAAAATGTTGGGGGTCATTTTTTACCATGCAAGGCTTACTGTAATTTTGGTCCAGGTGTTTGTAATTTTGCTTGCCCAGTTTATTTAGGATATCAGTTTATTGATGATGGAATTCGTTTTTTTTTTCTCATAATTTTTATTGGTTTGCATAGTAGCAGTACAGGCAGTGTAGTGCAGCAAATACAGTAGAATTAACAATTAAATTGCGGTCGCAGCCGCTGTGTCACAAAAGGTAGTAGGTACACTGTAACATAAACATTAATGATAGTAGGAGTGTCTTCCGAAGGGTGTCACAAAATCTGGGGTCTCCCCCTTTTGTTTTCCTTTTTATTTATATTTTTATTTTCCTGTTATATCCTGTCACAACGTCAATTTCAAAGGTGTGAACTATAAGACTGTGCGCGGGAGCGGAAGATCAGGTGCAGTCATAACACATTATGCAAAGGTAAACCAATTTCGTCGGTGGACGAGGTCAGGGGGTGTTGTGTGCACCCAGTTGGACGCGTGGTCCTAGCAGGCAAGGGGTCTCCATCCCTCCGGACCCTGTCTTAGGGGACTTCTGTAAGAGGGGTATTGGGAGTGTCGTAGTTTTATTGACCTATATGGGGATGTGCCCGGGGGTTGCCTTGTGCAGGCGACGTAGGCCCGGATCAGCGGGGTTCTACCCTCCCTCCGCCCACCCCTAAAGGGAGCAATCTGTGGGCGGGGGGAGCAGGAGTCTCTAGAGGCGATAGGGCCGGTTGGCGTTGTTCAGGGAAGGGGGGGGGACGTTTAACATGGGGACAGATCAGGGGTCAGCAGCGTCAGCTAATGGGAGGGGGTGGGTCGGATCTACCCGGCTTGTGGAGGGGCATGGGCTGGTCATAGAGTTCCTATAGTGGGTCCAGCAGGCCCAGGAATTCGTTTTTACGATTGTCATTTCCTTGAAGAAATTCATGGGGACATTGGTTTTCTGAATATGATATGTTTTGCAATTGCTTTTAATACTGTATATCTTTGTCTTACATGTTGTGTCTTGATTATTATTGGTAGTTACAAACTATAATGATAGTTGATAGTATTTACTGTATTTGCCAGTGTATAAGGCGACCGGGCATATAAGACAACCCCCTAATTTTACAGTTTTTCAAGATTTTTTTGCCTGTACTCACCGTATAAAATGCCCCCCCCCGAGGCTTCAAATTTCTTCCTTCTGGAGACTTATTCTTCTTCCTTCTTGCTGGAGCTGGAGCCAATCACGGCGAGTGATGTATTCTATTAATGAATACGAAGTTTGCTTGGATTGGCAGAGGCTGTAACATCATCAGCCCACGCTTCTCTGACTCTCAAAGCCAATCCGAGCAGGCTACTGTATGTAGCCTGCTCAGATTGGCAGAGGTTGTTACATCGCTCACCGGGATTGGCTAAGTGGTATATACTGTATGTAGCCAAAGCTACAAAATAGTATTACTGTACATCCAGCATGCATCCGAGCAGATAACCCGGTGTATAAGATGACCCCCTGCTTTTTGGCCAGGTTTTTTTAGTGTAAAAGGCAGTCTTATACACCAGCAAATACAGTAATTAAGTTGCATTGTTCTTTTAGCATTTAAGCAGCCTGGGAGCCAGGAGTTGGTTACAATTATATACAGGTGCATCTGAAAAAAAGGATTATTATTAAAAAGTAAATTTATTACAGTAATATAATTTAAAAAATGAAACTCATATATTATATAGTTACATAGTTGATGAGGTTAACCACTTAAGACCCGGACCAAAATGCTGCCAAATGACCTTGCCCCTTTTTGCGATTTGGCACTGCGTCGCTTTAACTGACAATTGCGCGGTCGTGCGACGTGGCTCCCAAACAAAATTTACGTCCTTTCTTTTCCACAAATAGAGCTTTCTTTTGGTGGTATTTGATCGCCTCTGCGATTTTTATTTTTTGCGCTATATACAGAAATAGAGCGACATTTTTGAAAAAAAATCTATATTTTTTACTTTTTGTTATAAGAAAAATCAAATAAACTAAATTTTAGTCAAACATTTAGGCCAAAAAGTATTTAGCCACCTGTCTTTAGTAAAAAAAAATCGCAATAAAAAAATTAGCTACCTAGCGGGAACAGCGACACTAATACGGGGGGGGGGTTAAATGTTCCTATGCGTCCTGGTGTCAGTGTGCTGTTGTGTACACTTACTATGTGGTGTGATCTCTCCTCAGCGGTGGTCGAAAAAACCGCAGAGGGAGCGATCACATCACTTACTCCTTCCTGTGTTTACACAGGAGGAGGAAATGACAAGCAGGGGGAGCGCGCGGATTGGCTGAGAGCGATCCGGAGGGGGCGGACAAAAACGAATAGCCGCCCCCTCATCCCGGATCGCTCGGCCAGGTAGCCGGACCGCCGCATGTACGGGGGGGGGTTCGGGGATCGGACCCCCCCCCGTACATGCGGCGGTCCGGCTATATACGTTGATGTGCCTGTCGGTGCCATTCTGCCGACGTAAATGTACATGCGGCGGTCCTTAAGTGGTTAAAGAATGACACAAGTCCATCAAGTCCAACCTATGTGTGTCATTATATGTCAGTATTACATTGTATATCCCTGTATGTTATCGTTATCATTATGTTATATTATATTATGGTCATTCAGGTGCTTCTCTAATATTTTTTTATTTTTTTTAAACTATCGATGCTCCCTGCTGAGATCACCGCCTGTGGAAGGGAATTCCACATCTTTGCCGCTCTTACAGTAAAAAACCCTCTACGTAGTTTATGGTTAAACCTCTTTTCTTCTAATTTTAGAGTCAAATATATTTTTATTCAGTTTAACAAAGAAAGATAATAGTACAAACAACGTACAAATGTCCCCGGGAGACAAGAAAACACAATACGTTACAATAAGTTTCCCAAGTCTAATTTAAATTCTTTCCTCTGTTAATCATGAAGGTGATTCCTGTTACAGTATGTGTCATAAAGAAAAACACTGTAGTTTTGGTTATCGAAGCCCTCTGGATTCCCTTGGGAAGACTAAGGAGAAGAATACATTTAATACCTTCGCCATCTCCCCATTCCTTTGTAACCAGATGTCCTTCCTCATTCAATATGGTCTGTCCTCCCTTTTTACTGTTTACATACTTAAAGAATTTCTTGGGATTTTTTTCGCTCTCCTCCGCTATGTGTCTTTCGTGTTCAATCTTATCCGCCCTAAGTGCACCCTTACATTTCTTGTTGCATTCTTTATA
Organism: Rana kukunoris; assembly: GCA_029574335.1. NCBI lineage: Eukaryota > Metazoa > Chordata > Amphibia > Anura > Ranidae > Rana > Rana kukunoris. The sequence continues at coordinate 27,812,269 of CM056057.1, forward strand.
AAGTCTGAATGCCGATGATGATCCCTCAACCTTGTATTTTTTTAAGGTTTTCTCCTTTGCTTTTATATGCATTTTTACATTGGAGTAAGCTTTCCACCATCATCCGAGCGGTGGAAAGTCATTTAGAACAGCTTACTGAACACCTTACTGAGTAGTAACAGGAAGTGAGAAATTCAGACAAAGAAAACAAAGAAAAAAAAACCATTAAGGCCGCGTACACACAATCAAATTTATCTGCTGAAACCGGTCCGAAGGATCGTTTTAGCAGACAAATTCGATCGTGTGTACGGGCGAGCAGACAGGTTTTTCCAGCAGACAAGTTTTAAAGCATGCTTTAAGACTTGTCTGCTGGAAACCTGTCCATCCGACATGTCTGCTGGTTAGTACGCCTAACCAGCGGACAAATATCTCCCGCATGCGCCAAATGGATTTGACGCATGCGTGGAAGTATTTTACTTCCTGGTTCGGTGACGTGGCGGTGTCAACGTCACCGCCACGTCACCGCGCTGTCTGACGGCGGGGATTTTGGTTTGATCGTGTGTACACGGATCAAATCAAAATAGCCCAGCAGACATACCCGATGAAAACGGTCTGACAGACCGTTTTTATTGGATAAATCTCATGGTGTGTACGCGGCCTTAGAAGGGAAATTGAAGGAAAAGGTTAGTGAACCAACAATGTACTAGCTTAAAATAACCTATTTAGAAAATAAAAACAAACCTTTATGTAGCACTGACCCCCGCAGGAGCTGCTGATTAAATTTTGGGCCTGCACTCTAACTACAACCCCAATGATAAGGCTCAATCCCCTTTACACAGCTGTGGTGCAATACAATACAATACTGTACAATGTGATACCAGATACCTGTTTGTAACTTCAGGATCCACGAGCGGCACCTAGAGTGAATAAAGCAATACGCCACAACCCTGGTATGCTTAAACAGTAGTATTCTTTTACTGTTGATAATTGGCAAGTAAAGAAACACCAGTACATAAACTGTGCTATCCTCCTAACATGGGATGAGAGCACAAACAATTAAATCTATACAGCAATCAAATAACAAACAGTATACCTGCAGGTATATGAATAAGAAAATAAAACTAAGCCTAGGAGCTCCCCCTACTTTGTAAGGTAACCGTGAGATCTCACAAAAAAAACAAACAGTCAGTTCTTGATCTTCTTTCTTCGCTAGCTAATAATGTTTCCCAAGTAATTTGTAATCCAAACAAAACGAATAAACTTCCTGAAAAAAATGTCTCCGCAATGAGTGGGTTAACTGCCTTGGCCTTCTGGAGAGCGTCCCGAACAACTAGGCCTTCAACCTTCCTAAAGGCAACCCCTCCGCTTCTTCTTGGAAGTATGTAGTGAGGCCTGTGTGTTAGTCTAATGGCGTGTGAGGCATAACAAACTGTGGGCCGTAACCCACTCACCTAACTGGACACAGGCTCCGTACAGTCCGGCGACCTCCTCCCGTTGCTCCGTCAGCTGGATCAAACGCCAGGCCAACTCTGCTGGGGGACTCCCGTCCTCCGATGCTCAATGGAAATGTCCGTGGGCCTTGTTGTTCGGTCCCGTCTCCTCACAGATCCTCTCCGGCTGCCCATGCGGTTCCAAAAGGGACCCAAGATGGCTGCTCCCACTCCTTATATAGCAAATCCCAGCATGCACTGCGCAAGAAATTGTTCCTGGGTCTTTGATCAACTTCCTATTTACAAAGGTCAACTCTGAGAACCAATAGTCTTTCTTCTTTATTCCTCAGATAGTGGAATGCTTCTTGCATTAACAACAATTGGCCACTAGATGGCTCCAAACACTCAACAATCTCAATGTCCATGAATGCCATCTAGGGAATGCAATATACACATTTATGTACTATATATATACATCAGCGCTACACACTCCCCCTACTTGGTCTCTTTGGTCCCCCAAAGAGGTCCAAATTGCTAATCCTATCTTGCATTCTAGTTTCTATACGTTCACACAAAACGGACAGAGGAGCTTTCCACCAATTGTCATACAGTGGGAAGCTATCCTGTGCACCCACAGCTGATACTACCATGTCTGGTACAGATGTGTCAAGGGGTGAGCTGGGGCTGTCCCTTACTAAATCAAGAGTAGAGGGACCAGGCAGTTCAAAGTTTCTTCTGCTCACAAACTGTGAGGCTTCAGAGCATTCGCCCAATGTGTCATAAGTCAGTCTGCGTGGTGGGCGAATGTCTCTCTTTGCTCTGGGCACTTTTGGAGTGTCCATTCCTTCTGGGCCAAGGTCATCATTCTGTTCAATGCTTAAGGGTGGGGAATGAATGGAAGCACTGGGCTCTCCTACAGAGTGAGTGGTCGGCACAAATTCCGGGGCCTCTGCCCTAAGAGTTCCATTATCATCCTCCTCTACCTCCGAAAGGACATCAGCATCTGTTTCTGAATCTTCAGGAAGCCACAGCCAGCTCATCTCCACTCCCTCATCTATAGAAGGTGCAGGTTGGGACCTGGTTACTGGTCTACACACATCAGTGGGTGTGGATTCCTTCTCTGTGCTTGTCCTGACTGCCTCAGTGAGAGGTAAGAGGTGATTTCGGTGCCATGTTTTTACTGGCCCAGTTTTTCCTTCTGGCTTGATCTCATACACTGGGAGCCCTGGAAGTTTCCTGCACACAACAAATGGCTGTGATTTCCAGCGATCAGCCAACTTGTGTTTGCCTGGAATGCCTAAGTTCCTCAACAAGACCCGGTCACCTGGCTGAAGATCCTGGACTCTCACTTTCAGGTCAAAGTTCCTCTTGTTCCTCTCCCCCCTGGAATCCGAGGTGGCGTGAGCCTGCTCGTAAGCTGTCTTCAGGCTCCGCCGTAGTCTGTCCACATACCCTTTATGGGAGGCCTCGGAGGTGTGGTCCAAGGAGGAACCAAACGCCAGGTCCACTGGCAATCTTGCTTCACGGCCGAACATCAGTCGGTATGGGGAATATCCAGTGGCATCACTTTTGGTACTATTATAGGCATGGACTAATGCAGCAATGTGTTTACTCCAGTGAGGTTTTTGCTCGGCAGTCAAGGTCCCCAACATGTTCAAGAGAGTCCTGTTGAACCTTTCCGGTTGGGGGTCCCCTTGTGGGTGGTAAGGAGTAGTCCTGGACTTTTGTATGCCTAACAGATCCAACAGCCTTTTGATTAGTCTGCTCTCAAAGTCCCTTCCTTGGTCTGAATGTATGCGTTGAGGCAGGCCATAGTGTACGAAGAACTTTTCCACGAGAGTCTTTGCTACTGTGGTTGCTTGCTGATCCCTAGTAGGGAAAGCTTGAGCATAACGGGTGAAGTGATCTGTCACCACTAAGATGTCACCTTGCCCACTCAGATCGGATTCCAGACAAAGAAAGTCTATGCAAACCAGGTCCATTGGGCCCTGACTCTCTAAATGGCCCATTGGGGCAGCCCTCTGGGGCAATGTCTTCCGTTGGATGCATCTGAGGCAGGAGTGACAGTAGCTCTCCACTTCTTTTCTCATGTGAGGCCAGTAGAACCTATCCCTTACTAGTTGGAGAGTTCTCTCGGCTCCCAAGTGTCCATGGTGATCATGTAAAGCAATCAGTACCGTCTCTCTGTGCTTTTCAGGCAAGAGTAACTGCCACTTTGCTTCTGGATCATCAGAGGGGCCCCTTCGGTAGACCACCCCTTGCTGCAGCTGCAAATGATCCCATTCTCTCAATAACACCTGGGCTTCCCTCTCAGGACTCTTCCGCAGTACATCAGGCTGTTGACATTCCAATGCTTCCAGCACCAGCCCACACAGTGGATCTCCCTGCTGATCTCTCCTGAGATCCTTCCTGGATAACTTGGGTAGGCCCTCCTGTGTGACCTGGGAGACGTTACAGTAGCACCTGGGTACTGCCGCTGAGGATACTCCTACTTCTTCAGCTCTGGCTCCACCTTTCTGGTACTGACTTGTGCCCTCCCATAGGGCCCTCACTCCTTCTGGGGTAAGCTGGGTCCATTCTTCCAAGGGGTCATGGGGTCTTCTTGACAGGGCATCCGCATCTCGGTTACCAACTCCTGGTCTGTACTTCAGGCTGAAGGTAAAGGCTGAGAGGGCAGCTAACCACCTGTGACCGGTGGCATCCAGCTTTGCAGTGGTGAGTAGATATGTGAGGGGGTTGTTGTCCGTCTTGACCACAAATTCAGCCCCGTAAAGGTAGTCCTTCAACTTGTCCACCACTGCCCATTTTAAAGCCAGAAATTCAAGCTTGTGAGTTGGATAGTTTCTTTCAGCAGGGGTCAGACTTCTACTCACATAGGCAACTGGCCGTAAGTGCTCTTCATGCTCCTGGTAAAGCACTCCCCCCAGCCCCTCGCGGCTGGCATCCACATGTAACTCATATGGTTTGGCAGGGTCTGCATAGGCCAACACTGGGGCAGTAGTAAGACTCCACTTCAGCCTCCTGCAGGCCTCTTCACATTCTGGAGTCCACTGATCCTGGATGGACTCTTTCTTCCTTCTAGACCCCTCTTTAGGCTTCTTCGGCTGACCCGCGCTTTCACCAGCTTCTTCCTGCTTCTTTAAGAGTTCAGTGAGTGGGTGGGCTATTTTTGCGAATCCCTCTACGAATCTTCGGTAGTATGAGCAGAAACCCAAGAATGACCTGAGCTCAGTTACGTTGGTGGGCCTGGGCCAGGAAGTGACAGCTTCTAGTTTCTTGGGATCAGTTGCCACTCCTTCTTCAGACACAATGGGCCAGATTCACGAACACTTGCGCTGGAGTATTTGGATATGCGCCGCGTAACTGTGATGATGCGCCGTCGTTTCTATGTGCCCGTACCCACCAAACTAGATGCGCCCAATAACGGGTCATTTGCGACCGGCGGAACGTTCCGACGCCAGAGTATCGTCAGCGTTTATTTTCGCTGGGCGCATCAGTCGCGCCCATTGATTTCCCCTGCAAATATGCAAATGAGGGAGATTTCCCAATTCACGAACGGATTAGCACCATACGCTGGCTACATGCGCCGCGCGTATCTGGTCCGTCCGGCGCAAAGTTATTTCTACAAAAGGCTGCTTTATCTTTACTCCAGATGGTCACAGGTCAGCAGGAGAGCAGCTACAGCAGCGTTACCGACGATAGGAGCTTGCTGAACAACAACACTTGCAAGGAGGACAACACCTCTGTGTGCCAACATGCCAGGGGCAATTGTGGTCCTAGAACTACTGATGGGTCCCCTGGAACCAAGAAGGCGGCCACGTGAGAGGATATACCGCACTCGTATGAGCCTCTTTGGCATGGGGGATGAGGAGGTGTATCGCCTCTTCAGATTCAGCCCTGATGCAATACTTGAACTAACCACAACCCTGCAGGGTGACATCACCAGCAAGACACACCGCTCACAAGCAGTGCAGCCACTGGTGAAGGTCCTGGCAACACTTCATTTCCTTGCCAGTGGATCATTCCAGCGTACAAGTGGAGTGGTGGCTGGGATGTCACAGTCCTCCATAAGCAGATGTGTGCACCAGGTTGTCCCTGCAATCCTCAGACGCATGTCCAACCAGTTCATCAGACCCACCACTGAGGAGCTGCGGCAGAAGGCAATGACAGATTTCTACAGCATTGCCAGATTCCCACGCACTGTGGGGGCCATTGATTGCACACATGTGGCACTCCAGCCCCCCAGTGCCACAGAGCACATATACCACAATCGGAAGCATTGGCATTCCATCAATGTACAGGTGATAGCTGATGCCCAACGCCTCATATGGCACGTCCGTGCCAAACACCCCGGGTCCAGCCATGACAGCTTCATATACCGTCAGAGCCCCATCCCAGCAGAATTTAACCAGAACATGTATGGGGACAGCTGGCTGGTTGGTGAGTGACATGGGAGTCAGGCATGACTATCCCCTCCCGTGATGCACAACAGAAATCGCACATGCATGACTAACATTCTCCTGTCTTTTCCCTTCCAGGTGACTCTGCATATGCACTGGGACCCCATCTCATGACTCCTTTCCGGAACCCCCAAACCAGAGGAGAGAGAAAATACAATGAAGCACACATCAAAACCCGTGCAGTGGTGGAGCAAACATTTGGGCTCCTAAAGTCCCGTTTCCGATGCCTGGATAAGTCTGGGGGGGCCCTATTGTATTCCCCTACCTTCGTGTGTCAGATCATCGGTGCATGTTGCATACTACATAACTTTGCTATGAAAAAAGGCCTGCATATTGACATACGTGATGACCTGACCCCCGACCCACACAGTCCCCACCTGCCAGAGGACACCCAGTCTGCTGATGGAAGAGCAGTCAGGAGGGTCCTCGCTGTAGGCATCTTTGGACACTAAACCAAAACATTAATCACACAGACAGTGCACGCGTGTACACCACTGATGTCCCTAGATCACACACACCACATGCACATCGCATTGGATTAGCCCAAGTCCAGCATGTAGGAGTTGGGAGCAGTAACGCCAGCGTCAAGGCCCCAATGATGTCACTGTCCATTCACACACCTTTCACACGTCATTCATTCAGCCGTGGGGTTCACTTCACCACCACGGCCGAGGGTGACACCCCTTACTTTCAGGAGTGCCACCCCCTCACATTCACACACCATTCACACTGTCCCCTGCACTCCTGACCGTGTGCAGTACAAAAATAAATTAATAATATCATATCCTGATAATTAAAAGAAACAAAATCTCAAAACCTGAGCAAAATAAAAAATAAACTCATGACCTGAGTATGTCCAAAACAAAAATATAAAACCCCCAAAAAAATAAAAGGCCTCATCGGGGATGCCGGGGCCTTCTTCTGGGGGCCCCTCTCTGACTCCGCAGCTGCCTGGATGGAGTGGGTGGGGGTGGGGGGGCATCTGGAGGTGGCTGATCCCCAGGTGGGCCACTCCTGGCAGGTGTGGCCTGCGTGCCCTCCAAGGCCCTGGCTATCCGTCCAAGGTAGGAGTTGGTCTGGGCCTGCATCCGGAGCTGACGGGTGACCTGGTAGTGCTGGGCCCGCCGACTCAGCCTCCCCTGGTCCCGGATGGCAGCACTGTTGGCCTGGACGGCTGCAGTAAGGTGCCGGATATCCCCCTGCACCTCCCCCAAAGTGGTGACCACTGCAGCGCAGTTGCAGCTGACATCCTGCACTGCGTTGCTGAGGTTGGCAACGGAGCCCAGGCTGTCAGACACTTTCTCCAAGTGCACCGCTATGGCCCCCATCTGTTCCGTCTGCCTGGCGTGATCCCTCGTCAACTGGTCCTGTATACCATCAGACACCCCCCTGGTCTTCTGGGTCGCCTTCCTGGGGACAGAAGATGGTTGTCCTCGGGTGGAAGGAGTCGCCCTTGAGGGGCTTCCAAGGATGGGGGAGGGGACGACAGACGGCCCAGGAGAAGGGGAGGAGACAGACAACACTAATGAAAAGTCCTGCTCTGCCACAGCAGGATCCTCCACAACCACCTCGGCAGGTGTGGTGTGGCCACTCTCCTCCTCCACAACCTCTTCACCACCCAGTGGCTCGGGCACACGATGGCGTGGGGGGGATGGGGTGGAATGCACGCTGACAGATGATGGCCCAGCTCCGTCATCTGTGGATGACACAAAGCAGACACATGTTGGTGATCCCACACACTTGGCACATGTACCCTCCCCCCCCCCAAATGCAAAACAACAAATAGGGGATTATAAAACACTTACCTGTCCTTGTGCCTTCCTCCACGGAGTCATAGCCTGCGACCCCCTCCACCTGCTCCCTCTCCAGGCAGCGAGCAACCACCTCCTCCTCTGCGGTTAGGGTGACAGGACATGGGGGACCACCACCTGTGCCCCTCTCATACCTCCTGATGGAGGCCACCTTGTCCCTCACCTTGCGCCGCAGGTCATTAATTTTTTTTTGTATGTCCCCAGCAGTCCGGGTGGAGTACCCCAGGACATTGACCCTGGCAGCAATCGACTCCAGGATGCCCTGCTTCCTCTCCCGGCTGGTCTTCCGGCTTTTTTTGCCATGGAGAAATTCATTATCCGTCTCCATTGCCGAAATGATCACTGAGACCTCCAGTGAATTAAAGTTGAGGTTCCTCCTCTCTCTGGGGGTAGCGGGAGCAGCCATCACAGCACAAAAGTATCTTCCCTGGGGTGGGGGGAAGCGGAAATACTTTTGCGCCGGAATGGCGTTTCCGCCAGCGCTTTTAAGCGCCCAGCGGAACGCATTGCGCTGACGTTTCCCAGGAAGTGGTGCCGACGGAAGTTGTGAGCATGCGCACAAGGGGGGCGAGTGGAGCCGCACTCACTGCGCATGCTCCGTGGATGATGCGCTGAACGTAAGCCTCTGCGCTGGGCTCCGCCCATCATTTACATATGATCACACCCACTTCCACTTGCATCGGGTTACGCCAGCGCATTATCGTTACTCTGGCGCAAGTTTACGCGCAACTGCTATGTGAATTACAGGACTTGCGCTGAAAGGGTCTTCAGAGTAACGTAAATGAGAAGCGTTACTCCAGAGGAAAGATACTCTCATCTACCTGAATCTGGCCCAATGTGTCCCAGGTAACTCACCGAGGGTTGGTAGAACTGGCACTTCTCCATAGAGAGTTTCAGGCCTTCATCATGAAGTCTCTTCAAGACCTTCTCAAGGCGTTCTTCATGTTCTTCCAACGTCCTCCCAAAGACTATGACATCATCCAGGTATACCAGGACTTCAAGGAGATTCATGTCACCCACTGTCTTCTCCATCAACCTCTGGAAAGTTGCTGGGGCCCCAGTCAGGCCTTGCGGCATCCGGTTGAACTCAAAGAACCCAACTGGGGTGATGAAAGCGGTTTTCTCCTTGTCTTCAGGGCACATAGGAATCTGGTAATACCCACTCTTCAGGTCCAGTACGCTGAACCACTTTGCTCCTGACAGACTCTGTAAGGCATCCTCAATTCGGGGTGTGGTGTACTGGTCTGGGATGGTCCTCCGATTCAGGGTCCTGTAGTCAATGCACAGGCGTAGGGACCCATTCTTCTTCCTGACCACCACTATAGGGGAGGCGTAGGGACTCCTGGACTCTCGGATAATGCCCGTCCTCTTAAGTTCAGCCAATTGTTCCCTCAAGTCTTCCAGATCTCCTAGGGGGATCCGCCGGACCCTTTCCCGAAATGGCTTGTCTTCCTCCAGACGAATTCGATGGGTGGCACTCTTTGCCAATCCTACGTCAAATTCACTTTTCGAGAAGGCTGCTCTCCATCTCAGCAGTTGGGCTTTGGCCCTTTCCCTCCATGCAGGAGTAAGAGGCGTATTTTTTGGGCTGAACTCTTCTTCAGGGATTTCTGGGGCTGACCCTCCTTTCAAACCTCCTGGTTCGACTGGAACAGCCGGACTGACCCGTCCCAACAGTAGCCTGGCTGGCACTCTCACTGGCACTGTCGCTGTGTTGCGGACACTGACTGGAACTTTGCCGTGAGTTCTCTCCAATACTCTGGTGGGCAACACTTCAGTGATGAGTTCTAGTCCGTTTCTCCCCTCTTTGCGGTTTTCCAGGACAATGAAAGGGCCTGGTTTCTTCCAGCTCAATTTGACCGAGGCTTTTAGGCAGATTACTTCACCCGGCTGGACTATTTTCTCTCCTCTGTTCAGCAGCCAGATTTTTCCCACTCCCTCTTCAGGAGCCTTCTCCTCCTGGATAAGGTCTCGGTATGTCTGGGCCAACATGGGATGTATTTCAGTGGGGCGGGTATCCTTCTTAATTACCAGCGGTGCAAGTAGTCTCCTCACTAAGTCAGTGTTTGTCCCAATGATAAGAGAGCTCTTGTCAGCTCCTGGAGGACGAGGGCACACTATGGCCAATGTGTCAAAGGTCTCCGTCTCTCCTACTGTACTTGGGTCGAAGGTGAGTCTGACTGGCAGGTAACCATCATATGGAAAGTTCTGAGTGCCCAAACCCCATATCTCCAACTCCTCCAATTTCCGTAGTGGCAGGTGCTTGAGATGCTTGTCATAGAAGTCCCTGTATAATAAGGTTACTTGGGCTCCAGTATCCAGCAGGGCTTTTGTGTAGATCCCTTCCACTTGGATGGGGACAATTGGGGAAGGTCCCACTAGCTTGGGAGGAAATCCACTGGTAGCTGTACCCTTAGCCTGCTTTGTGGCTCGGACTTTGGCCTTTGAGGGCCTCTTTTTCTTCTGCCCCGCCTTGTTGGTGGCTCCAGTGGGCCGTAGCACGTGAGTCGGTGTGGAGTTCGCTACTGCACCCGGGCGCCCAGTTGACTCCTTCACTGGGGCCCTCTGAAGTTTCCCTCCGACTGATGTGGGTTTTCCTCGGGTAGTGGGCTGGGGCACACTCGCCTGAAATGTCCCATCCCTCCGCATTTGAAACAGACTCTTTGTGTTTGTTTCGTAGGGCTGGTAATGGTGGTAGCTTTTGGGACCTTCCTTGGCATAACTCCTTCTGCCTTTAGTTTCACCAGCTGAGTCATCATCATGGCCATCATCTCCAGTATCTCTTTCTGGGTCTGCATAAGCCTGCAGCTCCGTCTGACTCGCGGGTGGGTGGTGTACAGATGAAAGCCATGATCCCTGGTCAATGGTTGCCGCCAGCACATTCAACTCCTGGGTGTCTAAGGGGACACCTACCTGCTGTATTTTAGCACTTGTGGTGTTTGAAGCTTGAAGCTTTCTCTGTTTCTGGTCTCTCTCAATCTCCATCTTATCCGCTTCGTTCACTTTTTCAAGAAGGACCTCGTCTGGAGTTAAGGGATCTTCCAAGTACTGCTTCAAGTGGAGCTTGACATAGTCGCTCCTCAGCCCCGTGGTCACGGATCTCCGGAATTTCTTCTGTACCAGCTCAGCTCCAAATTGTTCCCTGCTCCCTCTCTCTCCTGAGGTAAACAGCAGGCGGTCCTTGAGTTCAATGGCCCGAAACAGAAAGTTCTGAGGAGTCTCTTTACTGTCCTGTGCAATATTTATCAGTTGGTGGAATAGCTCTGTGGCATCTTCCTCCTCATAGTAACTTTTTAGAATCCTCTTAAGTTGGTTCAAAGTCAAATCACTCTTTCTCTCTAACATGCCCCTAACACTTGAGCCTGGGCTGATGGCGTGGATCACAGCCTCTCTGATTTCCGATTCCAGATATCCTTTTTGTAGCCCCAGCTCTATTTGGTGTAGGAGGCTGGTGTAAGACAGTTTGCCCTTCTGTCCCTTTTCTCCTATCTGGCCATCAATGCGGAAATCCTTCCTAATAGTTACTTCTTGCAGATAGCCCCTGCTGCGTCTTCTTGGCTCCCTCCTTGGGTTTGGTGTCATCTGGCCAGCTCTCTGGTCTTCTGAGCCGACGCGCAGTCCATCCATGCGATCTGCTATGATGCTGGATGTCTCCTGAAACTTTTCCTGTATTTCACGGTATTGTCGCTGTAACTCAGCCAGTTGTTGTTCCGCCTGCTGCTGGGCGGCGGCTCCTGCGTTCCTGTCTAGGGGTTCTAACTGCTTTTTGCAGGGGTGTGTCAGGTGGAACACTGTCTTCTCGGACAATTTTATGGTAGCACCGTGGAAATTTTCAGGGACACCCCGTCCCCACTCTATCAGGGCATAGGTGCAATCAGTCCCAAAGTCTGGTTTCACTGCAACCACGTAGGCCTTTCTGTCTGGAGACAATGTCTGTACCACCTCTTTGATTTGCTTCTTCTCCCAGTAGCTCCCTGGGAGTTCAATGGCCACGCTCGCTTCTGAGCGTGTCCCTTCTGCTTCGCACCAACGGACTACTGTGATGGGGTCCATGGTGACCTCAAGGGGGGGGTGGGTTTCTTGTAGAGTGACAGGATCCCGGACGAGCCCCCACATGTAGCACTGACCCCCGCAGGAGCTGCTGATTAAATTTTGGGCCTGCACTCTAACTACAACCCCAATGATAAGGCTCAATCCCCTTTACACAGCTGTGGTGCAATACAATACAATACTGTACAATGTGATACCAGATACCTGTTTGTAACTTCAGGATCCACGAGCGGCACCTAGAGTGAATAAAGCAATACGCCACAACCCTGGTATGCTTAAACAGTAGTATTCTTTTACTGTTGATAATTGGCAAGTAAAGAAACACCAGTACATAAACTGTGCTATCCTCCTAACATGGGATGAGAGCACAAAAAATTAAATCTATACAGCAATCAAATAACAAACAGTATACCTGCAGGTATATGAATAAGAAAATAAAACTAAGCCTAGGAGCTCCCCCTACTTTGTAAGGTAACCGTGAGATCTCACAAAAAAAAACAAACAGTCAGTTCTTGATCTTCTTTCTTCGCTAGCTAATAATGTTTCCCAAGTAATTTGTAATCCAAACAAAACGAATAAACTTCCTGAAAAAAATGTCTCCGCAATGAGTGGGTTAACTGCCTTGGCCTTCTGGAGAGCGTCCCGAACAACTAGGCCTTCAACCTTCCTAAAGGCAACCCCTCCGCTTCTTCTTGGAAGTATGTAGTGAGGCCTGTGTGTTAGTCTAATGGCGTGTGAGGCATAACAAACTGTGGGCCGTAACCCACTCACCTAACTGGACACAGGCTCCGTACAGTCCGGCGACCTCCTCCCGTTGCTCCGTCAGCTGGATCAAACGCCAGGCCAACTCTGCTGGGGGACTCCCGTCCTCCGATGCTCAATGGAAATGTCCGTGGGCCTTGTTGTTCGGTCCCGTCTCCTCACAGATCCTCTCCGGCTGCCCATGCGGTTCCAAAAGGGACCCAAGATGGCTGCTCCCACTCCTTATATAGCAAATCCCAGCATGCACTGCGCAAGAAATTGTTCCTGGGTCTTTGATCAACTTCCTATTTACAAAGGTCAACTCTGAGAACCAATAGTCTTTCTTCTTTATTCCTCAGATAGTGGAATGCTTCTTGCATTAACAACAATTGGCCACTAGATGGCTCCAAACACTCAACAATCTCAATGTCCATGAATGCCATCTAGGGAATGCAATATACACATTTATGTACTATATATATACATCAGCGCTACATTTACAACCCCTTTAAGCCATCCAGGACTTGTGTTCGCTTTTTTAAATGTATTACCCAATGGGATGCAGTGGCTAATGCCCTTATTTAATATGCTCTTAAAATAAACCCATCTGGGGGGGCGTGGCGACCGGGCTCTAAGATGGACGCTTAGACCAAGAGCTCCGCTCGTTCACCGGAGGAATCAGCCATCACAGCGCCCACAGGCAACATCCACAGCGATACCCACAGCTGACTGCTCGCTGATCACCCGAGGATCTGATTGAGCATGGGCAGAAACAGAAAGAAGCCCCTGCAGCCCCAAAAGCTGGACGGCTTCTTTCTCCCTCAGGGACATGCACAGCAGCGTAATGGCGGCAGCGCGGGAAAAGATGGGACGGATCTCCCTCAGCACGCCGGCCACGATCAATCACAAGGGATCTCCCGCCTGGCTGTTCCGCTAAGCGCCTCATCATCTGAGACCTCCAGCCCGACTACCAGGAGTCCTGCCAAGTCTAGGCAGAGACGTGACTCCCCGCAGCGTTCTGTATTGGGTGCCAGCATGGAGGTAAGCGGGTCGCATGTCACCTCAGCAGATCCAGGCAGACAGGGGGGAGATCCCATAGCTGACTACCCCACCGCAAATTGCCCAGTGTCTGACACAATGTTAAAGGAGATGTTGCTTTCTCTGAGGTCATCTCTACAATCCGACCTCCTCAAGGGATTGAATGAATGCCGCAGTGAAGTAAAGGGATTGGGGAACAGAGTGCACAAGATCGAATCCAAGATGGAGGATTTTACTTCTTCCTACAATACTCTGGTAGAAGCACATACAGCGCAGGGGGAAGAACTAGAATGGATTAAAGACAAGCTCTCTGACCTCGAGGACAGATCCAGGAGGAACAATCTTAAATTAAGGGGGATCCCTGAGTCAGTACCTCCCAATCAGCTCCTGCAATACACCAGTGCACTGTTCTCCACCATGCTGCCAGAAGCAACAGCACAGGACTTTGTAGTGGACAGAATCCATAGGATCCCTAAGCCATCCTTCCTCCCAGATGATACACCCCGGGATGTCCTACTTAGAGTCCATTACTATCATATCAAAGATCAACTCCTGCAAGCTTCACGCAAGCCAGGGGGTCTCCCTCCACAATACGCCACTGTTAGAATGCTGCCAGACTTGTCCCGGTACACCTTACAACGCCGCCGCAATCTACTGACCATTACCAAGGCATTGAGGAACCATAGTATCCCACACAAGTGGAGGTACCCGGCTATGCTTGTCATTACCCACAATGGCTCCACCGTATCCGTATCTAAGATGGAAGAGGGTCTGAATGTTTTGAAACAATGGGGTATTATCCCAGAACAACCTGCCCCACATCCTCATCGCCATAGCCCAAATCCTATGGATAATGATTGGCAACTGGTTTCGCACAAACGCTCCACCAAGAAGAAACATAGTGGTAGCGCATAACATTACCACCCCATTGCTATTAAGATTCTCCGGAAGAAAGAGTTCTAGTTCATTTCTCTTATTCACCCTTCTTATCTCACTAGCAGCTACGTCTGCACGAGGATCTGTTTTTTGGATCCAATTCTTATTGTTCTCGATTGACTATGTTGTTTTTTATTCTTTTGTTTTTGTTTTTGCTCAGTTTCTTTGATATACACGGAATATACGATGAAGACGCTACTATTGTTGTCGACACAGCTGTACCCAATTCCTGTTCCGGTACACTGCCTCTCTACCAGGAGCCAACCCCCTTGGACACAGTGAGTAAACGCACCACCTTCACACAACAATGCCCGCACCCAGCTCATCATGACGATTAAGTTCTTGTCTATCAATGCCCGGGGGCTGAACCACCCAGCGAAAAGATTTTCTCTGTGGACTGAAGTCAGTAGACAAAGGGCGGACATTCTCTGTGTGCAGGAGACTCATTTTCAGCTGCATAAATCCCCGCGGTGCTCCCACAGAGACTTTCCGTATGTATACTCGGCCTGCACACCAGGTGGCAAAAAAGGTGGGGTCCTTATGGCCTTCAAGAACTCCATATCCTTTCAACCTAAGGACTCTTACATTGACGAAGGAGGCAGGTTCATTGTAGTTACCGGGGACATAAACTCCAATCCTTACACGGTAGTCAATGTGTATGCGCCTAACTCACACCAAATTCGATTTCTAAGGAAAGTCCTACACAGGGTGAACCTCATGAAATATGGTCGCCTCCTGATCTGCGGTGACTTCAACATTACCTCAGATCCCAGGTTGGACACCTCCTCGGGTACATCTAAAAGGGTGCCATCTCTTCAATCTCTGTTACATGCCGAGGAACTGTTTGACGTTTGGAGGTGTCTTCATTCTACTGAGAGAGACTACACCTTTTTTTCGGGTAGACATGGAACATACTCTCGTATAGACACGTTTCTTGCTGACAAGTGGCTCCTGCAAAATGTAGAGATAGTAACAATTCATGACATTACGTGCTCAGACCACGCTGCCATCTCTATGTCCGTTGTGGAAAGGGGAGTCTCTTCTTCACCTCCCATTTGGCGTTGCAACACAAGGCTACTGCAAGAACAACACTGCCAACAAAAAATAGCACTACACATCCGAAACTACTTTTTAGACAATAGCACTTCGGTTACTGACCCTTATATCCTGTGGAATGCCCATAAGGCTTGTGTGCGGGGAATCCTTATCCAATTAGGCGCCATAGAAAAGAAAAGAAAGGCCCAACGACTCAATCAAATCCTTGTAGACCTAAGGAACATTGAATCCCAAAACAAACAGTCCCCATCGCCCTCTTTAGACAGCAAACTAGGATCTTTAAGAGAAGATCTTAGGGAGCTACTTACCCAGCAATATGACAAACACCTCAATAGGCTAAAACTGAACTACTATTCCAACGCAGATAGAGCAGGGAAATATCTAGCTAACAGACTGAAAGCCGTCCGCACCAAAGCCAGGATAGCCTACCTGAAGCACCCCAACTCACAAAACAAGGTTGTTAATCCTCAAGAAATTGCAAACCAGTTTGCAGAATATTACGGTTCCCTGTACAACTTGAGCTCAGACCCCGCCACGCCACAACCAGACATGGGCAAAATTCAGGATTTCCTGAAGAAAATTCATCTTCCGTCTTTGTCGGAGGAGCAGCTCAGCGTCCTTGACGCGCCCATCACCTCCCCAGAGATAGAGAAAATTATTAGCTCACTTCCGAACGGTAAATCACCAGGCCCCGACGGGTTCTCAAATGAATATTTTAAATTATTCAAAGATTTACTTTCGCCCCACTTGTCTGATGTTTTCAACAAAGCAGCTAAATCAGCGACTCTTCCTCCAGAGATGCTGAAGGCCTTTGTAGTGACCCTGCCAAAACCGGGTAAAGATCCTGTTATCCCAGCAAACTTTAGGCCCATATCTCTTCTCAATACAGACACCAAAATTTATGCCAAACTGTTGGCCAAAAGATTGACGCACATTCTACCCTCTTTGATTCAACGCGACCAAATGGGATTTGTGAAGGGGAGACAAACCTCGGATGCAACACGTCGCATAATCAATGTAATTCATCGTGCAGAGGTAACTCGAACGCCTTCTCTGTTGCTCTCAATAGACGCAGAGAAGGCGTTTGATAGAGTCCATTGGTCCTATATGGCCCAGGTCTTAAAGAAGTTTGGCTTCCAGGGAAACATACTGAATGCTATTCTGGCTCTTTACTCTGCTCCCTCAGCACAGGTGTACGCTGCTGGATTCCTGTCAACTCCCTTCTCGATCTCTAACGGGACGAGACAGGGGTGCCCTCTGTCCCCAACCATATTTAATCTTATGATAGAACCGCTAGCAGAGGCTATACGCTCCCACCCTCTGGTCACGGGCTTCCAGCTTGGCTCTACTGAACATACAATTAACTTATTCGCAGACAATGTGATCCTGATGCTATCCAATCCGCTCGTTTCACTGAAAGCTGCACACAATATCCTCACCGAGTTTGGAGACATCTCCTACTACAAGATTAACTACTCTAAGTCTTTAATTCTTGACTTGGGAGTCCAAACGCATGCCAGAACAGCGCTACAAGAACAATTCCCGTACACCTGGAGCAAGGGCGGCATTACCTACTTGGGTATAGTTCTCACGAACAGGATTGCCACACTTGCCAAAGCTAACTTACCCCCTCTTATAGCCAAGCTGGAGGCTCAGTTCGGAGACATGGCCAAGAAAGAGATTTCTTGGATGGGCAGGATTTCTGCCTACAAAATGATGATCTTGCCACAAATTCTATACATTTTTAGAACTCTTACAATCCCCATTCCGCACCACTATATCAAAAGTTTATCAAATGTCTAGTGGAAGTACATCTGGAATGGTGAGAGACCAAGATGTTCACGGACTAATTTGGTATCCCATAAAACAGCGGGGGGGGCAGGAGTGGTTGATATTTATGACTATTTATGGGCTACAAGACTGGACCAACTGAAATTCTGGTTTAGGGAGGAGGACGCACTCTTATGGGTAGGCATAGAAAGAGAAATCTCACCCACAAAGGACCTAAAGCTACTACTTCTGGGTGATAGTTGGGTTCGTTGGGGCCTGACCGGTCTGACACCTCCAATGCAGACGTCCCTCACGACATGGAGGATCCTTCTAGACCACACCCACAGTCACACACAACCGAAAGGGCCTGACTTACCCCTGCAGTTACTCGAAGCAAAAATTCAGACGTTGCAGGTTGGGGAATTGGCGGAGCGGGGTATATGCTACATTTCGGACCTGTATAAGGGCTCCAGACATAAACATGCGCAGGAACTCATGACCCAATACAAGCTCCCACCTACAAAACTCTTCCAATGCCTACAAATTACACATCTCACTAAGTGCACGCCACCACCCTGTGTGACTATCCCTAGTATGGTCTGGCGTTTCTATACCACAGCTACACAGACCACGAAGGGCATATCATTCTTTTACAACTTGTTCCAGAACAAAATGGAATTTTCCAAAACAATAGCTATGAGTAAGTGGGAGAGGGATCTAGAATCTTCTTTCTCAGGGGATCAATGGCAACATGCATTTAAGGAAATACATAAAGCTTCACACTGCGTTAGACATTGGGAACTGGGGATCAAAATTGTGAACAGATGGCACTATACCCCATTTAGAATAGCAACATATTTCCCTGGAGCTTCCCCCAACTGTTGGCGGAATTGTGGACAAGTGGGGAACCTACTCCACATGCTTTGGCACTGCCCCAATATCAAATGTCTTTGGACCCAGGTATTCCGACTGATATCTTCACTGACGGGCACAATCACTACTCCAGACCCTGCACTGGCAATCCTCCACATAAACATAGACAAATTTCCCCCACGACTTCAGACCGGTCATATCCCATATTCTCCTTGAAACAAGATTACAGATACTTCGCAACTGGAAAAGCGATAAGGCCATAAACATTTCTGACATCACTAGGGCGGTTCACAGGAACTATACATTTGAGCGACTGTTGGCTATTAATTCACTAACTTGCAGAAAGTTTGATGTTTGTTGGTCCATCTGGCCCAAACACTGTTGATATACTGTATATCTGATGCTGTGTATATCATTCACATGCTGTTTTTCTTTTTATCTCTCTCGTTAATTCTGTGTTTCTTCCTTTGTATTTTTCTTTTTTTTTTTCATTTGTCCTTTTGTAAACTTGAAAATATTCAATAAAAACTATTGATCAAAAAAAATAAAAAATAAACCCATCTCTCCTCCATGTTCTTTGTTCCTAAGATTTTATCCCAATTCATGACTTCTAGCAAGGTTCGTAGTTTACGGAAGTTGGCTTTTTTGAAATTCAGTGTCTTTGTATTCCCCTTATTTTTCCTATTTGTGTCATTTATACTAAAGCCAATTGACCTGTGATCGCCGTTTCCTAAATTGCCTTGTATTTCCATATCTGTGATCAAGTCTGTATTGTTGGTAGTAAGTAGATCCTGTAACACTTTATTTCTAGTTGGCGTGTCTACCATATGAACCATGAAATTGTCCTGCAAGACATTTAGGAACTGACGAGCCTTAGACAAATTTGTGGTTCCAGTCACCCAGTCTATGTCCGGATAATTAAAATCCCCCATTATAACACTTCCTATCTTGCTACTAATCCAACTTGTGATAGGAGATCCGTCTCCCCCTCCTCCCTAGGGGGCTTATATCATACTCCCAGTATTATTTTCCCTTTAGCTTAATCCCTTTGGAGCTCTACTCATTAGGATTCCACCTCCTCCCTAGCTCCCTTAGTGATGTCATCTTTCACATTCACTTGTACAATATGTTTGATATATAGGCTTACCCCTCCCACTATTTTACCCTCTCTATCCCTGCGATAAAGGGTATACCCTTGAATGGTTTCCAGCCAAACATGAGAGCTGTTAAACCAGGTTTCTGAAATTCGCACAAAATCCAAATCCTCCTCGTACAACAGTAGCTCTAGTTTACCCATCTCGTCCGCCAGGCTCCTGGCATTGGTGAAGATGCCAAGTCGTTTAGACCAGTCACATACTATCCTCTTAGTGGGTGTTTCGAGATTGCAACTAGAACTTGTTACTATACATACCTTGGGTTTATGTGATTTAGTCAACCTACCACTAATGCCCCCACTACCTGTAATGGGTGTCATGGTGATCTGATGAGTAGGATGGGTGTTGGTGGAGGAAATTATACAGTCACTCCTAAATCATTTTTGCTCCAGAATAACGAAGATTCACTCTCATTACTTTAAAAATTCATCACTTTTGGACATTGCACTATTCATCCACAATTTTTTGGACATTTTTCGATTGATATAATATTGGATATATTTTATGTATTTTCACTTTATTGTATGAATTTGTTTGGTTATTGTCACTCTATGGTAGTCGCACTACAAAAAATAGTCACTTCCATGGCCAATAGGTCTTCCAAGGTGGTCAGCTAAAATGGTGGTGTGAGGATTTCAATTCTTTAACAAATACATGTGGATATTCAAAACGGAGTGGAGGAGGAAAGGAGAGGAACCCCTTGAGTTTACCACATTTTTGCAAACCAGTGGATGGAGTATATCATTATGGTCACACTCAACTGCTTGCACTAAGACAGTGGATAGATGGGATATACTGAGGAATATAACCCACTACACGTTATCTACCCCTGCAGGGGTTTGATCATCTGGTGAGGTGAGTGCAATCACCTGAAGAATCACCTTTTACTGGGTTTTTTTTTGTGCACAAGACGTTATTACAGCACCAGTCACTTTATTTGGGATCTGCTGAATATCTGGACTCTATTTCTATTAGAAATTTTTATTTTTTATATATATTGTGACGGTATGCGAGGTGAGATACTTGACCATAGGTATATTTCACCACGCATACGGTCTATTTTGAGAAGCTGAACCGGAATCCGGGCCGGGTTTTACGGCCTCTAGTGTTCCGGTCCGGATATTTGGGTCCACTGGAGTTCAATGTCAGGTGGACCTTAAAAACAACCAGGAAGAGATCAGAAGGGAGCTCTCTGGTTTTGGGACACTGAGGAGGGAACCTGAGTGTGAGGAGCTCTAAAGACATTGCAAGAAAAAGGTTTGCGTTGTTGTTTATTTTATGGGTGGTGGGGACCAGCCCCACACTGTATAGATAGGAGACCCTGATGTTTAGTTAGCGCCGGACGGCAAGGATTTAAGTTTACTGTTTTGTTTGATTTAACCTGCAAACCTTTTGTAAAATAAACCTGGCAGCTGCCAGACTTAAAAAGAAAGTGCCTGTTTACAGACTGTGTTTCAGAAAAGTGATCCCCACGAGCTAATCTCCCACACGTGGTGGATTCAGCGGGCAACTTTTCTGAAGATGGAGAAAATCTTAAAAGCCCTGCTACAGGCCAATGCAGCCCAGCGGGAAACCAACCGCCAAGTCGCAGAAGCTGCTGCAGCGCAGCAGGCTGCCCTCCTACAGGCCAATGCAGCCCAGCGGGAAACCAACCGACAGTTTGCCGAAGCTCTGGTGGAACTGAAAAAGGGGTCCGCACCTCCGGTGGCAGCAGAACCAAAGATACTACGGGCCTCCTACCACCTGCAAAAGATGACACCAGCGGATGATGTTGAGGCATACATGGCGACTTTCGAGAGAGTCGCTGTCCGCGAAGGATGACCAAAAGAGCAGTGGGCGGGACTATTGGCCCCATTCCTAACTGGAGAACCCCAAAAAGCCTATTTTGACCTAGAAACAGATAAGGCACAGGACTATGAGACTCTCAAATCGGAGATACTCGCACGCTTGGGTGTCACCATGGCAGTTCGGGCCCAGCGCGTGCATCAGTGGTCCTACTCCAGCAACAAGCCACCCCGATCACAAATGTTTGACCTGGTCCACCTCACCAGGAAGTGGTTGCAGCCAGAGACCCTGACCAGCCCGCAGATTGTGGAGCATGTGGTAATGGACCGGTACCTACGTGCGCTTCCTGCTGCCCTGAGGAGGTGGGTCGGACAGGGGGACCCCAACACTGCAGCCCAAATGGTGGACCTAGTGGAAAAGTACAGTGCTACCGACGACTTGGTAAACCCACCTACGCCCCACTTCGGTGTGTCTAGAGGTGCAAGATCTCCCAGCGGTTCGGGTAAGACTGTTCCGGGGTTCAAGAGCTTGGGGAGAGTGGATAAGACTGTTGTTACAGCAGATGAGACTGTGGGTCCTAGACCTGGAGACTGGCCACAGAAGCCAGGAAGGTCTTTGGGACCGTTAAGAGGACTGGGGGTGGGGCAAATACGGTGTTTTCGTTGCCATGCATTGGGCCATATTGCTGCAAACTGCCCTCTAAATGATGAACCTATGCAATGTGATTATGCTGATAGGAAAAGACACATTTCTCTGTTTGCACAGGTCGCATGTGTTGCGCTAGATCAGAGTCACCTTGAAAAACAGATGTGCGTTATTTTAGTGGATGGCAAGCCTCTCACAGCACTACTAGACTCTGGTAGCGTGGTGACCCTAGTTAGGAGTGCTTGTGTAGACCCCGAAAAACTACACCCCAGTAGTATTGGGGTAATTTGCATCCATGGGGACACTCGGGACTACCAGACAGCAGTGGTTGAGGTTGATACCCCCTGGGGCAGGGTAACACATTCAGTGGGGGTGGTACCCTCACTGCTCCATGAAGCTTTAGTAGGGAGAGACTTTCCCCATTTTTGGAAGTTATGGGAAAATAAAGGGAGGCTCGTAGATAGAGTTCCCCCTGCTGGGGAAACACGGAAACTCTCACCAGACCCGTTTTTCAAAAGGGGAAGGCAGGCTATTGGTGGGATCGAGGAAGCCGGAGATCCTCTTCCTTTCCCTGCCATGGTCGGGGAACCGGAAGACTCGGAAGCTAGCACCCAGCCTGAGGGTAACGAACAGGAAATCCCGCCTGACCCTGACATTGAGAGTAGCCAAAATGTGGTACCCGACTTGGAGGTCAGGAGGGAGGATTTCTGTACCGAGCAGCTGCGAGAGCCCACCCTCATGAGTGCCAGGGAAAATGTTAAGGTGTTGGATGGGGAACCGGTGGATCCTAATTGGGTGGTGTCCTTCCCCTACATGGCGATTAAAAACAATTTATTATATCGAGTGATAAAACACGGAGAGGAAGAGGTAGAACAGCTGCTGGTTCCCAAACCCTTTCGCAGGACGGTGCTAGACCTGGCTCATGGCCATGTAATGGGGGGACATCTCGGGGTCGAAAAAACCAAGGAGAGAATCACCCAAAGATTTTTCTGGACCGGGTTGCATGCAGAGGTCAAGGAGTATTGCGAATCGTGCCCTGAGTGCCAAATGTCAGCACCGTCGCCCCATTTTCGCAGCCCCCTTGTCCCTCTACCAATAATTGAGGTTCCCTTTGAGAGGGTTGGCATGGACCTGGTCCGGCTGGTGGTGAAATCTGCCTGAGGTCACCAGCATATTCTGGTGAACCTGGACTATGCGACTCGCTATCCTGAGGCCATACCCTTGCGTAACACCTTCGCTAAGGCTATTGCCAAGGAATTGGTCCAGGTGTTTAGTCGAGTCGGGATCCCGAAAGAGATCTTGACCGATCAGGGCACCCCTTTCATGTCTAGGGTTACCAAGGAATTGTGTAGATTGTACAAAATCTCCCATCTCCGTACTTCTGTCTACCACCCCCAGACAGATGGTCTGGTCGAAAGGTTTAATAAAACATTGAAGAGTATGTTGAAAAAGGTGGTCGACAAGGATGGGAGAAACTGGGATTTTTTGCTACCATATCTCATGTTTGCCATACGAGAGGTTCCACAGGCCTCCACAGGCTATTCCCCCTTTGAGCTCTTGTATGGTAGGCATCCCAGGGGCCTGCTAGATATTGCTAAAGAAACATGGGAAGGAGAGGTCAGCCCATATAGGAGCATCATAGAACATGTCTCCTTGATGCAGGACCGAATCGCAGCCGTCCTGCCCCTAGTACGGGAACATATGGAGCGAGCCCAGGAGGCCCAAAGGAGGGTCTATAACCGGGGTGCCAAGGTCCGTACTTTCAGCCCGGGGGACAGAGTGCTGGTACTGGTTCCCACAGTAGAAAGTACGTTTTTAGCTAAGTGGCAGGGTCCCTTTGAGGTTGTCGAAAGGGTGGGGGAGGTAAACTACAAAGTCTACCAGCCAGGGAAAAGGAAACCCCACCAAATTTACCATGTAAATCTCTTAAAGCCCTGGAAGGACCGAGAGACTTTACTGGCCACGTCCTCACCTCCAACAGACTGGATACCCGTGATACCTGACGTTCCCATCACGGATTCCCTGTCCGTAGCACAACAAAATGACGTTAGGGCATTTGTACAGAAAAATAGAGACTTTTTCTCCCCCTTACCCGGACTGACCAACACGATCCAACATGACATAGTGACGGAACCAGGGGTTCGGGTAAATGTAAAACCCTATAGAATTCCAGAGGCCCGGCGAGAGGCGGTTGCGGAGGAAATAAAACAAATGTTAGAGTTGGATGTGATCGAAGAGTCCCACAGTGAGTGGTCACTGGTCAAGTCCCATAGTGCTGGTCCCAAAACCTGATGGCAGTATAAGGTTTTGTAATGACTTTAGAAAACTTAACAGTGTGTCCAAGTTTGACGCCTACCCGATGCCCCGGGTCGACGAACTTGTGGACAGGTTGGGACAGGCTCGCTACATAACGACCCTGGATCTAACGAAAGGTTATTGGCAAATACCGCTTACTGAATCAGCCAAGGAGAAGACTGCCTTTTCCACTCCTGAGGGCTTGTTTCAGTATAAGCGGATGCCGTTTGGTCTGCATGGAGCCCCTGCATCATTCCAGCGAATGATGGACAAAACTTTGAGACCACATCGCTCGTATGCAGCGGCGTACTTGGACGATGTGGTCATCCACAGCCCAGATTGGGAATCGCACCTGCCCCGCGTACAAGCGGTGGTAGATTCCCTTAGGGAAGCCCGTCTCACGGCCAATCCAAAATAGGCCTGGAGGAGGCCAGATACCTTGGGTACATTATTGGCCGGGGAGTGGTCAAGCAGCAGACCAATAAGATTGAGGCAATTCAAAAATGGCCCCAACCAGTCAATAAAAAACAAGTGAGGGCCTTTCTGGGCATTACGGGGTATTACAGACGTTTCATACCCAATTTTGCCACCGTTGCTGCCCCCTTGACCGATTTGACGAAGGGTAGGGGGTCGGTCATGGTCAAGTGGAACCCCGAAGCCGAGGAGGCATTTCAGAAGTTGAAACAGGCTCTTTGTATGGTACCCGTACTAGTAACCCCGGACTTTAGCCAGGAGTTTTTTGTACAGACAGACGCCTCTGAGGTGGGCCTAGGGGCCGTACTCTCACAGAACAGGGATGGTGAGGAGCACCCAGTGGTATACCTGAGCCGGAAGCTGAATAAGCACGAGAAAAATTATGCCATCGTAGAAAAGGAGTGTCTCGCCATTAAGTGGGCTTTAGACTCCCTGAGGTATTACCTACTGGGGAGGTCATTTAAGCTGGTCACAGACCATGCTCCCTTGAAGTGGATGTGTGATAACAGGGAGAAAAATGCTCGGGTGACAAGGTGGTTCCTGGCTTTACAGCCTTTTAAATTTACGGTGGAGCATAGGCCAGGAAAACTCCAAGATAATGCAGATGCTCTCTCCCGGGTGCACTGTATGGTTGGGGCAAGTGCTCAGCCGCAGGGGCTTGAGCAGAGGGGGAGGATATGTGACGGTATGCGAGGTGAGATACTTGACCATAGGTATATTTCACCACGCATACGGTCTATTTTGAGAAGCTGAACCGGAATCCGGGCCGGGTTTTACGGCCTCTAGTGTTCCGGTCCAGATATTTGGGTCCACTGGAGTTCAATGTCAGGTGGACCTTAAAAACAACCAGGAAGAGATCAGAAGGGAGCTCTCTGGTTTTGGGACACTGAGGAGGGAACCTGAGTGTGAGGAGCTCTAAAGACATTGCAAGAAAAAGGTTTGCGTTGTTGTTTATTTTATGGGTGGTGGGGACCAGCCCTACACTGTATAGATAGGAGACCCTGATGTTTAGTTAGCGCCGGACGGCAAGGATTTAAGTTTACTGTTTTGTTTGATTTAACCTGCAAACCTTTTGTAAAATAAACCTGGCAGCTGCCAGACTTAAAAAGAAAGTGCCTGTTTACAGACTGTGTTTCAGAAAAGTGATCCCCACGAGCTAATCTCCCACAATATATATATATATATATATATATATATATATATATATATATATATATATATATATATATATATATTATTCTTTTCTACAGACTTTCATATGTATCTTTCATCACTGGAATTTACACTATGTTTCATGGGACCATTTATATGATTTTCTATCACTGCTTTGCACATTTTTTATTGTTATTGATATATATTTGTTCACATACCTTTAGATTATTCCCACATTACATTCACTATTTCATAACAGTCGGGTGAATTTATATAGAGCAGCGTCACCATCCCATCTATTTGGTTTATATGAAAGGTATATACAGGTATGTTATCCCAAAACTAGGTGGATGCTGCCTTCCTCAGATGGGGTAATCCAAAAGGAACTACAAGAAAAATAGAAATGGAAGGCAAGCACACCTAGTGCAAATTTTTGTATGAAAGTGGGTAATCACAAAATGCAACTGACAAAGGACCATAAACACAGTGCATGGACATGCACAGAACAAGGGGTAGAACTTACGTGTTTCAGGGTGCACCCTCATCCTCAGAGCTAGGCCCCGCGTTAGTGTCCAATCATGGCTCAAACAGTGCTATGTGCCCTGATTGGTCAAAGCTTTCATTGCTTCCGCCAATCAGGGCTTCCAATGTGCTGTGCGCAGTGCACTGTGGTTGTTCAGCGGGCTGAACGCGCCAATAATTTGGGTGTTTGTCGAAATAGGTGGACAGCCAATGTTCAGCATGAACTCATTCTTGGGCCGAACCATTCACCCCCAACTGCTTTAATAAAAAAAAGTTATGCCCAT
Organism: Rana kukunoris; assembly: GCA_029574335.1. NCBI lineage: Eukaryota > Metazoa > Chordata > Amphibia > Anura > Ranidae > Rana > Rana kukunoris. Next base: position 27,838,724 of record CM056057.1, read on the forward strand.
TTTTGCATTACATTCGGTACAGTCTTAGTATAATGCACATTTTTTTTTTTTTACACTCAAAAATTATGTTCATAATTCACTATTAGTTTAATTGCAAGGGACATCTGACTTTACTGCATGCATGTTATCAATGTTTTTATATTAATACAATTCATAAAGATGTTATAACAGGTTATAGCTCCCTAAGGTACCACTAGTTTTTGGCTTGTATTAACTTTGAGTTTCTATAAAAGTATCTATTGAGGAGAGCAGAAAATGTAGCAATTTGAACTGTGAGTAAAAACGATTTTTGAGATTAAATACCAAGCCATGAGTCGTAAAGGGTTTCAAGAGTTAAATAGTTATACTGTGGGGCTTCCTTAATAAAGGATATGGGTGTACGCTGGCATATCGATTGTGAGCGGACAATCCAATCTTGTCCTCACAGTATTAATTATGTTCTTTAAAAAATAATAATTCAAAATTCTGTGAATCTTAATATAGTAACTGAATATTAAAATGTTATTATCCAGTAAGTCATTTCAGTAATGCAAGAACTTTTCCAAGTACTGACCCTTAAAATTATGGCCATCGTCTTTAATAATTCGTAGAAAAACTGAGCAAACCATAGCATTAACCATAGCATTAATACGAGGAACTATTATACTGTATATTACAAGCAATCACAATACTCATGGAAAAATATTGTACACGAATGAGTGTTCTATAGCAAAGAGATTGCTGCGAAATAATAATAGACCTGCATGTGTGCATATACATGCAATATACAAACTCACCAGGGAAATTAGACAGCTCACTCTTTGTGATGGAGCCAGTGCAACTCCTGAGAGAGCCAAATGAAGTTGAAAATCAATAAAGTGTGTGAATAGAAAAAACACTAAGCTCCTTTTGGAACTACTGTATTTCAACTAATGCTAAAACCCAAAGATCCATGTTTTCTAAGATAAAGTGTTGTATACCTATGGAAGATTTAAGAGCTTAATTGTTGAGAGAACACATGATTTAGCATGTTCTAGCTGTTTACTATACAGCTTAACGTCCACTCAAGAATCCAACATGTATTATTAAAACCCAAATGAACTTTAACCACAATTATTATACGTCGGCTGTTTAAAGAGGAAAATGTTTGTTATGGCTGCAGATAGCTGCCATAACCCCAGTATCCTCTTCTTCAGTGTGCGGTCCGCTTTGAGATAAAAGCGGTCCCTGCGGCGGATTCACCGCAAGATCACTTTTATCGAGGGCGGAAGTGTGCCCCTCTCCCTCCATGCTCTGGTGGTCTCTGTCGTTTACTGAAGCTGCCGGTAGCGGCGGAGACAATCACGTCCGCAACCATGGATGGATGCAAGGGGAAGAGGGCCCCCACTAGGCTCCATAACATTGACTGGCAGAAGCGACATCAAACGTCACTTTTGCCCAATGCACTTTAGCCCTGGTTCACACTGGGCTGCGGGAGTGAAATCGTGCAAGTTCAGCTGAACTCGCACGATTTCACTCCCGCTGGCAGTCCCGATTTCGGCTGTGATTTAAGAGACTTCTGTGAAGGTTTCTGCACAGATGTCAATGTAAATCGCGTCCTGAAATAGCAAAAAGTAGTACAGTAACTACTTTTTGAAATCGGTGCAGCACCGCAGATGCGGCGTCGCACCGATTAGGACGGTGTCATTGCCGGCAATTGCCTGCAAATGCCGCCGATTTGAGATGCGATTTCACTTTTTTTTTTTATTTAATATCAAACAGTTCTGTACTCCCAGTGCTAAAAATAAACGTATTAATGTCAGCTCAAAAGTGTGTAAAGTAGGTGTGGATAAAATCAAAAACATATATAGCAATGGCATCCAATGCATGCACATTTCTCCATGATATGCGTCTTTAAAAATGCAGGCTCTGAAAAAAAATGTATGATCCCACCGTAGATGCAGTCAGCTCTAAAACACATGTAGTGGGCTAAGAACACTGCTATCATTTCCAGTAATGAGAGCGGTAGAAATAACAGTCAGGATAGGAGAGAAGGGAGTGCTGAGAATTTAAACAAGGAATGGTTATGGAGACTGGAGGAGGGGTGTACTGACATAGTCCAACAAGTGAGAACTCAGACAAGGCTGGCAACACTGCTTAAAGAGGAACTGCAGTCTGCTCATATAATTTGTTATAAAAACATCTTTGCCATTCTGAAGCTTCCCTCCAACCACTTTGCATATTATTTTATATATATTGTGATTTGGTACTTGCCAAATATGCTGCAGAAATCTCCCTCCACTGAGTCTGTCTGCAGCCATTTTAACTGTGGGCATATGAAACCGTTGCCTGTTCACTTCCTGGATTTACACAGACACACACCTCCAGCTCTGCAGCTCTCATTGGCCCTCTTATGACTCGTCCACCATCCCTTCCTGGCAAACTCTCAGGAGAGTGAGAGAGAGAGCTGTGCATAATGTCATAAGCCTAGGCTTTTAGTAGACACGAAACAGTAAGTAGGCTGTATAAGGTATTTACTGGCAGAAAAAAAAATACTATCCAAAGTTAAAACAAGAAGGGAGGAAGATTTAATAGACGGAAAGTTCAAAAAATTAATGAAGGTCCGCTTTGAGTTGTCAGTGCAGTCCAAAAAGAGATTTTTTTTTAACTCCTGTTAATTTCCAGTGTTTACCACACACAAGCTATGTAGTCTATGCAGTCTTTATTCTGGAGTTACTTTATTGTAAGGCCGCATACACACGATGAGACATTTCCGCTCAAACATGTCCAACGGAACGTTTCCAGGGGACATGTCTCATCGGATTTTGTTCCGATGGCGTGTACACACCATCGGACGAAAATCCCCTCGGGCTGAGGACGCGGTGACGTGGCGGTGACGTTGACGCAGCCACGTCACCACTCCAGGAAGTAAAATACTTCCACGCATGCGTCGAATCCATTAGACGCATGCAGGGGATTTTTGTCTGCTGGTTAGGCGTACTAACCAGCGGACATGTTCGACGGACAGGTTTCCAGCAGACAAGTTTTAAAGCATGCTTTAAAACTTGTCTGCTGGAAAAACCTGTCTGCTAGCCCGTACACACGGTGGGATATGTCCGCTGAAACTGGTCTGCGGACCAGTTTCAGCAGACAAGTTTGATGGTGTGTATGCAGCCTTACACACTCTTTGCCATGTAGAGAACAGAACCTGGGTTTAAAAAAATACATTAAAAAAAAAGAACATGATTTGCAACATCCATGCCGACACTGGAGACTGAGATTACTTCAACATTGTTTATAATACGTAAATACTGAGCTTTGATGAGTAGAGATGAGCAAACATTTAGGTGGAAGAGTATTTATTCCCTTGGTGTAATTGTAAAGTGAAGTGTTTGAGTGAATTGACATTTACTTCTTTCTGGAGAACTCTGCTTCAAAGTAACCTGATATTGGGTCTGGTATCAAAAGTAACATTTCTGTCTTCGCAGATGACACCAAGCTATGCAGTGGAATATCATCCTTACAGGATGTCTCCAATTTACACCCCAACCTCAATGCTCTGTCTAATTGGGTGACTATGTGGCAGATGAGGTTTAATGTTGATAAATGTAAAGTTATGCACTTGGCGGCTAACAATATGCATGCGTGCTTCATACATACTAGGGGGAGTACAACTGGGGGATCCGTAGTGAAGAAGGATCTGGGGGTTTTGGTAGATCATAAGCTCAATAATGGCATGCAATGCCAAGCTGCAGTTTCCAAAGCGAGCAAAGTCCTTTCTTGTATAAGAGAGGTATGGACTCCAGAGATAGAGATATCATTTTGCCCCCCCCCCCCCTGTACAAATCATTAGTAAGATCTCATCTGGAATATGCAGTTCAGTTTTGGGCACCAGTTCTCAAAAAGGATATCGGGGAAACTGGAGAAAGTGTAGAGAAGGGCAACCAAACTGATAAGAGGCACGGAGGAGTTCAGCTATGAGGAAAGATTAGAAGAACTGAATTTATTCACTCTTGAGAAGAGGAGAATAAGGTGGGAAATGATCAACATGTACAAATATATAAGGGGTGAACTTGGTGTTGAGTTATTCAATTTATGGTCAACACAGGGGACACTCTTTGGGCCAGATTCTTGTAGATCGGGGTATCTGGCAGCCGGGCCTGGCGTATCGTATTTACGCAACTTTGGACGCAAGTGCAGTATACTCAAAGCACTTGCGTTCTAAGTTAGGGCGGTGTAATGTAAATGTCCCGGCGTAAGCGCACCTAAATCAAATGTGGCGGTGGTGGGCGTGTTTTATGTAAATTACTAGTGACCCCACGTGGACGTATCCCACTGCACATGCTCAAAATTACGCCGCAAATACATTTGTTTCGACGTGAGCGTAATTTACGCAAAGCCCTATTCGCGAACGATTTACGCAAATGGAGTAAACGACGGAAAATTCTACGCTGTCCCGACGTTCATACTTAACATTGCGTAAGCCTCACCTACGTAAAGTTATGCCTCATATAGCGGGGGTAACTTTACGCTTACGCAAACGACGTAAAATACAACGACCGGGCGCAAGTACGTTCGGGAATCGGCGTATCTAGCTCATTTGCATATTCAACGCGTAAATCGACGAAAGCGCCACCTAACGGCCAGCGTAAATATGCAACTTCGATATGACGGCGTAAGAGACTTACGCCGCTCGTATCTAAGAAAAATTCCAGCGTATCTTGTTTTCGGAATACAGAAAATAGATACGCCGGCGCTTCTTAGAAGTTATCTCGCGATATGCCGATGTAATCCGGCTGAGAATCTGGCCCTCTGTGTCTAGAGGAAAAAAAAATTCATCTCCAAATACGGAAAGGTTTCTTCACAGTAAGAGCTGTGAAAATATGGAATAGATTCCCTGCAGAGGTGGTTCTGACCAGTTCAGTAGATTGCTTTAAGAAAGTACTAACATTTATAGGTAAAGTTGATCCAGGGAAAATCTGAGTGTTGTGTCTTTCTTCAACCTGACTAACTATGTAACTATGTAACCTGACCAGAGTTGCTGGGAGTTCTGATTTACCCCTTCACGCCGAGCATATGCAGATATGCGTCCTTGGGTTTCAGGGGTTATACCGGGATGATGCCTGTAGCTGCAGGCATCATCCCGGTACCGCTGTTTAGAGTGGGTGATTGGCTTTCCAAACATAACAACCGATGCGGCTAAAAGCCCGCCGCCTCTGGCTGCTCTGACCGGGCCTCCCGTCCCACCCGGAGACCCGATCCTCGATCCGACGCATCCTGTGTGCGAGCGCAGACTAAATGAAAGCCGTACGCGGCTTTGATTCAGCCTGCAATGTGTAAACGCGGAAGCGACGTCATGACGTCACTTCCGGGTTTCTCGGCTGTCAATGGTGCCGGATTTAAAAAAGTAAACAGTATTCAGAATCGCTGTTTTTGGCGATCTGAATACTTTGAAGTGTAAAGGAGGGACCGGGGGTCTTTTAGACCCCCGATCCCTCCATTAAGAGTACCTGCCACCACCTATTACTGTCACAAGGGATGTTTACATTCCTTGTGACAGCAATAAAAGTAATCAAAATGTAAAACAAAAAACACAATTTAATATTATAAAAATAAATAAAATAAATAAGAAAAATATTTTTTTTTTAAAGCGCCCCCCTCCCCGCGAGCTTGCGCAACAAAGAAAACGCATACGGAAGTCGCGCCCGCATATGAAAACGGTGTTCAAATCACACATGTGAGGTATCGCCGCAATTGTGAGAGCGAGAGCAATAATTCTAGCACTAGACCTCTTCTGTACCGCTAACCTAGTAACCGTAAAAAAAAAGTTTAAAGCGTCGCCTATGGAGATTTTTTTTTTTTTTTTTTCCACAATCGAAGTTTATTGAAATAACATCAGTACAAGTAAAATACATTATTCGTTAAGGATTCTTACAAAAAGAAAGACCAGAACAGGAATAACAATGAAGCAAAGGTAGTATCGAGAACATACATGGGTTCTGGACATAAGTCTGACAGTAAAATTTAGCTAAGCTTATATCAGGAAAATAAAAGATGGTTGGGGGGGGGGGGGGTAGGTTGGGGAATAATAAGTAGGGAGGAAAGAAGGGATGGGGTAAGGGGGGGGGGGGCGGAGGGGGTCTAGGTGTGTCACAGAAGTAGATGGTCAGGATTCTCGGGAGCTAGAATAGAGCATGCTTTTTCTTGTCAAAAAAGTGTAGTACAAAGAACTACGGTTAGATCGTTTTAAGTTAACACAAAAGGGGAAGTGCGTAAGCACGACCAGTTTTCAGACAATGTAGACCTACAGGGATCTTGATCCAGTTCAACCCATTAGCAATTGGTAATCGTTGGAATATTTAAATATTACCCAGGGTTGCCACGTGTGGTGGAAGTTCGTTGAGCATTCTCTTCTCATGGCTATCAGTTCCTCCATCTTGTGTATATATACTGAACTCTGTCTAGCCACTCTCTAAGGGATGGACTTTTGCTCGACTTCCAATATAGGGGGATTAAAGTTTTTGCTGCCGTTAGCAAGTGTCTGGTAAGTGACTTTTTGTAGTTGCTAATTGATAGGCGGTTTACATGAAGAAGACAGGCTGCAGCATCTAATGGTATGTCTGTATCCGTAATCGACTTGATCCAGAGTATAACTTGGGACCAATAATCAAGAATTGGGGGCAAGACCACCAAATATGTGCAAGAGATCCCGTATTTCTATTACAACGCCAGCAGATGTCTGAGGCAGTTGGGGACCATTTCTTGATTTGCACAGGAGTAATATACCAGTGTGTGATAAGTTTGTATGATATTTCTTGGAACTGTGTACTTAAAGAGCATTTGTGTGCAAACACATTAGCTTTCTTCCATTGGTCTTCAGTTAGTATAATGTGTAATTCTTTTTCCCACAGAGTCTTATGTCTAGTTTGGGGCTGTTTGTAGGATTAGCAAAGCCAAGAGTAGGCTAGCGAAGTTGTTTTAAGAGTCGGGGAACCCGCTAGACATATTTGCTCTAATTGGGTAGGGGACCTGCAGTATTCTGATTTGTGTTTACTGTTTAATAGGAAGTTCTGTGTCTGGAGATAAAACCAGAATCCGGGGAATGATTCCCCCAGCTCCGATTTCAGTGTATGAAGAGTTTTGATTTTATTTCCTGAGAAGCATTGCATGGCTAGAAGTTTTGGCGTGGTTAGGGAGGAACCAGGGAATTTAATGCCCAAGCCAGGAGGGAAATCTGGGATGTCTGTAATTGGGGTTAGTGGGCCTGGTACAGAGGCTAGGACATAGGACAAGACTGCACCATGCCACACTGCTAATGTAGCAGCTACTAATGGGTGTGATATTTCAGTAGTCCGTCTTGAGTTTGTGGACCAGAGAAAAAATAGATTTTTAGGTACTGTAGTTTGACGCCATTCCACGAGTGCGTGCAATTATAAAGCGTGACATGCTTGCTATCTATTTACCTGGCGCAACTTCATCTTTCACATTATGCAAAAAAATTGGGCTAACTTTACTTTTAAATTTTTTTAAAATTCATTAAATTTAATTTTCCCCAAAAAGTTGCGTTTAAAACATTGCCGCACAAATACCGTGTGACATAAAATATTGCAACAATCGCCATTTTATTCTCTATATTTTCTGCTAAAAAAATATATATAATAATTGTCATAAATAGGCTTAGGCATGATTAATATACAACTTTTACATTCTCTCTCAGAAAGGATTCTAAAGGGTTATTAATTATGGCCCAGATTCAGAGAGCCATTAAGCTTAAAACTGGTGTTAGACTGGAGTAATTTCAAATTATGCGCGTTTTCTAGCTAGTCGAAAACCTCAAACCATGAATAGACGGCTGCGGGCTTCAATTCGACTGGATTAAGTGTTTGTACGCCTTCGGATCTACGCTGCAATAAAATTGCGGCCATTGGGTGGACTTCCTGTCGTTTTCCGCGTCGGGGTATGCAAATGAGCTTTTGCAGACGATCCCCGAAATTACGATCTTCAATCGCAATCTCTTACGGCACCTTTAGTCATATTTTATTTGCGTAACACTATACCAGCTTTTTGCTGCTCTAATATTAGACAGCCCATGTTAAGTATGGCCGTCGTTCCCGCGTCGAATTTCTACGTTTTCCGACGTCTTTTATTATTTTTAACGTAAGTCGTCCGGGAATAGGAATGTTCGTAAACGCCGCTACTCAAACAACGAATGACATAACGACGTGATTTCGCGCAATGCACGGCGGGAAATTTCAGAACGGAGCATGCGCAGTTCGATCGCCGCGGGGATGCGCTTAATTTAAATGCTTCACGTCCCCCAATCGCGTATTTCGATTACGCGGCAAGAAATAGACTACGCCGCCAGGATTCGGTGTAGAGCCTGGTAAAATAAGGCAGCGTAGAGTATTTCGATTACGCAGCGGAATATTAAGTGTATGTGAATCTGGCCCTATGTTTCTAGGATTCATGAAGTAGTGAAGATAAGCCATGACCATTGTGCCCAGTGCCTAGAAAGAACTGATATTTTTGCACTGAAATTCATGAAGCGAGCCATGCCAAGGCAGAATATCAATTTAGAATTCCAGTTTACAAAAAAATACAATCTTTTTAGAAAAATTTACTAAGTGCAATGTATTAAGTGACTCGTACAAAGGTTTAGCAAAAATTCATGATTTTAGTTAAACAATAAAAGCAACATCTTTCCAAAGAAGTGTGAAAAGTGAGCTGTACTATGAGCAAATAAGTCAGGAATCGAATCTGATTATTGACACCATTCTAGAGCAATTAATAAAGTTGGCCATGATGGCACATGTGAAGAATCCAGTGTACAATTACAGTTGCAAGAAAAAGTATGCGATTCACATCAGACATCCCAAGAATTTTGCTGAACTGAAACAGTTCTGCAAAGAGGAATGGTCAAGAATTACTCCTGACCGTTGTGCACGTCTGATCTGCAACTACAGGAAACGTTTGTTTAAAGTTATTGCTGCCAAAGGAGGTTCAACAAGTTATTAAATCCAAGGGTTCACATACTTTTTTCCACCTGGACTGTGAATGTTTACATGGTGTGTTCAATAAAAACATGGTAACATTTAATTCTTTGTGTGTTATTAGTTTAAGCAGACTGTGATTGTCTATTGTTGTGACTGAAGATCAGATCACATTTTATGACCAATTTGTGCAGAAATCCATATCATTCCAAAAGGGTTCACATACTTTTTCTTGCAACTGTTTAAAAATACACTTTTGCAACAAAAAAATGTCTCAAAATAAATCATGCCTGCTATAGTACCAATTCAGAACTCAAGTTTACTATCAAAATAATCAACACCTTGCTAGAGGAGTTCCCAAAGTGGGCCATGCCATGCCTCAGGAGCAGCAAGTCAGGACTTGATGCCGCGTACACACTGACGTTTTTTGTGATGAAATAAAACGACGTTTTAAAAAACATCATTTAAAATGATTGTGTGTGGGCAAAAAAAACGACCAAAAAAAAATTCGAACATGCTTGAATTGTTTATGTCGTTTTTCTGAATGTCGTTTTTTGTGTTTTTGTGGGCTAAAACGACATTTAAAACAACGTTTTTAAACCCGCGCATGCTCAGAAGCAAGTTATGACGCGAGCTTCAATGGAACAGAGTGCCGTCGAAAGTGCCTTACGTAACCGCGCTTTGCAAAAGCATTTTCAGAAAACGATAGTGTGTAGGCAACGTAGTTTTTTAAAATGAAGTTTGAAAAACTAAGTTTTTTTTTTCATGACAAAAAACAATGTTTTTTACAAGACAAAAAACTACCATCTCCAAATAAAAGAACCAACACCAATCTTTCTAGAAAAGTTCACTAAATAAATATAAAGAAGAAAAAGCATGTAAGGGTTCCAGTTTTCGAAAAGAGCATCTGACCAGAGCAATAAACAGACAGTCCGGGTCATATTTATAATAATGCAACAAGTTAGGGTTCCAATGCACAAAGAAAACAACCAACCCAGTTCTTACAACATTTATGGAGTGGATAATACCATATAGAACAGTAAATGAAGACTGTAGGTAGATAAGCTCTTCATGTATTTGTTAATCATTGTGCCATAATACAACCTGTAGTAATGTCAAGTGACATCCTTCTACAACAAATATCCCCAGGCATAAAGCTACCTTTGTAGGTTTGAGATAAAAACAATATATTTGACATTTATGCGCAGATTGCAGAAAATGTTCTACGGAAGAAAATGTAAGAAATTTTAAACAGTAATCAGACAAGCTGGCTATACTGTATTTGGCTGGTGTAATTACAGCCTTATTGCCCGTGCCATGCTGGCGATGACAAAAAGGTATAGCACATACATCACTCTCCTCTTTTGTTGTGTCACCATCAGGCATCTGGCTCTCCCTGCCTGACCTTTGTCTTCCCCAAATGTAGACAAGAGTTCAACAGTGCAACCCAGTGGGCTAATCAATCTGTAATGGAACTAGCATTATAAAAACTTCAACTACGGCCTACATATTTTTTCACAGCACAGGTTTCCTTCAAAGACACAATAAAATGCTAAGGGTACATCCCTGATGTCTCTTTTGAGTCATCTGAATTAGACTTGAGGGTTCAGCTGTCTGTATGATCATCACCATTGAGACAGTGCATCAAAAAATCGACGATGGTCATCAAAAGCTTCACGTTTAAGTCGTCACTCACATACTTTTAAAAACACGCTCCACGATTTTACGACACTGGAAATCCAACAAGGCTATAAACATGTCTGACGTAATAGCAGGGACCCATAGGAACTAGACATTTGAAAGACTCAACTATATGAGATGCAAAAATTTGACGACTGTTGGTCTATCTGGCCCAAATGCCTATGATGTATTCAACGCTTTGTTACATTGTTTTGACTATTGTTCTATTCTATTTTCTGTCATGTATGTACGATGGAAGATGTGTATATTGTTTCACCCTGTGTATGTCTTTTCACCCTATTTTCCTTGTTATCCCTTGAAAATATTCAATAAAAAACATTGAACCAAAAAAGCTTCAAGTTTAATAGGAGAAGATTACAATAAAGTGTTCTGTCTTTTATTTATGTATTACATCCAAAAGATAGATTTTTTTTACAACTTTTCTTTTCTTGTAAATGTTGTTTTTATGAATGTAATTTATAATAAAGTTATTCAAACATCTATTTACAATTACGGCAATATAAAAGTCTGATATTCACATAATATCAAATAATATATATTAACAAGACACAAGAAAAACAAATATTAAAGTAAAGAAGTAACATAGCTCTATGTAACTTTGTTCTCTTGATTCAGTTGAAGCCTTGGATTGACTAGAACTTAATTTTTTTCTGACAAAGAGGCTAGTGAGAGAAATGTAAGGCAGGGGTTGGCAACCTCGGCACTTCAGATGTGGTGAAACTACAAATCCTGTCATGCCTTTGCCTCTAGGAGTCATGCCTATGATTGTTAGGGTCTTGCAATGTCTCATGGGACTTGTAGTTTCATCACACCTGTAGGTGTGACCTGTAGGGTTGAGGTTGCCTACCCCTGATGTAAGGTGTAGCATAGATGTTTAAAGTGGTTGTAAACCCTTTACAACTACTTTAACCTACAGGTAAGCCTAGATAATGGCTTACCTGTAGGTGCTTGAAATATCTCCCAGACCTGCACAGTCTAGAAGATATTTGCAAATCGCCATACAGCGATTTGTTCTGCGAATGCGCCAGAGTTAGACAGGGCACGCTTCTTAGGATTGATGTATCAGAGGTAATCCTCCTTAATAGACTTTGGCCTGGATCTGCTTCAGGTAGTTTGCAGGTTACCAACTGACAGGTGACCAATGTCCAGCCTTTCAGTAATAGGTTCCCTTGATCCCCGGTGGATTGTCGAGACCCTATCAGATTGCCAGCCTCTCTTGGCTCTTCTCAGATGGACTCCCAACGGAACTGCTTCCTCTCACTGGGAAAGCGCTTGTGATCTTCTCAGGATTGGTGACCCAGTGGATTACTGGGGCCCCACCACAGCTTTAAATGTTCCCGACCAACATGGTCCCGGAACCAGGAACACTGCGTGGCACGTTTCCCCCCCGGCCTGGAAGGCCATTTCGCTGGGGCACCGTGATGCAGTCACCCTAAAGGTGGGTGCCACACTCGAAGAAGAACCCAGACCAATGGCGTCTGTCTCAAAAATAGCCTCCCCCAGCATGCACAGCGAGAAGAAACCCTCCTGATAGGCTGCTGGGGAAAAGCACCCAAACCTCAACTCCACTGCTGCCACCTATCGTCCTGGGGTGGGAATAGCACCCCAGGAACAACAGAATAGGCCCACAGCACAGCCAAGCTGAGACAGAGACCCAATTTGAACAGATTAACTAGATCAGAGCCAACTAACTCTGATTAAGCTTTGGCAATAAAACCTGGAAGCTAGTTAGTTTCTATGTAGAAGTGAGCCTGATATTGCACTCTCAAGCTTTGGTAAACCAAACCGTATATGACCAATAAAATATGCTGTAAGCAAGTAAGAATTTGGTATTTTGCACAATTCTAAAGAATAGGTACTGGCCAGATAAGGATCATTTTGAGGCCGCGTACACACAATCAAATCTGTCTGCTGGAAATGGTCTGCCAGACCGTTTCAGCAGACAGATTCGATCGTGTGTACGGGCAAACAGACGGATTTGGCCAGCCGACAGATTTGAAAGCATGCTTTCAAATCTGTCGGCTGGGAACCCGTCCGCCCGACATGTCTGCTGGTTAGTATGCTAACCAGCAGACATATCTGCAGACATATCTGACATATCTGCTCTCACACGCGTCGAATGGTTTCGACGCATGCGCGGAAGTGTTTTACTTCCAGGTGCGGTGACGTGGTGGCGTCAACGTCACCCCCACGTCACCGCCACGTCAGCGCGCTGTCTGCCGGCGGGGATTTTGGTTTGATCGTGTGTACACGATCAAACCAATACGTCCCAGCAGACAAATCTGTTCAAATCGGTCTGTTCGACCAATTTGAACAGATAGATTTACTCGTGTGTACGGGGCCTGACACACTTGGCTAACTTGAAACCGTATCGCAATATATGCAAATATTTTCTAGTAAAATTTAAGGGTAGAGCAATGTGCCCCCCTCCTGGTGCTTTGGGGCGGGGGGGGGGGCCCTGCACCACCCACCCCAAAACACCTTGTCCCCATGTTAACGAGGACAAGGGCCTCTTCCCAACAACCCTTGTGCAGTGTTTGTCAGGGTCTGCGGGCAGGGACTTATTGGAATCTGGAAGCCCCCTTCCCAAGGTGAGTGAGTATGGGGTACATGGTACCCCTACCCATTCACCTAAAAAAAGTGTCAAAAATAAACACACTACACAGGTTTTTAAAATATTTTAATAAGGCATCTCGGTTCTTCTCCCTCATCTGGCGATGTCTTCTCCCTCTGCCAGTCCTTCTCTCCTCTCCTTTTATTCTCCTCTCTCCGCTGTCTTCTGCTCTTTTGCTGTGTCTTCTGCGCTTTTGCTGGTTCTTCTGCGCTTTTGCTGGTTCTTCTGTGCTTTTGCTGGGTCCTCTGTGCTTTTGCTGGGTCTTCTCCCCTTTTGCTGGGTCTTCTCCTATTGTTCTTCTGATGTTGACTCAACGCGATCTCCCAGGGTAATGCTGACTCCACTGCGTGCAATGACTTATATTGGTATGGGGAGTGGCCACCCGATGATGTAAGTTTGAGACCACACCCTTTGTGATGTCATGGCCCGGGGCATTATGGGGCGATGACGTCACACAGCCAGTGCGGCTTAACGTGCATTGAATTCAATGCGTTTTTTTAAATGTCTGTGGGCATTAGGCCTAAAAAGAAACAGTCAACTTTGATTGCAGAATAGTTATGTGGCTGGCACATTATCCTATTTTAGCAATTTGACAACAGGGCTGAAGAATGAGAAAAACATGGCAAAAAGAGCACTACAACAGCTCTTTCAGTCTCCTACTCCGTAACTGATGTTAAAAATGACAAAGACCTACCTGAGCACCCACTAATTGATCCGATCATTGGCCCTCTATAAGACACATAAAATGGCAACATGCTTTTGCATGCTTATTTAGAAGCATATAATGTAATATACTTTTATAATGGGGAATGGTAAATTTCTTCACCCAAGCTTGGTAGCTTGGTAGATAGAGAGAGGCCTACTAATGTCAAAATGCTGATCACAAAAGGCGCTAATCACAAATTATAATCCAAAACAGTGCCGATCCTGACCTCCCTGGGGCCCTAAGCAAAATGACATGGCACATTAAAAATGAGAAGAGGGGGGGCGCTGACGACAGTGACATGTCACATTAAAGAAAGTTGAGAAGCGGGGGAAGGGGGTGTTCTACTGTCGGAAATGACATCTTACATTAAATTGAGAAGCAGGGGGTGCTGACTTCTTACCTCTTCTCCCATGCAGCCAGCGAGTTGAGAAGCGCGGGTAAGGGGGCGAAAATGACTTCTCACCAGACGGGGCCTCTAGTAATTTGGGGGGCCCTTTCGCAGCTTTGCAGGGCCCTAAGCGGCTTGCATAGTGAGCCTATAAGGCGGATCGGCCCTGATCCAAAATGACCCTGAAGCAAAGCATCTTGGTCCACCACTAACTATGGTAGATTGTGATGATCTTTTCACTCATCCCTGTTACGGTGCCCCAGCTGCCCATTTAAAATAATTCACACAATCCCAAATTTTATTATTTAAAAAATATGTATTTATATACATGTATGTTGAATGTTTTTTTTTTTTTACTTTATCTGTATCAAAAATGTTAGTAAACCTGTAAATAAATAATTTACACAATCCCAAATTTTAATATTTACATTTTTTTTATTTATATACATGTATGTTGAATGTTTTATTTTTTTACTTTATCTGTATCAACATTTTTAGTAAACCTGTAAATAAATAATTTACACAATCCCAAATTGTATTATTTAAAAAATATTTATTTATATACATGTATGTTGAATGTTTTATTTATTTTTATTTTTTAATTTCTGCATGTCAAAAAAATATTTATATTTTATATAATTTTATATTTCTTACCTGTAAATAAAAACTTTGTAAATCAGGTGTTTATGTCACAGGGGACATTTTCAGGTGCTAATAACACATGAAACTTGTAACATATCAAGAGTTATAATCATGTGTGATAATAATGCTTGATGCACATATTTTTTTATTATTTACAGGTTTACTAAAATGTGTTTAGAATGCAGAGGTAATTTGCATAATGGCTAAAGTAACTGTCTATATCTAACAGAGCATCAAGAGGTAGTTTGTTGCTAGGCATCTACAGTACCTGTCATAACCTGTGCTCTCCAACAAATGATCCTTTAACACAGTGTGACCAATAGACATGATATGATTACAGTTTTCCAGTGTTTCACATTAAATCCCATCACACACAAATCTTACTAAGTTACTCTTGACAGCATACTTAACAAGAACACATTCTGAGAATTACAACATAAAGGAAGAGACAAGTGTTTCACGCTGTCTGTGTGATGTGATTAAAAGCTACAAATATAATGTTACCCATAGCAACCTATCAATTATCTACGCTGATCAGATTTGTACAGATTTGTTTAATTGATGGTTAAATATTTAGTTTTTTTGGTTGTTGTTTTTTTTTTTTTTTTTTGTACTTAAGTACTTAAATAACCAGGTGCTTAAAATACAAAGTATTATAGTATTTAAAATACACAGCACAGGCGGCAGTTAGAATGAAATAGCGCAGCATTTTAAAAGTAGCTACTATAAAATGATCTTCAAGATTTTTTTGCACCTGCAAGTATTGCGCATTGTAAATGTTGTCAACTGATGAATAGAGTTGCTGTTCGAATTTGGGCAAAATGGTAAATTCGCAAATACAAACATTGCACATTTAGTTCTGCAAAGCTAAAACCAAACATCTGTGATGTTTGAGTACACTTAGTACTGATGAAATTAGGTTAACCTCCCTGGCGGTATGATTCTTTAAGATTTTAGGTGCTGAAAGCGGTACCATTATTTGCAAGGGAATTTGGCGTTTTATACTGTAGGCTTGTAATTCTTAGGAATAACTCACTGAAATCTATCCAAACAAGAGTCTAATAGGCATCCCGGGTATGATTTTTTTATTTTTTATTAAAAATTATAATATAATAAATAATTATAAAAAATTATAACAAATAATAATATAATTATAGTAAAAATTATTCAATAATGTAATCAAATCAAAATCACTGAAATTTGCTCAGTTGCAGAATTTTTGCTGTCATTATTTTTTTTTTTTTATGACGAATTTCCCCACAAATCGCTATCGCTAAATTCTGCAAGTGATTCTGATTTATTATCGCTGTTTTTTAGCTGCTCTAAAACAATTTTTGCCATAAAGGGACACTTTTGGTTGCTATGGGCAATCTACAGTTTGCAGGGAGAAAGAACAGTTTTTATTATATAAAAGGACATGTAGTGCACAGAGCAGACCACTAGGGACATGGGGGGTGTGTATTTTTTTACATACAGTACTGTAATCTATAAGATTACAGTGTACTGTATGTATAGTGTTTGTTTACTTTTTTAAATTTGGCGCCGTTCCCCCCCCTACGTCGCGACGCTCGCAGGGAAGGGAATCAGCGGAACACACAGCATCAGGCGGACATCCGCCCGCCGTGTACTGCGGGGATTCATCGCTGGATCGCAGAGAAAAGGTAAGTAAACTTTTTTCTGCATCCAGCGAGGCAAGTCCGTGTGTGGCACGGGGTTACCGATCGTAGCTTTAAAATCTCACCCCGTGCCACACACGGGAAGACCGCCAGGGAGGTTAAAGGATCACTAAAGGATTTTTTTTTTTAGCTAAATAGCTTCCTTTACCTTACTGCAGTACTGGTTTCATGTCCTTATTGTTCGTTTTTGCTTTAAAGTTGCTGTAATCCTTGGCATCAAAAGCTCACATTGCCTCCTTTTAGCAAAAATTACTCTTTGCAGGCATTTTATTTAACTGCCCACATTCTCTGACATCTTTTAAATTATGTTTTTAGGAACTTCTCTGTGCAAATTTCCTACAGTTGCAAGATGTTTGTTGGTTTCTGTGACAGAACCCACTGTCACTGTGTGTTTTAAAGGGGGCTGTGGCCGGCCTCCTACCTACAGACTATGGACCAGCAGAAAACGGGAGGGTTATTTTCCGTCTCCCTCAACCAAGAAAAGTTGTCACCTCCAGACATTAGTGTCTATGGTCTCCGGTTCATCGGAACCAGGGGGGGAACGCAGTATTTTTGTCCGGGCTTGTGGAGACATGTCCAGCTACTTAAACCTATTGGTCCAACTGGGCTAAATATGTACTTCTACCTGATAAAGGCATATACAAGATGGTGTAAAGGTGTATGTTTTGTACTTAAACAGTTTTATGCTCTGCATGTTTAACCCTCAACACCTGTGTGGTTTTCCTCATTATTGGGGGGTTAAGGGCTGGTTATGGCGAGTCTGTCTGCTGCGGGTGCGTTTGGAGAACAGGAGACACAGGTCTGGCGGAGGTGCCCAGCCGGGGCATCAGAGATCTGTCACAGTTTCCTTACATGAACTGCTCATTTCAAAATTCCCCAAAAAAATTCAACAGGCTCTGAATCAGGGCTTTTGGACCGTTCATAACCTCTATTTATAATATCCAAGTTATTTCTTGGTAAATTTGCTAGTGTGCTTTAAATTATTATCACATTGACCTTTTAATGGTTCATCTTAAACTTTTGGACAGATGGCCTCACATTCTTATCAAGCACATGTTTATATGATGCAAAATGTATAGTTTTCCTGCTGACTGCAATTCATCCAGAATGTATGGCTGCGTCCACTAAATGCTTTGTTTGTTTTCACAGGCCCATGTCCCCCAACATTGGGACAAGGGTGCAATTGCAAGGGGAGCTTTGTCATCCACTTTCTCCCCTTCCCTTTCAAGGTAACCCCCCATGTTGATTGGAATGTGGTCTGGTATGGTACAGGAAGGGGGCTGCACGCTCTGTCTTCTCTCCCTTTCCTGGCTATCCAGGCGACATGCCTGTATAATGGTTTAATAGGGATTGTACTTTGGTCTGAACCTGAACCTTATCCCTAGTTAGGACTAAATAACACAGAGTTCAGAGGTCAGAAGTAAGTAACATACAAAGGGCAAGGCTCAGGAATGAGCAGTGCATAGAGTGAAAAGATCAGGAGTAAGGAATGCAATGAGTGCAGTGGTCAGAAGTAGGTAAAGTGCAGGGAGTCTCCCAACTAAGAATTCCCACCTTCTGCCAATACAAACCACCATACACCTCTAACAAAACCACTTGCCGCAAAAATTCCCCCCTCCCTAAACTGAATTAATTGGACTTTGGCATTGCATCTAATGATGAGTTCCCAGGGTTGCCACACCATGACCACCCACATTTATCACGTTATTCACTTGAATACACAACAATACATTAGCAAAAAAAGCAGGCAATCATGACATTACCCAGTCATACAGGATAGATTAGGGGTTCTGATGATACTCTGTGGCCCCCTGGGGGAACACAATGGACAGGTCAGGTATGAGGGGGTAGGTGGACAGGTCAGATATGAGGGGATATGTGGATGGTTCAGGTATACAAATGTAGCTGTACAGGCCAGGCTTGAGGAGATAGGCAGACAGGTCAGGTAAAAGGAAGTACGTGGGTGGGTCAGTTATGAAGGTTTAGGTGGATGAATCAGTTAACTAGGAGGTTGAACAACAGGTCAGGTATGAAATAGGTGAATGGTTCAAGAATGAGGAGGCAGGTGGATAAGTCAAGTATGAGGAGCTAGGTGGACAGGCCAGGAATGAGCTGGTGGGTGGGATTGGTCAGGTGTGAGGAGGTAGGTAGACAGTCAGATTTGAGGTGGTAGGTGGAAAGGTCAGGTATAAGGTTACTACCTTATACCTGACCTTTCCACCTACCACCTCAAATCTAGACGGGTCATGTATGAGGTGCTAGGTGGACAGGTCAGGTATGAGGTGGTAAGTAGACAAGTCATGTATAAGGAGCTAGGTGGCTAGGTCATAAAAGAGGGATAGAGAGAGAGAATGATAGGTCACAAAAGAAGCACAGAGGAGCATTGAAGCTACAAGTTGAACAGAAAGGGTTGCTGATTTCATTCACAAGGCAGTGATGTCAGTATGTTAACAAACTGAGACTGGAGTTCGGCCTGGGGCTGATTTGGACAGACAAAACTGTCAGTTTCTTTGGTATCTGCTTCCTGGCCAAATCTGATAAGAAGTGAATAATTGCATGCATGCATAGAATAATTTCACACTGACAAAGCTGCAGTTTGAAATACTTCCCCTTTTTTTATTTTGGTCTTGACTTAATATATGGTTAGTGACGTGCATATTCTTGAATATCCAACCTGCTCATTAATACGTAATATTAGTCTTGTGACGTGTGAGCTATTAACTATTTTGTGTTAGGATGGTGCGAAGCATGAAGCAACAATGCTATATATATATTTGGTTTGTCTGATGTCTGATGTCTGGTTTTCTGTGGCTCGATATCCGGGGCTTTCTTTTGCCGATCTATTTTCGACTTGTTTTGCAGACAGAGTTCCCCTTTTTCGTCAGATCTTGTGACACATATCTGATAGCAGCATCATGTGAGCAAGGATTGCAAGGGTTGTATAAGATCATTACAAATTATGACTATGTATGATAGCAATCAATAACATATAGAGTATATAGGATATATATGAGATATAGAGCATGTGGAGCATGTGTTTGCGCATTAAAATAAGCATTTCACCATCTTCCTTTGGCCATTTTTAGCATATCCATAGCAGTTCCCCCCTTGAAATGCTATTTTAATCTATTTTAATCTGTTCCTGTCTTTAATCCGAGATTCCCCACCCCAGGGCGCGCGGAGTCTAAGGTCCAGCAGGTGTTCCCCAGAGCCTCTAGTGGTGAGGATGGATTTCGCTGCAGCTGAACCCAGGTCGCGGCCCTTGGGTTCCCTACCCTGTCTGTCCCTGTTGTCCTGCCTACTCATGATGTGAGACTGGGAATGTCTGTAGTGGAATGTGTGGTTCTTCGTACTCATCTTCCTCGTGTCCTACATCTTGGTTCACGAATGTGGGGATTCCTTGTTCCACCGCTTTTTCTATACATTTCTTCAGACAAGGGAGTATGCAACAAATTACCAGAGCGAGGAGGAATAGGACGATTAATATAGTTACTCCTATTTGGGTTAAAATTCTCTGCCACCCGTTCATCCAACTGAAGTATTGGTCCCATGGATCTGTGATGCCTGAATTTTTCTTTAATTCAACTGACAGATTCTTTAACTTTTTAAGAGCTACAGTGACTTGGCCATTCGGGCCGGTGTTGTCTGGGATATAGGTACAGCAAGTCTCCACATATCCAATACACATCCCCCAAGGATTGACTTTGATTTTGTACTAAGTTGGCCGGGACATGACTGTAAGATGGACAGTAACCTTTGGAAAAGTTGCCTAGGTTTTTACCCCTCCCTTCATGGTGAGCATAACAAATGTAGTTTCCAGGGTATATGGTGATAGCTATCTTGGGTATTGTGGCCCTAGTGTCTATGGGATATTCCTTTTTCCATTTCTCACATGGTAACTGGTTAGTGGAAATGTTTGTGTAGAGGCTTAGGAAGCACTCTTCCTCCTTTTTAGGTATAACTAACGGGACTGTACCTAAATGTGGCCTAGCACTACCACAGACATAGCAGTTGGTTTTATTATGTTTACTGGCGCTATATCTCATCCATTCTAGCCAGAGATTGACTTCCGAAAGGCCGGTTTCAACCTCCATTGTATCTTTAAAGGTAGGATCCGCTATTGCAACCATGTCCCCCAGGGTCTGTACATGGGGCTTCAAGGGGTTTGGTGGGGGCACATTCTTGACTGGCTGCCATTCATTGTTGTTGTACATATCTTCCAAACGGAAAGATCCTCTATGACCCCAGTGACCCCCTCCGAACCACCACCCCAACACATACTCTCCCTTATCGGATGGGCTCGGATTCCGTATGTTTAGAACCAGTGTCATACTGGGCCCTGGCTTGGTGAGGGTGAGACGGGTTAGCAAGGGCTCTCCCTGGCTGTCTTTACTGTCATAGGCTGGTTGAGGTTTATATCCCCAGGGTGTCCCTGTGTTCCAAGCTGCTGCTCCCCAACTGTCACAATTCTTTCCCCACGACCCTTTAGTGACACATATATATCCCTCTCCGTCACCTTTTTCATACCGTTCTGACCTGCTGTTATGCTCTGGACACGGGAGTATCTTACACGGGTGGAAATCAAATGTGGCTACATGGGTATCAGATGAATTATACCAAAGAATAACCTTCCCATCTTTCTTAGTGATGGCTGCATGTTGTGCCCTAGTCAAACCACACAGACAAAGGATATATAGGATCATGATTTATCTTTTCCTGCTTCCTCGGGTATGGAAGCCTTCTTACAATGGGAGGCGTGTATCCAGGTGTTCTTCCCTGCAACTTTCACCGATGTAGCTGTTATTAGGAGGACCTGGAAGGGACCATCATATCTTGGTTCAAGAGGGTGTTTTCTCACAAATTTCTTTATCATAACCCAATCACCGGGGACCAGCTTGTGTGTTCCTGTATCTAACTCAGGATCTGGAATGGAAGAGAAAACTTTTGCATGGATACGGGTTAATTCATGAGACAAAGCAGTCACATAATCAGTTAATACATCGGATTGTAACTGTAATTGCTGTGGATAATAACACCCTAATCTCGGTGCTGAACCAAACAGTATTTCATAAGGAGATAAACCATG
Source organism: Rana kukunoris (assembly GCA_029574335.1). Classification (NCBI taxonomy): domain Eukaryota; kingdom Metazoa; phylum Chordata; class Amphibia; order Anura; family Ranidae; genus Rana; species Rana kukunoris. The sequence continues at coordinate 27,860,485 of CM056057.1, forward strand.
GCTCTGTTTAGGAGTGTATCTTATACTGAACAGAGCAATGGGTAGACTGTCTGGCCAGCTCATCCCAGTATCCTGAGACATTTTCAACATTCGGGATTTTATTGTACCATTCAATCTCTCTACCTTCCCACTGCTCTGAGGGTGATATGGGGTGTGGAAAGCCAGTGTGACCCCTAGGGCTGTCCATATTTCTTTGGTTAGTGAGGCCGTGAAAGCCGGCCCCTGATCACTCTCTATGACCTCTGGGACACCATATCTGCACACTATTTCCGTCAGAAGCTTCTTGGCTGTGGTCTTTGCTGTCATGTTGGTCACAGGGAATGCTTCAGGCCAGGAACTGAATGTGATCGATCTGTATTCGTTGAAAGGGATATTGAGCTTTAGCTAGATGTTTCACGGGTGTCTTTTCCGTTCTTCCTGGGTTGCACGTAGCACAAATGACGCATGACTTGCAGAAGTTGTTGGTAAGAGGGGTAATTCCCGGGGCCAGGTAGTATTTATTGATCAAAGAATTCATCAAGGTCTTCGACAGGTGAGAAGCACCATGAGCCCACTGCACCACAGCTGGGAACATGGACCGTGGTAAACATGGTCTCTTATTCACTTCCATGAGTCCATCCTTCAATATGGCTCCCTTCTTTGTCCATGTTCCTTTTTCCTCCTCACTTGCTGCCTCTTGCATTTCCTTCAAGCGTGCCTAATCCACAGGAGGGTTCTGCAAGATCATGGTGGCCTGTACCGCGTCTTGTGGCCAAGTTTCTTGTGTCAAAATGTTTTGTATCGGAGTGCCTTGGACGTCCACTCTGCGTACGACTTCTCGCACACCTTTCGCGGCATGTTTTGCTGCAGTGTCTGCCAAGTGATTACCTCGTGCTTCTTGAGTATTCAGTCTGCCATGTGCCTTTACCTTGAGAACCGCCACTTGGGTAGGAAGAAGCAGAGCATCAATCAGGTCCCTGACTGCTCCGCCAGCTTGCATGCCATGATTAGGGCCTGAAGTTCTGCTTCTTGTGCGGACTTAGAGGGGGGCAATGCAGAGGCATGGAGGATTGTGTCTTTGGTAGTGACAGCATATCCAGTATGGTACCTCCCTTCATAATCTGCATATCTTGATCCATCAACATAGATAGTCAGGTCAGGGTCATCCAGCGGCACTCTGCTAACTGTTGGCAGGTGTGTAGTTTCCATCTTCATCATTTCGAGACAGTAGTGAGGGGTATCGTATGGGTCGTTTCCCCCCTCGAGAAGTGGGAGCAAAGTGGACGGGTTGAGGGTGTTACACCTGAGGAGGGAGATGTTATCCGGGAGGAGCAAAGTGCATTGTAGTCTGATATGTCTTGCTGCTGACATATGTTTTGGTTGTACTTGGTTCAGCACAGCTGATATGTCATGAGGGGCTAGTAGGGTGAGAAGGTGGCCCAGCACGAGATCTGCAGTTTTTGTCCAGAAGGGCCTGGGCTGCAAAAACGGCTCTGAGGCAGGAGGGTGCCCCCCTAGCTACTGGATCCAATCGACAGGAATAGTATCCGATAGGTCTGAGTCTGTTATCATAAGATTGGGCCAGTACTCCGGTGGCGTGTCCTTCTCTCTCTGAGACGAATAGCTTGAAGCTTTTCTCATAGTCTGGAAGGCCAAGCGCAGGGGCCACAGACAGGATCTGTTTCAGAATTTCAAAGTTTGTAAGGGCCTCTGGTGGCAGTGTGAAAGGATCAGTCTTCAGAGCATCATAGAGTGGTTGCATTAGCAGAGATGCTTCTGGAATCCAAGAACGACAATAAGATACTAGGCCCAAAAATGCATGGAGAGATTTGTGGCCAACTGGCACCGGAATTGCCTTGATCACAGCTATTCGCTCTTGAGTAAGATGTCTTACACCTTGTGAGATACAGTGTCCAAGAAAGACCACTGTTTGCTTGCACCACTGAATCTTCGGCTTTGACGCTTTACAACCTTGTTCAGCCAGGTAACAGAGAAGGTCTTCAGAATGGGCTGCAGCATCATCTTGGGTATCTGCACAGAGCAAGAGATCATCCACATACTCGAGAAGTACAACGTCTGGGTGGAGTTTGATCCATGTGTCCAAAATGAATTTCATTGCCTTGGCGAATTGGGACACAGAGTTTTGGGCGCCCTGGGCCATTTTGTCCTTGGTGTTGAGCATCGCCCCTTCTTGGGCCGTCCCCATGATCCGGCTGTCTTCGATTGGGTCTCCACGGGCTTCGGCATTGTCTCCGAAAGTGTCCGGCCTCCCACAGTTGTAACAGCAGGCTCGCGAGTTTCGTGCTTGTGGTGGCGGATATGGTGTGTCAGAAGCCAACATGAGAGGGACTGCCTTCCTATTACCCTGTGAGGATTCTATGCCCTTTGCTACCAGTAGTAGAGTGTCAAGAGGTAACACTCTGTATTCTGGTCGAGATAGTAGCAGGCCTTTCCGATTTGCTTCCCTGAGGCCTGCTACAAATGCAGAGGATAGCATCTGTGTATGTGCCTTGTTTTGTGTGCTGAACCCCAAATCAGTGAACACCTGTAACATCCTAGTATGGAATTTCTCAACTGATTCAGCCTTGTCTTGTGTAATGTCTTGTATGCTTCTTGCTTGGTCTGCCAGGCGGTCACGTGCCCATCGTTGTAACTACGTTACAAACTCACATCCCGAACCATATGTGTTGTCAGGGACGCCACTGTCCACCCTAAAATATCTTTCCATTACTGGCCAGTAAGCATCCCCTGCTTTGATTTCACACAGGCTTACCAGGTCCCGCCAGGCACAGGAGTATGCCTTCTGGATCTGGGCAATCCTTCTGTAAAATGGCATGGGCTGTTTCTCAGGGTCTGGTAGACTGGTTACAAGGGATGATGCTTGTTGAGGGTTAAAGGTCACATACATCATGGGTGCGCCTAATGGTGCAGGCGGCATTTCCCCCCTTGGTATGTGAGGTATGTGAGGCTGCAACCCATGGGGTGGAGGTCTCCAGTCATTCCCCTGTTGTGGCAGTTGAAGAGGTAGTCCCCTATTCGGTGGGGGGGGGACCATACTGTATGGTGTCATGCGAATCACCTGTGGGTCTTCCTGAGACATTTGCCATGTCCTCGGAGAAGGGTTGTGAAAGAGGAGGGGAATACAGTGGGAGTGAGTACCTAGCACCCACTCTGGCTTTCTGCACTGCTCCCAAAGGGCCTGCGGATGTAGGCCGTGCTGCTGTGGATGTGGGATGGGGATGTGAGGATGTCACTCGGTCAGATTCCATAGAGATTTCCTGCAGCGCCCTTTGAGGTGGCTGGTAGGGGGAGTGTACTGGTTCATGGCCCTGGTAGGGAAGTGTAGTTGCCATGGTGTCCACATTCGACAGGCCTCCGGACACTATAATCTGAGTTGGGCCATGGCTCCCATGACTGGCTGAACTAGGGGTGGTTGCAGTTGGATTGATGCCCCCCTTGGTCACTAGTACTTCTTGGAGCTCAGGTGAGTGGCAGTGACTGCCACTGCTTGCCTCTGCCCCGTCCTCATCATCTTCTAACATCATTAATGGGTTAACGTGGTTAACATCTTCCCTGTAATATGCTCCGGTCTGGTCTAACACTGGGCATATAGGGATGGGTGTACCAATATGGCCGTCACAGGAAGTAGTCATAGGGAGTCTTCCTGTGGGCTGAGTGGGTGTGTCACCACTGTTGGGTGTAGCAAGATGGCCACCATCCCGGGGAGGTGCCGTGGGTGGTAAGGGAGGTGGTACACTGGGGCGGAGCCTGATGGGAGGATCAAGTGAGGGGGTGGTTGCTGAGGGGCAGGGTCTCCTGTCTTGTGTTCGGACTCCATTATAGGGTGGTGGCCTTTCGGCCAATGTACTTTCTGGTTTATGATACACATATACAATATATCCATGTTGATTTGTCTCTCGCTCTACAAACCCCTCCCCCTGAATGGCTTTCGATACTCTGTACCAGGCTTCAGCTGTAGCCAATAAGCCATGATCAGACAACAAACCCTTTTTTTTTTTCGTTTTAACAATATCCGCCATTCCTCTGGTTGCAATCTCCCACCCATATGCATGTTGATGTCACATATTCTTGCAAGCTCGTTCACCTTCTTAACTGCTCCTCTTCCTTCCCTCTCTGCAACCAAGCTGCACGCTAAACTCCCTTCCACCGGCTTCTGTCATTTCTGTCCCATTTTTTTTTTATCCCACTATACAAGGAGAGAAACTTGAGTTTTGGCTGCGTGTAATCTTGAAATCATTCAATCTTTCTCTTAGAACAGCAGCGCTGCCACTTCCTCTTTTTAAAAGTACACTTTCTCTCTTTTTTTTTTTTTTTTAAACGAAAGTGTCTTTAGGCTGCTGCAGACAAACAAAGCTTGTTTAACCAAGCAACAATTAAATTCAGTGCGTTCCTTCAAATATCATCTACGTGTTCTCACACTTCTCTGGCTGTTCTGGCTGGAGTGGACACCTTATAGGTAAGTATCCCCTTTCTCTAGCTTCACCTTCTATCGCTGGCAATGATGCACCGACTACAATTCTAACAGGGTAATGCACATTTAATCTGAACACTAACAGGTCTGGAACATCCACCAACAAAGGTTTCAGGCCAAGAATTTCCTCCCTGTACCCTGGGGTTATCACTTTCACCAGCCCCCAGCCTTCTGAATGAATTCCCAACAGTAGTCCACAGACACATTCAGGACATGACATTCCTGGCTCATGCGATGGAAAGATGAGACCCCAGAACAACTGTCACAGGATTATCATGTACATCTTCCTACATGTACCTCTTATTTAATACCTGATACCCTGGCTATGCGCCCTCTCTCCGGCACACTTTGCATCAACCCTGAGAGAAGTTTGACCACGTTTCACAGCCAGTTATCGCATCTGTGACCCTATTCCGTTCTGCCTGTCTCATCAACCCACCAGAAGCCAGCACATATAACAATAAACCAACAGGATATGTGACAACCGCAGTGAAGTACAGGATTATCAGGTCCTCACGGGATCCCCACGCAACTACTATGCGTTCTCCTGACGCCCCCTCCTGGTCATCCGTGCTTCACAGCACAATTATTTATCCCCCAGGAGGAGTTTGACCACGTCAATTTTCATCCGTGACTACATAATTAATCCCCTTATTCCCAGCCGTCACAAGCTTGACAGAACAGAACAGGAAACAGGAAACAAATATACAGGCAGCAGATTACCAGTTATGCAGGTTCTTATAAATGACCTTCGGGCAAGCTATAAGCTATATACTACCTGCCTTTTCTGATCGAGGTAAGCCGACACGGGAACAAGAACCAACCAAAACCACGGGACAGGATATAAACAGTAGACAATATTAAAAGTCTTACCGTTCAGTCAGAGAGTGATCAATTCTCTGTGCCCTGTCCGCGTTGATTCGTCCCAGTTCCCTCTCGGTCGGCTTGGCCCTTCGAATCAGGAAGCCCGATGGCCCTACGTTAGGCGCTAAATTGATTTGGACAGACAAAACTGTCAGTTTCTTTGGTATCTGCTTCCTGGCCAAATCTGATAAGAAGTGAATAATTGCATGCATGCATAGAATAATTTCACACTGACAAAGCTGCAGTTTGAAATACTTCCCCTTTTTTTATTTTGGTCTTGACTTAATATATGGTTAGTGACGTGCATATTCTTGAATATCCAACCTGCTCATTAATACGTAATATTAGTCTTGTGACGTGTGAGCTATTAACTATTTTGTGTTAGGATGGTGCGAAGCATGAAGCAACAATGCTATATATATATTTGGTTTGTCTGATGTCTGATGTCTGGTTTTCTGTGGCTCGATATCCGGGGCTTTCTTTTGCCGATCTATTTTCGACTTGTTTTGCAGACAGAGTTCCCCTTTTTCGTCAGATCTTGTGACACATATCTGATAGCAGCATCATGTGAGCAAGGATTGCAAGGGTTGTATAAGATCATTACAAATTATGACTATGTATGATAGCAATCAATAACATATAGAGTATATAGGATATATATGAGATATAGAGCATGTGGAGCATGTGTTTGCGCATTAAAATAAGCATTTCACCATCTTCCTTTGGCCATTTTTAGCATATCCATAGCAGGGCTCAATTTCGAACACAGGGACATACCCCCTCATTTTGCAGCCGGAGACAGCCTCCCCAAATCTGGGAATGTCTGGTCACCGTATCATACAAAAAAGCCACATACATGTCCAAGTGAAGGTGACATACCGCTGCATGGACCATTCATTTAAGTATGCAAGTTTTTAATTCATTCCCCTGATTAAAAGTAATTGTAAGCAATAACCATGGAAGCTACTTAGAAATCAGCCTCACCAGTCTACTGCCAAAACTGCATTATGTATAGACTGTTTAAATTACAGCTTTTGCACAAGCTTTGCTAGGCCTGCATTTTTCCTCTTACAAATCAATAGGAAGGCAAACGCAGTAAAAAATGGTTGGTAGTGGATGAAAAGTAGCTCAGAAAGCAACAAGAAGCAACTCAGAAGTAACTCATGTGTATGCCAAATGCAAGTTCAATACAATTAAATGATGCTGTATATTGCCCATCTACACAAACCCTTTAAAATACAACTTTACTCTTGTAAGGGCTGTTTGTACCTCTGCTTGCTCATCGGGGATCGCTCCGCTGATCCCTGGTGAGCCGGCGGATGACAGGGCGGTCCCTGCACACTCCTCTATGGGGGGGATGGGATGAACACGGACTGTATGTTCGTGTTCACCCGATCCGATGACAGATGGAAAAATAGGGTTTTCCCTATCGGAGGATTGTGGAACCGGGTGAGATATTCATCTGCTGACACCCGCAATCTCATAGGGACCAATGTATGTCCCCTTTTCATCCGTACACGGATGGATGAAAAAGCGGACATACGGTCCGCCCGTGTGAAAGAGCCCTAAAAGGTGTTAAAAATAAGTCAAACAGTCTTTACACTTTGAACCAGTAAAACTCCTTTCAAATTTTAAGCAAAAACTAAATCCAAACACTGAAACTGCAAACCCTCTTCATAATACCTAAAATAAAGGCTCTTTCTATATTACTGAACAGATGTGTAAATAGCCCAATTAAATACATTAACCTTGCTTAAAAACCTGCAAAACCGACAGTTTCATATTAGGAAGTTATTTAATTTATTGGCTGTGACCTCATTGAACATGTTAATGACTCGTACTCAAATCATAATGAACTTGATTGCTTCTCTCTCATTAGGATTTTTTTTCATCTTCTGCCTTAATGTACACTAGTGGTTTAACAGACCCTACCCGTGTGCGATTTTCAAAAATAAGAAAGTTGAAAAAAAAATGCGATTAACCAAGCTCTTTAATGTCAGAATAATTTGTGAAGAAAAGGTTGTTGAAAGGGGTTGTGTTTATTAAGGGAAGGGAAGCATCATTTACTATAAAATAACTTTCTTTATTATTTTATTACAGGTACTTATATAGCGCCATACATTTACACAGCATTTTACACATATATACATACATATATATATATATATATATATATATATATATATATTATATTCACTTTAGTTCATGTCCTCAAGTAGTTTCGAAAAACAATCGATAAATCGGTCAGTGGACATAAATAAAAAAAAATTGGTTCGTTTTTTTTACATATACCTAGTGCAGAAAGTTTGGATGGGAAACATATTAACCTTCCAATTTTTGTTCGTTCGGCAGAAAATTTCCAAATGTGTCCCAACGATTATCGATTTTGTACCCATTGTTCGAGAAACGAAAGAACGACCAAATTTCAGTCAAATGTTAGTATAGTGTATGGCCAGCACTTCTCTCATACATACACCAATTAACCTACCGACATGATTTTGGGGTGTGGAAGGAAACCAGAGGTCCCAGAGAAAACCCATGCATGCACAGGGAGAACATGCAAACTCCAAGCAGGTAATGCTGTTGTTGGGTTTATCAAACTGACAACCCTAGTGCTGCTAGGCAGAAGTGCTTACCACTTACTCACTGTATTATAGTATAATATAAGGTAATTAATGTAGCACTGGAATGAGGGGGGCACATGCATTTATTTTTTTTACCCTGTACTATTTTTGGCAAGAGCTCGAATTCCAGCTCCTTCTTTCCAAGTACATCACAAGGGGTTGTCCACTATGGAAGTCTAATTAGTAGATTGGCTTAAAGGTGTTGTAAAGGTTTAGCTTTTTTTTTTTTTAATAACAAACATGTTATACTTACCTTTACTGAGCAGTTAGTTTTGCACAGAGTGGACCGGAACATCCTCTTCTGGGGTCCCACGGCGGCTTTTGCGGCTCCTCCCCACAAGAGCTGACCCCCCCTGGGAAGCTCTCCCCCGAGGAGGTTAGCTTACGGGCGTGCTCCTGTACGATACAATCGGTGTCCATAGATGTGTCATTGGATTTGATTGACAGCAGCGGGAGCCAATGAATCTATCCAATGAAGAGCCGACAAGACCTGGGGAAAGCAATGCGGGATAGCACACACAGATTAGGGGCTCAGGTAAGCAAAACAGGGGCTGGGGGGCGGTGACTGCAAGGTGTTTTTAACCTTAATGCATAGGATGCATTAAGGTGAAAAAACACAAAGGTTTACAACCCCTTTTAGCTAAAACACTAGTAGATTTTCTAACAACGGTTTGCATGAACATTTGTACAATACTTCTCAACAGTATATTCAATGATATGAATGGACTTTCCTGAAAGAAAACCACATTCACCGTTCCTTTGAATTTTCTTTTCAATGTGGTCAAAAATGAATGTCAGTTTGACCAAATTAACCACCTCAATACCGCACGCTGTCGTATGACATCCTGGTATTGAGGGGGGATATCTGAATGATGCCTGCAACTTTCAGCTGGCGATTCCACGCACCATAAGAATGATCATAGCGGCATTACTGCTGTTAAATCGTTCCTATAGGTGATGGGAGGGGACGTCCCCCCTCCTGCCGACATGGGTACTCGGAAGTAAACAAAGCTGCAGTCGCGCCTGTCGGCATGAGATCGGTGATTTTTATTTTTACGATCTCATGCTTTTAAGCCTGGAGGAGAGATGTGGGGTCTTATTGACCCCGCAACTCTCCATAAAGAAGACCTGTCACAATAGATTCCCTATTACAAGGGATGTTTACATTGGGAAGGTTTTTCCAAAAGTATATCTTTTTAAAACAAATTTCACCTAAGCAGCTCACATTGCAAATTAGAGGCAAGTTTTATTTGCAGTTTTAGTAAAGATTAAACTGATGTATTTGTGGCCAAAATCAATGACTTTTTCCAAAATCACTTTACTCAACCCAATTCTTTAGTGGTACCAGCATAATAATATACCCACAATTGATCCAGAGAAAAGTAACAAAAGCAACAACAAAACCTTATAAAACCACAAATAATGAACCTACACAATACAGGTGAAGCAATTTAGATTTGTTTACTGAGGCAAAAGTGGCACATAGAAAAGCAACACATACGTCTGCACATCATAAAGGTAGCTTGTTAGAAATAATACATCACTAGTAGTATGCAATGTGATTGTGTAATCTAAAGATTTCAACATACTAATACAAAAGAAATGCAAACAAACACAGTGCAAATGCAATCCCTTAAAATCCTTGAGACCTGTGTGAACAGGCAGCAGAGAAGTAGGGGACTGACACTTAATGGGACTATGTCAGACCATTCCCCTCCATCTCCTCAGCCCACAGGCACTGACCATCAACTATTGACAAACATTTAGCAAACTGTTGTATTAAAGGGGTTGTAAAGGAAATTTATTTTTTTCCCTAAATAGCTTCCTTTACCTTAGTGCAGTCTTCCTTCACTTACCTCATCTTTCCATTTTGCTTTTAAATGTCCTTATTTCTTCTCAGAAATGCTCACTTCCTGTTCTTCTGAAACTCACCACCGTAATGCAAGGCTTTCTTCCTGGTGTGGAGAAAGCCTCCTGAGGGGGAGGGAGCGAGCAGGAGTGTCAGGACGCCCACTAACACACAGCTCCATCAACTCTATCTGCAGTAGAGAGTGTCCTGACTTGCCTGCTCATCCCCTCCCCCCTTAAGAGGTTTTCTCCACACTAGGGAGAAAGTCTTGCATTACAGTGGTGAGTTGCAGACAGAAGAACAGGAAGTGAGGATTTCTCAGAAGAAATAAGGACATTTAAAAGCAAAATGGAAGGATGAGGCAAGTGAAGGAGGACTGCACTAAGGTAAATGAAGCTATTTAGGGAACATTTTTTTTTCCTTTACATCCCCTTTAACCTCCCTGGCAGTATGATTCTGTCTGGAATTACGTACCAAAAGCGGTACAATTATTTTGCATGGAAATTCTGCGTTTTATACTGTAGGCCTGCAATTCTTAGGAATAACTCACTTAAATTTGTCCAAACCATAGTCTAGTAAACATCTCTGGTATGATAAAGTTTGAAACACAAAATCATAAAATTATAATATAATAAATAACTATAAATAATTATAACAAATAATAATGTAATTATAATAAAAATTATTCACTAATGTAATCAAATCAAAATCACTGAAATTTGCTCAGTTGCAGAATTGTCGCTGTTATTACTTTTATTTTTTTATGACGAATTTCCCCACAAATCACTATCGCTCAATTCTGCAAGTGATTATCATTTATTATCGCTGTTTTCTAGCTGCTCTAAAATCACTTTTGATATAAAGGGACACTTTTGGTTGCTATGGACAATCTACAGTTTGCAGGCACAAAAAAAATGTTTTTATTATGTAAAAGAACATGCAGGGCACTGGGCAGACCACTAGGGACAAGGGGGGTGTGTACTTTTTACATACAGTACTGTAATCTATAAGATTACAGTATACTGTATGTATTGTGTTTGTTTACTTTTTTGAATTTGCCGCCGGTCTCCGCCCCCGTGCGCCGTTACGTCGCAGGGAACGGAGATCGGCGGCGCGCGGGCACTGTGTGAGTCGAATGGAGGACGCCACTCGCTCATACAGCGGGGATGCATTGCTGGATCCAGGGACAAGGTAAGTACAGTAACCCTGCCTGGATACAAGGTAAGCCAGCGCGCTGCAGGCTCTGCATATTCACCCCGAGCTTGACTCGGGGATACCGATTTTTACATAAAAAATCCACCCCGAGTCACGCTCGGGGACACCGCCAGGGGGGTTAAGGTTGACTGGCATATTTAAACAGAGTTCCAGACAAATGTGAGCAGACCCCTGGTGTGAAATAATCTTAGTCTCTTAGGAAGATGAGGAAAGAACAAAAAGGGGTTAATGATCACTCATTGGAATCCAGCAAAGCTTCAGCTAGCACTCAATTATGATGTAGAAAAACATTCTTTAGTGGTGGAACACCGTAAATTTAGCTGTTGTGTAATCAACTTCTTGTAATTTAAAACTTTTCTTGTATAACTTAAATGCACATGGTCACCATATATGTTATTTGAATAGTATTGAATCCAATAGCATCACATATGACAGGGATGTGAGCAAAGCACAGTGTCTTGGTGATAAATGGCTTTCTTCCTGTGGGACTACAAGTGTCAAAAATGTGGGCGGAGGAAATAATGTCTCTATGCAGTGTCCATGGATTCAAATGGGCAGGTGCCAACTCACCGATCCCCACAGAAGTTGCTGGCAATGATGGAGATGATGATGATGATTTCAGGCTCTCCCTCTGGGTCTCCGCTCAAGGGATGGTGTCCGATCCTCGGATCACACCATGCTACAGCCTACCCGGATCTGAAGATGTCCCTCTGAATGCAGCTGTATGGCTCCCTTCTGTGCAGCTGGCACAGAGCTCCTGCTGGCACATCCAGGCTGACGTCCCAAGAGAGAGAGAGAGCTAGGTCTAAGCCAACCTTTTTACATCCTCTCCCAGCAGTCTTTTCTTTCCTCCTTAGTAATCTGGTGGTTGTAGTACAGGCCAATCCTACTGGAAATGAAACCCCAGCACTCTGCACTACACATCCCACAATGCTTTGCTCTACTATATTTTCTGGCCAAAAGTTTTGAGAATGACACAAATACTAATTTTCACAAAGTCTGCTGCCTCAGTTTTTGAGATGGAAAATTGCATATACTCCAGAATGTTATAAAGATTGATCAGACGAATTGCAATTAATTGCAAAGTTCCTCTTTGCCATGAAAATTAATTTAATCCCAAAAAATTCCACTGCATTTGTGAAGAAGGCTTCAGGGTGCCCAAGAAAGTCCAGCAAGTGCCAGGACCGTCTCCTAAAGAGGATTGAGCTGCGTAATTGGAGTGCCACCAGTGCAGAGATTGCTCACGAATGGCAGCAGGCAGGTGTGAGCGCATCGGCACGCATAGTGAGGCGAAGACTTTTGGAAGATGGCCTGGTGTCAAGAAGGGCAGCAAAGAAGCCACTTCTCTCCAAAAAAAAACATCAGGGACAGGTTGATCTTCTGCAGAAAATATGGTGAATGGACTGCTGAGGACTGGGGCAAAGTCATATTCTCCGGTGAAGCCTCTTTTCGATTGTTTGGGGCATCAGGAAGAAGGCTTGTCCGGAGAAGAAAAGGTGAGCGCTACCATCAGTCCTGTGTCATGCCAACAGTAAAGCATTCTGAGACCATTCATGTGTGGGGTTGCTTCTCATTCAAGGGAGTGGGCTCACTCACAATTTTGCCCAAAAACACAGCCATGAATAAAAAATGGCACCAAAACACCCTCCAACAGCAACTTCTTCCAACAATAGTTTGGTGAAGAACAATGCATTTTCCAGCACGATGGAGCACCGTGCCATAAGGCAAAAGTGATAACTAAGTGGCTCGGGACCAAAATGTTGACATTTTGGGTCCATGGCCTGGAAACTCCCCAGATCTTAATCCCATTGAGAACTTGTGGTCAATCCTCAAGAGGCGGGTGGACAAACAAAAACCCACTAATTCTGACAAACTCCAAGAAGTGATTATGAAAGAATGGGTTGCTATCAGTCAGGAATTGGCCCAGAATTTGATTGAGAGCATGCCCAGTAGAATTGCAGAGGTCCTAAAAAAGAAGTGCCAACACTGCAAATACTGACTCTTTGCATAAATGTCATGTAATTGTCTATAAAAGCCTTTGAAACGTATATGAAGTGCATGTAATTATATTTCACTACAACACAGAAACAACTGAAACAAAGATCTAAAAGCAGTTTAGCAGCAAACTTTGTGAAAACTAATATTTGTGTCATTCTCAAAACTTTTGGCCACAACTGTAGTCCCAAGGGAGGGGGCAAGCATGCTGACTATTCCCCTAGCCAGAACGACTCAGATGATGAGGGCAAGCTTACTAAGGAGGAACAGGAAGTGAGAAATTCAGACAAAGAAAAAAAAAATTTAGAAGGGAAATTGAAGGAAAAGGTACCGTATTTGCCGGCGTATAAGATGACCCCCTATTTTTCCAGAATGGTTTTGGGATATACTCGCCGTATAAGACTACCCCCTTTCTACTAGTCTTTCTGAAAGCTGAGGTGTAGTCAGAACATCTGCTGACAGAAACAGGCTTTTTTCAAATCTCACTGTGCCATTACATTCCATGCCTCACTGTGCCATTACATTACATGCCCCCACTGTGCCATCACATGTCCCCACTGTGCCATCACTTGCCCCCACTGTGCCATCACTTGCTCCCACTGTGCCATCACTTGCCCCCACTGTGCCATCACTCACTCTTTGCAGATTCTGGCTTCCAGGCCGATGACAGTCTCCCGTCAGTCTGTGGGCGTCCATGATTTAAAAGCCGCGCCTTCTCCTCAGACTGTTCCGTGATAAGCGGAGCACAAATTTTCCCAGCAGGGCCTCTGTTCAGTGTTCCGCCTACTACGGACATCCTCTCGTCTGAGGATGAAAAGGCATCCGTGATAGGAGGAACACAGAACAGAGGCGCTGCTGGGAAAATGTGTGGAACGCCCATCACAGAACAATCTGAGGAGGAGGTTCGGCTTTTAAATCATGGACGCTCGCAGCAGACGGAGACTTTCATCGGCGTATAAGACGACCCCCGACTTTGGATGCATTTTTTGCATCCAAAAGGTTGTCTTAGGCTGCGTACACACGATCGAACATGTCCGCTGAAACTGGTCCGCAGACCAGTTTCAGCGGACATGTTCGATCGTGTGTACGGTCTATCGGACCGTTTTCCAGCTGACAAAAGTTTCAAAACATGCTTAGAAGCCTGTCCGCTGGAAACCTGTCCGTCGGACATGTTCGATGGTTAGTACACAAAATCATCGGACCAAAATCCCGCGCATGCTCAGAATGAAGTTGACGCATGCTTGAAAGCATTGAACTTAGTTTTTTCATCACGTCGTTGGGTTCTACGTCACCACGTTCTGGTCCGAGGGGATTTTGGTCTGATGGTGTGTACGCACATCAGACCAACAGACCACTTCCGCGTGATCCGGTGAAAACGGTCTGTCGGACATGTTTTATCGGACATGTCTGATCATGTGTACGCGACCTTATACGCCGGAAAATATGGTAAGTGAACCAACAATGCACTAGCTTAAAGGAACCTATTTAAAAAATGAAAAATTAATCTCTACAACCCCTTTAAATGTAAACTGAGTTTGGTCTTCATCTTTAGCTGTCTGTATCTGGATCTACTGTTTTTACTGAAGGTAAACTCATATTATGCATTTTTTCCTCATGTGCTCAGTCTGAATTGCCCAGGTTTGCACCAGATTTACTTTAAGCTCAGCTGTAAGGAGAGTGTCTAGGCCAGATATCTTTGAAATGGCATTATTAGTTGTTTAAACTGTATTACAGATCTTAAATGTAGAGTTTATTGTGTTATTGACGGCTGCCCTGTTGTGCTGCCAGCACTTGGATAGTGATGTAGTTGTGGGGTCACTGCAGACAGTGTGTTTGGGTCACTCCCGTTGCTGCATGTAGTCTATAAATCACACAGTGAGGTGTAGAGGTTTCAGGCAGGAAAAAGGAACAGGCCAAGCTGGAGTGTCTAATTTACTGAGGCATCCACATTTGTCACCGTCACAGAGGGAACTGGTGAGAAAGGAACAGAGACACTGCAGACAATTATTCTTGTACAGAAGGTTACTGAAAATACCAGTACAACTGCTTAGAACAATCAGTGGGCACAAAAGCCATTATTAACTGCAAAACAGCCTTCAAAATAAGAACTTGTCCTCTAATGGGGCCTACAAAAAGGAAACATGATCCCAAACACAGGATGGAATAAAAGTGAAATGGTTAATGATCAAATACAAAAAAAAAATATTTTAAGGAAAGGTTTTGGGATCTACAAAATTAACTGAGTTTCTAGAGAATATGAAAAGTTTAATTAATTTTTCTTAGAGTTGGTACTTACAAGGGATTTACAAGCGAAGGTCATCTTTGCTGTTCAAACACTAAGAATAAATAAGGAGACAATAAAGTTCACCCATAATGCAACTGTGCCAAAATGTGTAGCTGCTGATACACGGAAAAATAAACATTATGGACTAAACTTATTGGTAGAGGCTTTGTAACCTTTCTGGCATCAATGTCTTATGTGTACCAATCCCTAAAGAAATATATACAGTGTATGTTCTCATTAATCCCTTTGTGATTTTCTGCAAATGTCTGCCTGTCGAATGTCTTTATGGTATTTGGATAAGAAATACCTGAGTAAGCAGGTCAAAAACTAATATCACAGAATATGTAATATTTTAGGCTGTTGGGAGTATTGAAAAACATTGGAGCTTCCAGTTTTTCGAAGCAGTGGACAGTACTGCTACATTTGAAAAAAATGACCTCATGTAAAAAAAAAACTATGGTAAAAGAACAAAGAGATTTTTTTTATATTTTCCAATTAGATTCTTGTTCTACATAGAAAGGTAACCATACTAAACAATTATTGATTTCTATGGCCACTTGTTACACTCACTATTTCAGCCAAATTGTAGTCTTTTAATCTCAGTGTATCTCTGAGGCCGAGTACACACGACCGGTTTCCTCCGCAGAATCCAGCAAGAAACTTGATGGGAGACGTATTCTGCCGAGGAAACCGGTCGTGTGTACACTTTTCGCCGAGAAAACCGTCGAGGAACTCGTCGAGCCAAAAAAGAGAGCAGGTTCTCTATTTTCTCGACGGGAGTCGAACTTGGCTCGTCGAGTTTCTCGTCGAGCTGGTTTCCGAACGAGAAACCCGAGCGTGTGTATGCTAAGAAACCTGCGCATGCTCAGAAAAGTAGGAGACGGGAGTAAAAGTAGCATTTGTAATGGAGATAACAAATTTTTCAAGCTGTAACAGACTGAAAAGTGCAAATAGTCTTTTACCAAACTTTTACTTAACACGCAAACACATGAGATTAGCAAAACCAGCCCCAAGACTTGTGCCAGTGGAATCGAACTTCCCCTGCCGTCCTATGTGTTGAAGTCCGATCAGACCGGTCCGATGAGAATGGTCCGACGGACCGTTTTCATCAAACCACGCTGAAGTGGTCTGATGGTCTGATGTGCGTACACACCATCAGTCCAAAATCCCATCGGGCCAGAACACGGTGACGTAGAACATAAAAAACAAAGTTCAATGCTTTCAAGCATGCGTCGACTTGATTCTGAGCATGCGTGGGTTGTTGGTTCGATGCTTTTGTGTACTAACCATCGTTTTGGTCAGACGGACAGATTTTAAAGCAAGTTTTAAAACTTTGGTCCGACGGACAACGGTCCGATGGACCGTACACACAATCAATTTGGTCCGATGAAACTGGTCTTTAGGCCAGTTTCATCGGACCTGTCTGATCGTGTGTACGCGGCCTGACAGTAATGCCCCATACACACGATCGGAATTTCCGACAACAAATGTTCAATGTGAGCTTTTGGTCGGATATTCAGACTGTGTGTAAGCTCCATCAGACATTTGCTGTCGAAATTTCCAACAACAAATGTTTGAGAGCCAGTTCTCAATTTTTCCGACAACAAAAGTTCTTGTCGGAAATTCCGATTGTCTATATGCAATTCAGACGCACAAAAATCCTACACAAGCCTGCACGTGAACCTCCCAGAACAAAGGGCCCCTGCACAATGTACAGAACAATCGTCTGAAAGGATATGTTAACTCTGCAAAGTCATTATCGGTTATGAGCGGATGTATGCTTGTGTCAACCCAGTGGGCTTAATCAACACATTTGGGGGGCCATGGCATGCCCCTGCAGATTTCCCATCCACAGGAACGGTAGTATAATCCGGGAATCTCACCCTAGAATAAAGATTCATGCCAACGGTAAAAATTAGAGACTTTGAATTGTTATGGTCGGGGAGAGCGTCCATGATTCAAAGCCATGCGGCTTCCTTTGTCTAGTGGAAGAGCATGGCTTACAGGTACAAGGGGTGGGAAATCATACACACTGTCCCTGCCCAGACATGCCAATAAGACTCCCCTAGTCATTGTTCATTGGTTGTTATATAACCCCTCCTGCTTGCCTGTGCTTGATTGACTAATTTGTGAAGCCACCAGGTTCTATTATATAAATAACAACATCAATAATAATTTTCTCCGAGGCTCGAGGGCAGTTGTTGGGGCTGAGGATGTAAGCACGTAAGCTGTGGTCATGTCTGTTTACTTGGGGATATGCAAGAAACAGAGTGATACTAAGATGCATTATACCATTAGGTTGAAAGGGCTCTTAAAGTGCAGGAGATATGGATTACGCATGGCGTATAGAAAAATCTCCATAACAATGCCATATATGAAGGGATGATGGTACAACCCTATATCAGGTATGAAGTATGGATTGTCCACTGGTATTTACATTGTTTTGAAGAAGCATATGGAGCTCTTTATACTATTGTGACAGCAACTATCCTTTGTGTCATACTGCTGACTTTGATTGGGATATTGCAGACACCTTTCCTGCCTGCTCTGAGCTCTGGGTTCTTTACTCACAGATTCAGACTGCTCTGAGAACACGGAAGACGAGCCTTATGGGGCCTGTAAAGTGAGGACTAAAGTAAAATGAACACCAACACTGGGACTATGAAAATCTCTACACATGGACTATAAATCTTGATGCAGTGATGGGTGTTGTGTACATTCAGTTTTAATGCGTACGAATGAAAAGATTATGAATGAAAGGGGTAGTTTTTAATAAATCATTACCCCCACCCAACAAAAGAAATCTTGTACAGGACAGGACGCATGTGTCCAATAAGGAACATAGTTTACAAGGTTACATAGTTAGTCAGTTTCAAAAAAGTCACTAGTCCATCTTCTTCAACCAATAAAAATATTCATGATCTGCCCTTAATATAGTTCTATAGACTGATCCCTTATACAGAGCACAGGAAAATGTAGGAGTACCAAAACCTAAAATATCTAGGTAGAAACGTCTTAGTGTGGCAAAAACCACACAAGGTACATGAAATGTCTTTATCCAAACTGTTATATCAGCATTATTCTTATAACTGTGGTTGCCAAAGTTCATAAAAAAAATATTAAACTTTTTCAAATTCCAACTGGAAAGACGTTTCTAGCACCACTAAAACCAGGGTTAACTAGCCATACATAAAGATTCAGTTTACACATTTGCAAGCCATCTACCTCCCACACATGCCTTTTACTAAATCTTATTTCATATTTTGGAACAATACAGAGTAAGCAGTAATCCAAGGTGCAAAAAATATTTACCAGTGGAACTTTAGGAAAACAAACACGGCTGTGATTCTTCATGGTACAGTATATTCACAAGTATCAGATTTTCTTTTTCGAATTGGACGAAAAACCCTTTCCAATTATGGCCATCTTGCAACCACCCCCTTATTAATACCCACAATCTAAATATACAACAAAGGCATATCACGCAGCTAGAGTACATAAGAATCTAAACCAATAAAATGATCATGTCTGTGTATTGTCTGATTAAAATGTTTGACCTATAAATTTCATATACTGTATATCTAGTAAATTATTAGGGCCAATGCTAACATATTTGTAGGATAGAATTAACTAAATCTGCCCCTGGATAAAGCTTATTCTTCATAAACTATGAGATTGATTATTTTCAGTTCAGCTATAATTGTAACACATCATTCATTAAAAAAAAGCTTAAAACCGGACCATAAAAGCCGTGTCCTTGTGCTTCAATTTTAATATAAAATTATTATTTCAAATTTTTCATATTTTTTTCTGCTGCCTTAAGTTATTCTGTCTAGCAAGTGGCAGGTCTGTAAAAAAAATCATCATTGATGCTGTATGGAGGAATATCTTCTTTTGAGATGTATCAGTAGTGGAATCATAATTCACCAACTCAGAATGTGAACTGATATCTGTTCTGGTCTGTGTATGTCTTTTGATATTGCAAGCCTCATTAGGTTGTTGAAGACAGGCATGCACTTGCTAAATAGTTTTGTGGAAGACAACATGAAGAAAATAGTGTGTCAAAAAGATTTATTGATTCCTTTGTTGCCCACATGCAAAGCAATAATATACACAGCTCAAAGGAGCACGGGAGGAAATGGTTCCTACCTGTAGGTCAATAATAATACTGCTGTCCTTGTGAAAGGCATGGTTCATGGTTTATACACATTACTAAACCATGCTGGTGCAGTATTTTATTGATACTGTACAAATAAGTGTTTCATTTGCAGCTCAACCTGAGGAAAGACTTATCTGGAAAACATCTGGTGGAAAAATTTCTCAACTTTATGTTCGCTACCTAAAAATAGGCCCGGATTCACGTAGGACTTATTTCTCTAGATACGCCTTCGTAAGTCCAAATATGCGCCGTCGTATCTCTGCGCCGATTCCCCAAGCTAGATACATCGGAAAAATGGGCTTCAGCCGCCCGGCGTATCGTGGGTACATAGTTACGCTGGGCGCATTCGTTGTACCCATGTTAAATATGCAAATGAGGGAGATACGCCGATTCACGAACGTACTTGCGCCCAGGCGCATGTTTTAAGCGATTTGCTTAAAGGTTATGTCCGGCGTAAAGTTATTCCTCATATAGGAGGCGCAACTCATGCAAAGGTATGGACCAGGGAACAGCCGTCATATTTTACATAGTTTATGTAGTACTACGTGAATAGGGCTGTGCGTAGGTTACGTCGTAGGCAGTGTTTTGACGTATCTTAGCCAGTTATCTCGACGTAACTGTGAGCATGGGCACTGGGATGCGTCCAAGATACGACGCATGTGCAGTTCGTTTTTTGAAGCTCAGCCCATCATTTGCATGGGGTCACGCTTCATTTCAATGTTACATGCCCACCTCCACCTACTTTGACTTACATCGGCTTACGCCGACAACTATACGATACGCCGGAGCAACGTTGAGAGCATTTGCTTTGTGAATACCATGCTTGCCTTTCAATGTTGCGCCGGCGTAGAGTAAAGAAGATACGCTACGTCGGAAGAAAGATGTGCGAGCTACGTGAATCCGGGCCATATTTTATCCACTGTCCTAGTCAAAGTGACCTGTAATTGGTTTTGAGCTCCAAAGATGACCAATAGATCCATTCTCTACAAAAAAGAACATGCTTAGGTTGGGATGAATATTAATGCTTAAGTTCCATAGTCTTTCCATCAGTTAAGCAATTAATCCCTTCCATTCGTAATGATGTGGAATTTGTCAGTGGTCAGTAGTACATCCTGTCCTGTAAGTTGCCTTGAAGGTTCAGATACTCGGTGGTATTGCGATCTAAAGAATTTGCCTCAGACTTGTTGTTTTGTTCCTTAAGCCATTCTTAATTCATCAGACCAGGCCATGTTCTTCCATTGCTTCGTGGTCCAATTCTGATTCTCACATACCTATTGTAGGCACTTTTGGCTATGGATATGGGTCAGCATGGGCGCCCTGACCGGTTTGCGAATACACAGCATCATGTGCAACAAACTGCGATGCAATGTGTGTTCTGACACATTTCTATCAAAATCAACATTAAAGCGGATCTCCACCCTAAAGTGAAGATCCGCTGATCGGAACCCCCCCCCCCCCCTCCGGTGTCACAATTGACACCTTTCAGGGGAAGGTGGGTGCAGATACCTGTCTAAAGACAGGTATCTGCACCCACTTCCGGCCCGCAGTCTCGGGCAAAAGTCGTTTTTTTTGCGACATCCTGTCGCCCCCCCCCATTGTGTGCTGGGAACTCTCGGCTCCCAGCACACCGCGGGAGCCAATCGACGGGCGGAGCGCGTCTCGCGCATGCGCCTTAGGGAACCGGGCAGTGAAGCTGGAGCGCTTCAATTCCTGGTTCCCTCACCGTGGATGGAGGGGGGAACAGCAGAGAGACGAGCGAACACTCGTCCTCTGCTGCGGACGCCGCTGGACTCCAGGACAGGTAAGTGTCCTAATATTAAAAGTCAGCAGCTGCAGTATCTGTAGCTGCTGGCTTTTAACGTACTTTTTAAATGGGACATCCGCTTTAACTCTTTCAGCAATTTGAGCTACAATAGCTCTTTTTCACCAATGAGCCTTCGCCTCCCATGACCCTGTGACTGGTTTTTCTTCCCTGGACCACTTTTGGTGGGTTCTGATCACTGCAAACTGGGAACATCCAAGGAGCTGCAGTTTTGGAGATGCTCTTATCCAGTCATCTAGCCATTACAATTTGGTCCTTGTCAAAGACACTTAAATCCTTACGCTTGCGCAGTTTTCTACTTTCAACACATCAACTTCAGGGACAGAATAATAATTTCCTGCCTAATATATCCCACCAACTTTGAGGTGCCATTGTACTCATATGATCAATGTTATTCATGTTATCTGTCAGTGGTCATAATGCTTTGCACTTTTCTGGGCCTCTAAATGCCCCAAAAAGGGCAATGCACATCAGAGGAGTACTTTAAAGCTGAAGAGCAGGATCTAAAGCCATCTTTTACCCATTTTATTCACATTTATGCAACATGGAGTTGGGGTCTGTGATGGCCATCATTTTGTTGAAATCTACTTGAGCCTGACAAGTCAATCCTATCTTGCACCAGTCTATTCATATGTTGATCCAACTGATCTAAGTCTGAGGAGCATTCAAACAGTCCTATTTTCATTGTTTTGGTCTATTGTTCAGTACCCACACACCTCCTATTACTTCCTTTACAACAATAAAGTCTTAAGGAAGTCTTAAGGATATTTTTATTTCATTTTTTAAAACGGACTTGTCAAACATTTGGACTTCTATTCCTAGGTACTTTTTTTTTCCGTGAATGAGTAGTTACTATGTAGGGGTTATCTCGGGGTCCCTTATTGTTAAAGAAGTCTTACAGATTCTTAAAAGCCACCTGCCCAGACCCCGACAACCACCAGCCAGGATTGTGAGGAAGAGGCCCTTGTTGTCATTAACATCTGGACAAAGTGCCCCCCATGTTGAGGGCATGTGACCTGATATGGTTCAGGAATTGGGGGTGCATTCTTGCTTCCTCCTTCCCCCCCACACTCCCTGCCAGCTAGTCTGTATGATTGGATTGGGTCTAGTACAGATTTTTATTGGGACCTTTTTTACTTTCCATCCCACTAATATTCATACCAGACTCAAAGGGTCTAGAATGCATTTTGGAGGGGGCTCTATAAATTACACAGTTGCTGGCTTCTTTAACCAGTTCGACCTAATTTTGGCAATAAAATTTGTTTAAACCCCCCAGAACATAATGTAAGTTCTGAAAGCAAAGCCTATGCCCTAGGCATCCTACTGGTACATCCATTCATATCAGTTGTCCTGGCAGTATACCAATCATGCCAGAACAACAGTTTGAACAGGGAAATTTGGCAAGGTAAGCTCAGTTGGGTGAAACCTTGACATATCTTTATTTTCTAGTTATTATATCTCAGGTGTCACAAAGCCACTCGTATTGCTACAGAAAAACCCATTTCACGATACCTTTAGGTGTTTTCTATTGCATTCTCAGGGAAAAAAAAACATGAGACCAAGAGTCAACTTGTTTGGCAATCAATATATAAGCGCTAGTTATATGTCATCAATTTGTCGCATTATTTTTTACCCAACGTCAAAATTATTTTAGCAGTAATAAAATATGACAGTAGGCTGCCATACACTTGTCTTCTTTATGTGTGTTTTGCTGTGACATTTTTATTTATTAGTGATTAATGACTATATTCTCGCCATATTTTATAGATGGAGATGGGATTTATTATTAGTAAAATGCTGCTCATTGATATAATGTTTTTGAGATGAGTTCTGTAAAGGACATTCAGAGTGCCATTTATAACATGCTGTATATATACGGTGTGACACTTTAGAGCTGATGACCTGACTCAACTGATGTCTGCACTCAAAGATTGTACTTTTTTGCCCTACTCATTCTTATAATATAAAAGGCCTTGTAAAAAAAATTGAAGTCTATAGCTGTGGCGTTTTAATTTTGACTTCGGCAGGTTTATTCAATAAGGTAAAGAACAGTTCAAAAATGTGTAGTAATCTATTGCAACCAGTCTTCCCTGTTTTATGAATATAAGTGAAGTCAGAATACAGAGGATTGATATTTCTGGATTACTGAACTTCGCACCTCATTACTGCTCTGCCCCATGGCAGGCATGAATGGGTAATTAAATATGACATATTAATTGCTAATTATGCTATAAACTGCACTGCAGTTTCATTCCCCCCCAGTGCCAGGACATGTTTTGCCAAAATGTGCCACCCCCTAAAGTTTAGATGGGTAGAGCATGCATATTCACACATACATCTGCAGGGTTGGCACAAGGTGCAACTCTCTCCAGCCCTTAGGGTTTCTACATCTTGGTCCTTGTAAAACCAAATGGCATTAGAAGAGGTAATTCAACATGGTTAACGCAGTGTGTTTTAGTCATTATGAGCATGTTAAAAGACTTTCCAGGTTTTCATCAATGTTATTCTAACTGAAGTTTGTTTTTCAGACTGTGATTTATTTTTTAAAACCCACATAAAAACAAAATTACTACAAGTGTAAGACACATTATTGACCGGTTAAGAGTCATCCAAACTATAGATTGGTTTTCTCTTCCTGTACCATGAGGGACAACTAATAACTGCCCTGTTATTGACACCTTATGGGGCCAGATTCACTAACAGTTACGCCGACGTATCAGTCATACGCCAGCATAACTCAGAATCTGCGCCGGCGTTTCTTGTTTTCTGTATTCAGAAAAGAAGATACGCTGGGTTGCAGCTAAGATATGAGTGGCGTAATTGTATTACGCCGTCGTATCTTAACTGCAAATTTAAAATGGCCGCTAGGGGCGTTCCCGCTGATTTATGCCGAGAATATGTAAATCAGCGAGATACGCCAATTCCGGAACGTATGCCCGCCCCACGCAGTGACTTTACGCCGTTTCCGTAAGGGGTTTCCCGGCGTAAAGATAAAGCACCAAAAAGCAGGCGCATCCTATGTTAAGTATGGACGTCGTGACCGCGTTGAATTTGAAAATGTTTACGTCGTTTGCGTAACTCGTCCGTGAATGGGGATTGACGTTCACGTCGAAAACACCGTCATAATTTGGAGCATGCGCACTGGGATACATTGATGGCTGGTGCATGCGCAGTACGTTCGGCGAGGGATCGCGCCTATTTTAAATACTACATGCCCCCTACCCGCCAAATTTGAATTTTGCCAACACAATATTTTGAAACAAAAAAAAAATCTGTCAAAAGCCTACAGTAGCTAAGCAAAAAGGGGATTTGTGAAGAATTTATAAGGCATTTACAATTTACACATAATAACATATGAATAAAAGAGAAGGTGCAATTCTGTAGATTACATGGTGCAACAGGTTCTTCCATTGTAATCCTATTAATCATATACTTTGATTGATAGAAATTTGCTATTTTCTGTAAGTGACAGTGCTTCTTTTAAGGACACAGTTGGCTGTCACACAGACAGCAGATTCCCCTGATTACACCTGAAGAGCCAACATTCCTATTGTAATCAGTTTAAGCATAGTTCTGCATAGTACAGAAGGGGCTAATGCTAAGCCAGAGGAGGCTACCACTCCACAACTGTGCCTTAATTATTATTTGCATTACTTAAGGCTGAACTCTGGGCTTCCCCTCGCCAACATTTCACTGCAGTCTTCCAACCCCCTCTAAGGCCTCGTACACACGACCGAGGAACTCGTCGGGCAAAACACATCGTTTTCCTTGTCGGGTTCCATATTCGGCTGTCGAGGAACTCGACGAGCCAATTTTATCCATTCCCATCGAGGAAAAAGAGAACATGCTCTCTTTTTGGCTCGTCGAGTTCCTCGACAGTTTCCTTAATGAAAAACGTACACACGACCGGTTTCCTCGGCAAAACACGTCTCCCAAAAAGTTTCTTTCTGGATTCTGCCTAGGAAACCAGTCGTGTGTACGAGGCCTAACTAATCACTACCATTGAACAAAAAAGCCCTTTTAACCTTAATCATGGGTCATGTGATGCTCCAATCCTGAGTCTTCTCTCTTCTTCTGTGTACAGGTAGTGGGTCCTTTTTTGGGTGTCCACGTTGCTGCCTGCATGAAGTAGACATTTACGATTGGCTGCCCAGTGGCAGAGTCTTCCTAGAATCAGAAAGCACAGTCAAAGTGGTGAGGTCCACTGGATTGTCTGAGCAAAAAAAAGAAAAAAAATTATGAACTCAGCAAGAAAATGTTCAAAGCCCTTAAAATGATTAAAGTGAAATTCTGGCAATGCGCTTAACTAGCCATAAAACTATCCCCTCCCCCTCCTAGCGGAATGTTGTGCGAAGGGCGTTGGCCGTGAACTTGGTATGCATACAGACGGCAAAACTTTCTCAGTCAAAAAACAGAAACTATGTGTTTTTTCAGCTCTTTAGCGCCACCCTTTGGGCAACTTCTTTTTTTTGTTTTCAAATAGTTTTATTGAGAATAAAACAAGCATAACAAAAGATACAAAGAAAATACTACCAAAAGCTTAAGAGACAATGACAATGTATACATCTGAAGGGTAGGTCAGGGCCGTGGGACCCAGGATTTAAACATAGCAACGTAACTATTATTAACACAGAGTTCCAGGGGAACCAACTAGATAAAATGCACATAAAGAGTCAATCTCTGTATCTAAGGGTCACACAAGTTACTGACAAAATAACAAGTAAAAGAAACCAACAGAAATCAAGGAAAAAATAAATAAAAATAAAAGACATACGAAAGGCACAGTAGAAGCTCAGTGAGCTGAGGTCAGTTGTTCTTGTAGTCTAAACAAAAACCAGGGATTCCATTTTGCGTCATAAGCTGGAACAGAGTCGTGCAGTGTGTGAAATATTTTTTCTGACAACATCATCTGATCAACACGTGAAATTATTGGGGGGAGAGGGACAGATTGTTTTTTCCAGTGAAGTGCTATCGCCCAGTGGACCGCTATGCAGATTGAGTGGATCAACTGCATAGTACACCTGGGGACATCTGGTTGGGACTGAAAGAGGAGGCAGTTTTTATACGATAAATTGACTGGTTCAGTTGCTAAGCTATCTATTAAATCCAAAACTGCCTTCCAAGTAGGTTGTATCTTCTCGCAATCCCAAAACAGGTGAAAAAAGGAGCCCGGCTGTGTACACCCTCGAAAGCAAGCAGGGGAGGCCTGTGGGTAAATCCTACTAAGCCGAAGAGGGGTATAATACCACCTAGTAAGTAGCTTAACCGCAGTCTCCCTGGCCGTCAAGGATTTTGTGCATTTACGCATGTTTTGCCAGCCACCCACCCAATCCGGGTCTCCATCTTCCAGATTTAGTTCTCGTTGCCATTGTATTCTATATCCCACAGACCCAGAGTCGTCTGCTGAGTTAGGAGCATAAATACTGGCAATTGTAAGTTCCTTATTGTTAACATGTCCCTTGATAATCACATATCTACTTTCAGGGTCCTTAACAACCTAAGCTACCTCCATAGGGAAGGAGGAGTGTAAAAAGATGGCAGCGCCCCTGCATTTGGTAGAGTGGTGGGAGTAAAACGCCCGGGGGAATTGTCTGTGAAAAAATGTTGGATGAGAGGCGTGAGCGAAATGGGTCTCCTGTATCAGAAGAATCTTGGCTCCAATCTGTTTATAGAGATCAAAAGCTTTACGCCTCTTAACCGGGGAATTAAAGCCCTTCACGTTATGGGAGATACAGGAAATAGGCATGAGAAGGAGAAGAATTTACTATCAATTGAGAGGGCCATGGTATCACAAAGCACGTGTGAGTCTTAATGTCAAAAATAACCACCACAGGGGGCGCTACCATCTCCACAATGTCAACCTTAGTAAAGAAAAAAGAACCCGCCCAATTTAACATCAACAGAGCAATAACAGAGATTCCCAGGTAGGGGCCAACTGTCCAAAACAAGCATATAGACCTGCAAAAAAATGATTAAAGACCAGACAAAAACAGTGTAAACACAAAGTCTCATAAGATAACATCTGCGACCAAGCTTAAAAAAAAAAAAAAAAAAAAAAAAAAAGAAAATAGAAAAAGGACATCAGGCAGATAAGAATTCAACCTGATAACAAGAACATCAAAAAAAACGAGACATCTAGGTCTCGAACCCAGCTGTCCTAAACAGGAGAGGTCCACTTGCTCTGACGCCTGCAACCAACTCCAAATAGGCAATCAATGCTGGGTGGGGAGGACATGCAGCGGCTCCAACGGACCAACACCAGAGGAAGAGCATGTATGTTGAAGAGAAAAACATAACAAAAAATAAAAATCATGCAAATGTGTAGTTGCAGCCGAAGCTAAGTGAGCAGGGGGGATGGAAAACTCATCTCTCAGGGCGGATTAGTTGTTATTGCGGTCTCCGGCGTAGTATCGAATCCTTCTACGATCCCTGTGGGGAGGCAGTGTTTGCCAAATAGGAACTGGTCTAGGTGTTGATGGAGGGCAGCGGACGGCTCCGGCATCTAGGAGGCCAAATTTGACCAGGATCTCTTGAACTTCTAGGAGAGAGGTGGCCGTATAGGTCGATCCATTGTGTGGGATTGATCATTTAAAGGGGAATCCCCATTTATAGCGAATCCGGGCGGATTGGAGGACCAAAGTCACTTCTTTCATGCCCTGGCGTCTGTCAAGAGTGGCAGGGGATAGATCCGGGTAAATCTGCACCACATGATCATCTAGCAAGATCCGCTGTTTCAAGCAAGCTGCCCTGAGGATCTCCTCCTTCACTAGGAAATCTTTCATGCAGAGGACGATATCCCTCGGGGGTTTATCTGCCGGAGGTTTTGGTCTGAGCGCTCTATGGATGCGGTCACATTTAAAGTTAGCCGAGTCACAGTCCAGGAGTTGGGACTTAAAGAGTCTGATGACAGTGGGGATAAGTTCAGTTTCTGATTCAGGGATGCCGCGCAGAAGCAGATTATTGCGTCTGTTCCTATTGTCAAGGTCCTTTAATTGAGCTTGTACTTGGGAAAAGGTGGAGGAAAGAGACTCATATTCCCTGCTTAAGTCCCCATAGGCTAGGGCCAACTCATCGTGCTTCGTTTCCTGGAGATCGGTTCTCGATCCGAGGGTATGGGAGGTCTTGTGAAGCTCTGTCTGGAATTTAGTGGCCAACTTCTCGTACATGGATTCCAGACTGGCCTCCAAATCAGCCTTGGATAAGGAGGATTGGTACTCACGGTTGGGAGCCGGATCCCAGGCAGGGGACAGGAGAGGTGGTGCGGCCTGTGACAGAGGGCCCGCTCCGTCCGCGGCGACATCTTGGGACATGTTCTTCTGCTCACGTGTGCGAAGAAGATAGTGAGTTAGGGTGTGTTGAGCCGGGCCCTTAGATTCCTTCTTCTTTGACGGCATGCACTAGTCCAATGTAGGTCGAGGGGAGTTAAATTTGTTATGATAGGAGCCGTTAATGACCCTCTAGAAGCTATAATGGTCCCGGGTGGAGCGGAGCTACTTCCTCAAGTGTCCATCACGTTCAGCGCCGCGCATTGCGCCCCTCGCAATTGGAATATTTTGAGAAGGTACCTGAATCTGGCACCAGCATCAACAATTTCAGTGTAAAGGCCCAATGGATTTTCTACGACACCTTTTATGTATCCTATAGCCAGGCTTTGCTTCTAAGCGCTGTGAGTGCAGCTTGAAGCCTGACAAGCAAACATGCCACTAGTAAAATCTTAGTCAAAATTTTTATGTCAAGAACGTTTATTTGAATTTCCATTGGTTAGTGGGGTCAAATTGATGTTCAATGTCGACCACAGCGATGAAAAAGCTCAAAGTAGCAGGTAGGAATTTGTTGGTTTGGAAAATGTTTTCCTAACAGTGTATGTGGTTTTTGTTTAGGAAATTGCATTCATTGCAAAATCAAATGTTAAAAGCAGGGTTTTTTTTCAGGGGGAACTTGGGGGAACTCAGTTCCACCACCTCTGGCTCAGCCCCTTTGGTGCCTGCTTACCACAATCACTTGTAAACACAGAAGTCTGATTTCTGTGTTTACAAGTGACAGCTCTGCACTCTGTGTGTAACCACCTGAACTCTGCACTCTGTATGTAATGCAATCCTGGTATTTAATGCCCCTTTAAGACCCTTCTACTGTTTGTGAAATTTGAATGGGGTCGTGGTTGAGTTCCTGCACCTATTTTTTGAGAAAAAAAGCTCTGGTTAAAAGCAAACACAATTATGAAGTACCTGTGAAGTACCTTTCAAATAAACATTTGTACTAGAATTTCAATTAACTTTTTTACAAAAAATTCTTTGTCTATTTGATGACTGGATGAATATTCATCCAGTCATCAAATGGACAAAGAATTTTTGTAAAAAAGTTAATTGAAATTCTAGTACAAATGTTCATTTGAAAATCTACTATTGTATAGCTTAAGAGAGAGATTATGAAGGTACAGAGGCAGTCCGGGTCCAAAAAGACCATTGTATCTGAAGAAGTAACAGTCTGTATGTGAGCAGACAATGGGCCAGATTCAGGATGGCAAGCGTTTTTTTGCCGGCGTAACGTTTCTCATTTACATTACGCCGCCGCAACTTTACGCGCAAGTGCTGTATTCACAAAGTACTTGCTCCTAAAGTTGCGGCGGCGTAGCGTAAATGGGCCGGCGGAATTAAAATTCAGCGGGTAGGGGCGTGTAGTATTTAAAATAGGTGCGATCCCGTGCCGAACGTACTGCGCATATGCCGGCCGTCAATGTATCCCAGTGCGCATGCTCCAAATTATGACGGTGTTATCGACGTGAATGTCAATGGCGTCAATCCCCGTTCACTGACAAGTTACGCAAAAGACGTAAACATTTTAAAATTCGACGCGGTCACGACGTCAATACTTAACATAAAATGCGCCTGCTTTTTGGTGCTTTATCTTTACGCCGGGAAACCCCTTTACGGAAACGGCGTAAAGTCACTGCGTCAGACGGGCGTAGGTTCGGGAATTGTCGTATCTCGCTGATTTACATATTCTCGGCGTAAATCAGCGGGAACGCCCCTAGCGGCCATTTTTAAAATTGCAGTTAAGATATGATGGCGTAATACAATTACGCCGCTCGTAGCTTAACTCAATCCTGGCGTATCTTGTTTTCTGAATACAGAAAACAGATACGCCGGCGTAGGTTAGAAGTTACGTGGCTTATCTAGAGATAAGCCGTGTAACTTCTACCTGAATCTGGCCCAATAGGTCCAGTTTGGTGACTAAAGGAACCAGTTAAGCAGAGAGGCTGAATTGGCGCAGCTTTGTTCTGAGGAAGACACTATATTGTCAAATGTATTGGGACACGTGCCTTTACACGCACATGAACTCTAATGGCATCCCGGTCTTAAGCCCTGTACACACGATCGGATATCTGATGGAATCTAATCCGATGGATTTTTTGTTGGATATCTGATGAAGCTGACTTTCATCAGTCTTGCCTACACACCATCGGTCAAAAATCAGACCGTGTCCAAACCCGTTGATGCAAAACACTACAACGTGCTAAGAAAAATTAAGTTCAATGCTTAAGAGCATGCGTCGACTTTATTCCGAGCATGCGTGGATTTTTGACCGATGGACTTCCACACAGATGATCGTGTAGATTCCAAAATTTTTAAAACATGTTCTATTTTTTTTACCAATAGAAAACAAACCGATGGGACCCACACGCGAGCGATTTGTCCGATGAAAACGGTCCATCAGTCTGTTTTCATCAGACAAACCGATCTTGTGTACAGGGCTTTAGTCCGTAGGGTTCAATATTGAGTTGACTCACCGTTTGCAGATATAACAATGGGTGGATGTTTTGATGGCTTGACAAATGTCATTTAGAAGTAGTTCAGAATTACACATACACTGTTAGAAATGTGTTCCTTTAAGAAAGAAATGTTTCCACTCTACTCCTACTCTACTACCGAATTTTCTTGTCAATGTGGTCAAAAATTAACATCGATTCCACTCCACTAATGACTAGAAAATTAAACGAACATTCATCTAACACTGAAAAGTTTTGTTCAAAACTCTACTACTTTATTTTTTAATTTTTCACACTTTGGAAGAATAATAGTGGACAGAAATTCCTAAAACTCATTGTGCCAAGTGGACTGAATCCTTGAAAAAGTATTAATTTAAATCACACAGTAGTTTAATAACAAAGAAAAACTTCAGGTATGGTAGCCTACTCAGTCAGACTGTGGCTTTAGCCTGAGACAGTATTATCTGACCTTATGACAGCATAGGATTAATGTCTGGCAGGCCTAACTCTTGAATTGAGAGTACAAGTTTCCAGCAGTATCATTAGAAAGAACAGCAGATAGCAAATGGAGAATCAATGGTACAATGTCACTAGCTCCTGAATCTCTCTGTTTATGCAGTTGACTGCATCAATCTAAAAGGCTATATCTTTCTTTAAAAGTATTCATTTCTTTGCTTTTTCTTTTCTATCTCTCTGATTATTATAAGGCCTAACTCAAGCCAAAAAAACATTGTGGGGAAAGGTAAGAGTCTCTATTAGGGCAGGAAGTTACAGGGACAACAGAGACACAGACAAAAACACACACACACACACACACACACACACACATTTTTAGTAGAATGGTTAAAGGGGTTGAAAAGGTATTTTTTTTCATAAATAGCTTCCTTTACCTTAGTGCAGTCCTCACTTACCTCATCCTTCCATTTTGCTTTTAAATGCCCTTATTTCTTCTGAGAAATCCTCACTTCCTGTTCTTCTGTCTGTAACTACACACCGTAATGTGAGGCTTTCTCCCTGGTGTGGATCACTGATCTTCTGTTCATACATTGTATGAACAGAAGATCAGCATTTCTCTCCCTGACAGGACCGGGAGCGGTGTGTTTACACACACCGCTCCCGGTCCTCGCTCTGTAACGAGCAATCGCGGGTGCCCGGCAGTGATCGCGACCACCTGGCACGAGCGGAAGTCATGAGTGCGCAGGGGGGGCGCGCGCACCCCTAGTTGCCTCTTTGAGAGCCGACGTAGAGCTACGGGCTCTCGTGCAGGAGAACCAACCTGCCGCCGTAGAACTGCGGCAGCTGGTCGGCATCTAGTTAAAACTTCTGAAAATAGGGTCCATTTATAAAACATTCATTGCAGGAATGGCACATGCATTTGTGCAGGCTGAATATGTTTTCCCTGCAATTTCTGTAATAGATGAATACCTATGATAATCGGCTCCATCTAGTGGCTAAAATCCTGTATATTTTGTCATGGAGTTTTTTTTAGAAAACTTTACTGCAGCTTGGTCAGTAGATGGAGCTTACATAGTTGGTAAGCTTGAATAAAGACAACAGTCCATCCAGTTCAACCTGTGTAGGTGTGTGTGTGTGTAG
Organism: Rana kukunoris; assembly: GCA_029574335.1. Classification (NCBI taxonomy): domain Eukaryota; kingdom Metazoa; phylum Chordata; class Amphibia; order Anura; family Ranidae; genus Rana; species Rana kukunoris. The sequence continues at coordinate 27,893,130 of CM056057.1, forward strand.
AGAAATCATTTCCCAAATACCTGTATATTGTTTTTGCTAAAATGCTGTTCACGAGTCTTTTAAAACTATCCATACTTCCTGCCAAAACCACCAATTGTGGAAGAGAGTTCCAGATCCTTACCACCCTGACAGTGAGAAACCCCCTACGCAGCTTAAGGTTAAACCGCTCCTCTTCGAGTCTCTTTGTGTGGCCCTATGTCCTCTTACACTCCCTGGGACTGAATAGTTCCATACTTAGGCTGGGATCACAGTTCAGATATTTGTATAATCCTATCATATCTTCTCTCAAGCGTCTCTTCTCCAGGGAGAATACATTTAGCATGTGTAGTCCTTCCTCATAATTGTGGTCCTCCAGTCACCATATTAATTTAGTTGCCCTTCTCTGGACTCTGTCCAGCTCATCCTTTCTGGTGACCAGAACTAAACGGAATACTCCAGATATGGCTGAACCATAGTTTTATAAAGTGGTAGAAAATGTGTTTTATATCTGGAGTAAATTCCCTTTGTAATGCATGCTAATATTCTGCTAGCTTTGTAGCCACAGTTTGACATTGCATGCTATTGCTCACTCTGTCTTCTACTAGAACCCTAGATCCTTCTCCATCCTAAAAAGCACCTAGGGGTTCTGCCCCTAATGAATAACTTGCATTTATATTTTTAACCCCCAAATTATATGTATATTTTTCAATGTTAAACTTAATTTGCCATGCAGTAGCCCACTCCATTCATTTATTCAGGTGCTCTTGTAAAGTTTCAGTATCCTGCTGTGTTGTAATTGCCCTTTATATTTTTGTGTCATCTGCAAACACTGAGATCAAGCTATACCATTATGAATTAAACAGAATTAGTCCCAGGACAGAGCCTTGGTGTACCCCACTAACCCACTCCAGACCATTCTGAGTATACATCATTTACCACAACCCTTTGGACACGATCCCATAGCCAGTTTTCTTTATGGTCCATGCCTATAGACCTCAGCTTGTAGATTAAGGCCCCCTTTCACACTTCTATGATTCCAAAGTTGATTTTGCCATGATTTTGCGGCCGTGTTTTTTGACAAAACAGTCATATAACTGTGGATCCGACATTGCCCTGCGACTTGAAGCCCGACTTCAATGATCAGGGATCCGACTTTTATCCCTGAATAATTAAGGGGAACTCAACGCCAATTTATTACCCCAAAGCACCTTGTCCCCATGTTGATGAGGACAAGGGCTTCTTCCCGACAACCCTGACGGTTGGTTGTCAGGGTCTGCGGGCGGGGCCTTTTCACAATCTTGGAGCCCCCTTTAATAAGGGGTCCCCAGATCCCGGCCACCCACCATATGAAAATGAGTATGGGGTCCATTGTGCTCCTACACATTCACCTGAAAACAGTGTCAACAATAAAACACACTACCCAGATTTTTAAAGTAATTTATTAGGTAACTCCGGGGGTCTCTTCCACCCATTGTCCGGGGTCTTCCGACGTGTCTCCTCTGCTTTCCTCAGTTTTTTTGCCCGATGTAGACTCGACGCTCTCTCACACTGTAATGCCATGTGCACGTTGTGCAACGACTTATATTAGCATGGGGCGGGATCAAAGGTTGATGTCATCCGGCCACCCCACCCCTTATGACGTAACCGCCTGAGGCATGATGGGGCGCCTGGTGACCCCGCTTCATGCCAATATAGGTCGTTGCACACCACACACATGGCATTACAGCAGGAGAGACCGTCGAGTCAGCATCGGAAGAAGAGCAGAGGGAAGAAGACAATGAAGAAGACTGGGCAAGAGCTAGCAAAAGAGCAGGTAAAACAGCAGAAGAAAGCAGCGGACACCTGGCAGAAGACACTGGACAGTGGGAGAAGAACTGGAGAGAGCAGAGACGAGGCCGAAGAAAAGAGAAGGCGGAAGAGACCCCCGGAGCCACCTAATAAATTACTTTAACAACCTGTGTAGTGTGTTTTATTGTCAAAAAAGGAAAATGCATACAGTATATGGAGAGTCAGGGAACCGCACACCCCAAGGAATATGCAAGAAGGAACGGTCCCCCCAAGGTTTTTTTTTTGTGGCATGGTGTCAAAAAAGTAAGGATATAGTAAAATCAAATGTTATCTTCAATTGAGCAATGAATGAAATACAAAAGTGTTTTATTGTTGATACTTTTTTTTGCAGATGAATGTGTAGGGGTATAATGTACATTCACATAGGGTGGGAGGCCGGGATCTGGGGACCCCTTATTAAAGGGGGCTCCCAGATTCCGATAAGCCCCCCGCCCACAGACCCTGACAACCAAACAGCCAGGGTTGTCGGGAAGAGGTCCTTTTCCTCATCAACATGAACTACACTGACCACTATACTGTCCACTACACTGACCACTATACTAACCACTACACTACACTGACCACTATACTACACTGTCCACTACACTGTACATAACACTGACCCCTATACTGTACACTACACTGACCACTATACTACACTTCTATGTAACTCACCGGGGGGTGGGAGGGGGCTTTTTGGCATGTAACTTAGGTTGTACAGTACTTAGGCCCACAGGCATGCTGCATGTGTGCTTGTTGGCTCAGATTAACACGTGCCCATGTGGCATGGCAGTGAGGTGGCGTCCGCGTGACTCTCCCTAACTGCTTGCTGACTGGCAGCTGCTCCCATCTGAGATGGCTCGCTCACTCACCTGTTTTTGTTCTCCATTGATCACAGTCTGCCAGATGATTGATGAAGTCCCACTTCCAGATTCCGGCGCGTTCAGGAGGAAGGGTGAAGGAGAAGATGGTGGTGGCGGCGGGTTAAAGAAGCACAGGCGGGACTCCAGGAGCAGCCTTCACACATTCGCCTACCGCATTCAAGGTCTGGTCAGCCCCGCAGCAACGCGTGACCACATTCGCCCATTCATAGGGCGCCAGCTGCCGCAACATGGTGGCTGGATCGCAGGGGACACAGTTAAGATAATTGAGGCAAAGTGACACCAACTGGTGCGGGATTTCACCCCCCAATGTTGCACACAGGGCCACGGCACCCCCTGCCCCCCCACGCTATGCCACTGTCCCTGATCACCGCCACACCAGTCATATGATGACGCTGCATTGCATTGGTGACAGCATGTAAAAAATACACGGGAATGTGAATTTGTGCTACGCAGAGATGAGGGCTTGACAGCTGAGTGTCTCCATCCACTCCCTCCTATGTACTTGTATAAAGCTTGCTATACACTATGCAATGATTGTACCATTTCCTTTATATCTACCATCAATTATGTAGTGCAAGGGCCTGCCTGATTGGATACAGAGTGAATGTTTACATAGGTGAGTCCTTCTATTTCATATTTCTGGTCGATTAGAAAATTAACAAACATTTTACATAAATAATAACATAATAATAACAAAAATAATAAAAGATATGTTCATGACAGCAGCATCTAAAAATGCTAATCTACTTGGAAGTGCTCCTAATCTAGGGCAAACAGGCCTGCCGGATTACTAGAAAATTTTCAGTGGACCCTGAGTATGTAGGGCCAAATAGTTTAACAAATTATGAGTGGGGGCTGTAATAAATTACGGAACCCACCCCAGAAGGGCCCACTCACAACTCGAGAGAGGCTTGCCCAAAATTCTAGAATGGACATCCCTTCAACCGGCAGTGCTGTCTGGTATCCACCTCCCCTGGGCTGACAGTGTATTGGTGCCCAGCAGTGTCACCAAAATATTTCTTTGGCTGGCAGTGTTTTAATGGACTTCAGTGGTGCACAGACTGGTTCTCCATCCCACCAGTCCACCTCTTGTCTCCATCCATGCTGGCCTGTAATCCCCCTTTCACCCGCCAGCCCATCACAGCCACATAACATGTCACACTGGCGACCCTGGTGGGACTCGCAACCTTTGGAGGGACTCTAATGCCTCGTTTCCACTGAGCGGATCGGTTCGGTACGGTTCGGTACGGTACGCTATTTTGGGTGTTTCCATTATGAAAGCGTACCGTAAAACCGCACCGTACCGCACCAGCAAGGGTCCTGCTTCAGATGAGGGACCAGAATGGAACGGTTCGGTTAGGGCGGACCTACAAATGCATCTCACTGATTGGTGGATTGGTGGATGCGCTAGGATTTTTTACTAAACCCTGAATGGTCCCTCACGGTCCGATTTGCAGTGGAAATGCTCACGCGATTAGACCGGACCCATCCGAACCGCTCCAAAATTACTGACCCGATCCGTGCAGTGGAAACGAGGCATAAGAGAGAAAGGCAAGATCTTCAATTTTGACTGTGCTTGTGAAGCCTCAAACTGCAACCGCTGTATCAGTCTAGAACTCTTGTCGGGGCAGGTAAACCTTGTGTGCAAGCGATCTTAAGGACAATCTGCCTCTTGTTCCCAAGCCCAGCACATTTCAAGCTTCCGTTATTCAAGTGACCATGTAAAAGAAGTCTGGACATAAAAGAACAGCATGCATTTTTATTACTGTTCCTTTTTCTTCTATCCCAGCACAATCAAGACTCAGCAGCTTCATTGCATGAACACCACTTGTATTCTTCACATTTGGGTTGTAGAACTTCTTAAGTCAGGGTTGCTTTCAGTAAAACCCTCCCACTGCGGCAATTGCATCATTTGCATGAACTAGTTTCTTTGGTAAAACTCTGGTGACCTAGGGGTTAAGTAATAGATGAAGCTCTTTTTTTATTCAACACCTCCCTTACTCTCCTAAGTGTAAATCTTTCATCAGGAGGCCGTGCAAGCTAAAGATTGCAGGCTGATGTCCATGGAAAGCTCATTTAGTGTCCACAGGCAACTCAATCAACTGTCTGGAGAAAGACTGATCCAGAGTCAGTCAATATATGTCTGCAGTGATAGAGAGGGAGCACTGGCTACCCCTCCGTCACCTAGCTCTCTCATCTACTCTAATCAATGTTGTTTCACAAAGAATACTCATTCCATTTTAACCTCTTTACTACCAGATATTTCACTGCCTAACATAAAAGAACTTCTTCCACACACTGATAGAAACCAAAAGAATATAAAAATAGCAAAATACGGCTTACCCTCACTGCAACAATATTAAGGTCCAAAGCCAAACTATTATTATCGGTCCAATTTATGCATGAAGTGTTTGAGGTTGATTTATTAAAAGCAAATACACTTTGCATTGAAATTGTCACTTTGCAAGATAATTATACTTTTAGTAAATTAGGTGAAGCTATGTTAATTTCCATCATCCAACCATGTACAAGGAAAAATACAGTTTTAAAAAAACAATTCCTTGCATGTGATTGTGTTTTTTTTCCACGCAATGTTCACCACATTCAATAAGCTAAGGGTAAAATACCTTTCAAAGTGAGCAGCTTATTTAGTTAATTTACTTATTGATTTAACCACTTAAGACCCGGACCTTTAGGGAGCTAAAGGACCCGGCCAGGTTTTGCGAAAAATATATAAAAAAAAATGTTCCTCAGTTTAGGCCGATATGTATTCTTCTACCTATTTTTGGTAAAAAAAAAAAAAAAATCGCAATAAGCGTTTATCGGTTGGTTTGCGCAAAATGTATAGTGTTTACAAAATAGGGGATGGTTTTATTGCATTTTTATTTTTTACTACTAATGGCGGCGATCAGCGATTTTTTTCGTGACTGCGACATTATGGCAGACACTTCAGACAATTTTGACACATTTTTGGGACCATTGTCATTTTCTCAGCAAAAAATGCATTTAAATTGCATTGTTTACTGTGAAAATGACAGTGCAGTTTGGGAGTTAACCACAAGGGGGCGCTGAAGGGGTTATGTGTGACCTCATATGTGTTTACAACTGTAGGGGGGTGTGGCTGTAGGTGTGACATCATCGATTGTGTATCCCTATAAAAGGGATCACACGATCGATCACGGCGCCACAGTGAAGAACGGGGAAGCTGTGTTTACACACAGCTCTCCCCGTTCTTCAGCTCCGGGGACCGATCACGGGACTCCAGCGGCGATCGGGTCTGCGGGTCATGCGGTCACAGAGCTTTGTCCGAGTCACGCGCGTGACCCCACGGCAGGGCTTAAAGGGCAACGTACAAGTACGTTGATGTGCCCAGCCGTACAATTCTGCCGACGTATATAGGCGTGAAGGGGTCCTTAACCACTTCCCACCCGGCCAATAGCAGATTTACGGCCGGGAAGTGGTTATGAAATCGTGACTAGCCGTTCTCAAACGTCTAGCACGATTTCAATGCCGCGCGCGCCCGTGGGGGCGCGCGGCGATCGGTGATGCGGGGTGTCAGTCTGACACCCTGCATCACCGATCTCGGTAACGAGTCTCCGGCGGAGGCTCGCTACCACGTGATCAGCCGTGTCCAATCACGGCTGATCACGATGTAAACAGGAAGAGCCGCCGACGGCTCTTCCTCACTCGCGTCTGACAGACGCGAGTACAGGAGAGCCGATCGGCGGCTCTCCTGACAGGGGGGGTTCGCGCTGATTGTTTATCAGCGCAGCCCCCCCTCATATGCCCACACTACCACCAGGGATGCCCACACTGGTAGGGCAAAAATAAAACGTAAAAAAAAATAAAAACACAGGATAAAAAATAAATAAAAATACAGGTAAAAAAAAAAAAAACATGCCAGTCAGTGCCCACACATGGGCACTGACTGGCAACATATACATCAGTTCCACCCCTCAAAGTCCATCAGTGCCACCCTGCAGTGTGCTTCAGTGCCACCCCTCCGTGCCAATACATGCCCAGTGCCCACCTATCAGTGCCCATCAGTGCCACCCATAAGTGCCACCCATGAGTGCCATTCTGTGCCGCCTATGAGTTCCAAGTGCCGCCTATGAGTGCACATTAGTGCCGCCTATGAGTGCCCATCAGTGCCGCCTAAGAGTGCCCATCAGTGCCACCTAAGAGTGCCCATCAGTGCCGCCTAAGAGTGCCCATCAGTGCCGCCTAAGAGTGCCCATCAGTGCCGCCTAAGAGTGCCCATCAGTGCCGCCTAAGAGTGCCCATCAGTGCCACCTATGAGTACCCATCAGTGCCGCATACCAGCGCCGCCTATCAGTGCCCATCAATGCCACCTCATCGGTGCCCATCAGTACTACCTCATCAGTGCCCATCAGTGCCGCCATATCAGTGCCCGTAATTGAAAGAGAAAACATACTTATTTACAAAAAAGTTAACAGAAAAAAATAAAAATGTATTTTTTTTTTCTAAATTTTCAGTCTTTTATTAGTTGTTGCGCAAAAAATAAAAACCGCAGAGGCGATCAAATACCACCAAAAGAAAGCTCTATTTGTGGGGAAAAAAGGACGCCAATTTTGTTTGGGTGCAGTGTAGCACGACCGCGCAATTGTCATTCAAAGTGCGACAGTGCTGAAAGCTGAAAATTGGCTTGGGCGGGAAGGTGCGTAAGTGCCTGGTATGGAAGTGGTTAAGTGGTTAAATAGGAAGATCAAAGCACACATACAGAGAAGACAGGTACATTTTTGAAGCGCAACAATCCTTTATGTGTACTTGTACTTGTTTATCAATGGAAAGCCAACAATCTAAAATGGTTCAAGCCAGCACTTTCCATCATGTCATGATGTAAATATAGGGCCAGATTCACGAACACTTGCGCTGGAGTATTTGGATATGCGCCGCGTAACTGTGATGATGCGCCGTCGTTTCTATGTGCTCGTACCCACCAAACTAGATGCGCCCAATAACGGGTCATTTGCGACCGGCGGAACGTTCCGACGCCAGAGTATCGTCAGCGCTTATTTTCGCTGGGCGCATCAGTCGCGCCCATTGATTTCCCCTGCAAATATGCAAATGAGGAAGATTTCCCAATTCGCGAACGGATTAGCACCATACGCCGGCTACATGCGCCGCGCGTATCTGGTCCGTCCGGCGCAAAGTTATTTCTACAAAAGGCTGCTTTATCTTTACTCCAGACGGTCACAGGTCAGCAGGAGAGCAGCTACAGCAGCGTTACCGACGATAGGAGCTTGCTGAACAACAACACTTGCAAGGACAACACCTCTGTGTGCCAACATGCCAGGGGCAATTGTGGTCCTAGAACTACTGATGGGTCCCCTGGAACCAAGAAGGCGGCCACGTGAGAGGATATACCGCACTCGTATGAGCCTCTTTGGCATGGGGGATGAGGAGGTGTATCGCCTCTTCAGATTCAGCCCTGATGCAATACTTGAACTAACCACAACCCTGCAGGATGACATCACCAGCAAGACACACCGCTCACAAGCAGTGCAGCCACTGGTGAAGGTCCTGGCAACACTTCATTTCCTTGCAAGTGGAACATTCCAGCGTACAAGTGGAGTGGTGGCTGGGATGTCACAGTCCTCCATAAGCAGATGTGTGCACCAGGTTGTCCCTGCAATCCTCAGACGCATGTCCAACCAGTTCATCAGACCCACCACTGAGGAGCTGCGGCAGAAGGCAATGACAGATTTCTACAACATTGCCAGATTCCCTCGCACTGTGGGGGCCATTGATTGCACACATGTGGCCCTACAGCCCCCCAGTGCCACAGAGCACATATACCGCAATCGGAAGCATTGGCATTCCATCAACGTACAGGTGATAGCTGATGCCCAACGCCTCATATGGCACGTCCGTGCCAAACACCCCGGGTCCAGCCATGACAGCTTCATATACAATCAGAGCCCCATCCCAGCAGAATTTAACCAGAACATGTATGGGGACAGCTGGCTGGTTGGTGAGTGACAAGGGAGTCAGGCATGACTATCCCCTCCCGTGATGCACAACAGAAGTCGCACATGCATGACTAACATTCTCCTGTCTTTTCCCTTCCAGGTGACTCTGCATATGCACTGGGACCCCATCTAATGACTCCTTTCCGTAACCCCCAAACCAGAGGAGAGAGAAAATACAATGAAGCACACATCAAAACCCGTGCAGTGGTGGAGCAAACATTCGGGCTCCTGAAGTCCCGTTTCCGATGCCTGGATAAGTCTGGGGGGACCCTATTGTATTCCCCTACCTTTGTGTGTCAGATCATCGGTGCATGTTGCATACTACATAACTTTGCTATGAAAAAAGGCCTGCAGATTGACATACGTGATGACCTGACCCCCGACCCACACAGTCCCCACCTGCCAGAGGACACCCAGTCTGCTGATGGAAGAGCAGTCAGGAGGGTCCTCGCCGTAGGCATCTTTGGACACTAAACCAAAACATTAATAACACAGACAGTGCACGCGTGTACACCACTGATGTCCCTAGATCACACACACCACATGCACATCACATTGGATTAGCCCAAGTCCAGCATGTAGGAGTTGGGAGCAGTAACGCCGCGTCAAGGCCCCAATGATGTCACTGTCCATTCATACACCTTTCACACGTCATTCATACAGCCGTGGGGTTAACTTCACCACCACGGCCGAGGGTGACACCCCTTACTTTCAGGAGTGCCACCCCCTCACATTCACACACCATTCACACTGTCCCCTGCACTCCTGACCGTGTGCAGTACAAAAAGAAATTAAAAATATCATATCCTGATAAATAAAATAAACAAAATCTCATAACCTGAGAAAAAGGAAAAAAAAAACTCATGACCTGAGTATGTCCAAACAAAAAATATAAAACAAGAAAAAAAAAAAAGGCCTCATCGGGGATGCCGGGGGCTTCTTCTGGGGGCCCCTCTCTGGCTCCTCAGCTGCCTGGATGGAGTGGGTGGGGGTGGGGGGGCATCTGGAGGTGGCTGATCCCCAGGTGGGCCACTCCTGGCAGGTGTGGCCTGCATGCCCTCCAAGGCCCTGGCTATCCGTCCAAGGTAGGAGTTCGTCTGGGCCTGCATCCGGAGCTGACGGGTGACCTGATAATGCTGGGCCCACCGACTCAGCCTCCCCTGGTCCCGGATGGCAGCACTGTTGGCCTGGACGGCTGCAGTAAGGTGCCGAATATCCCCCTGCACCTCCCCCAAAGTGGTGACCACTGCAGCGCAGTTGCAGCTTACATCCTGCACTGCGTTGCTGAGGTTGGCAACGGAGCCCAGGCTGTCAGACACTTTCTGTAAGTGCCCAACTATGGCCCCCATCTGTTCCGTCTGCCTGGCGTGATCCCTCGCCAACTGGTCCTGGACACCATCAGACACCCCCCTGGTCTTCTGGGTCGCCTTCCTGGGGCCAGAAGATGGTTGTCCTCGGGGGGAAGGAGTCGCCCTTGAGGGGCTTCCAAGGATGGGGGAGGGGACGACAGACGGCCCAGGAGAAGGGGAGGAGACAGACAAAACTAAGGTAAAGTCCTGCTCTGCCACAGCAGGCTCCTCTACAACCACCTCGGCAGGTGTGGTGTGGCCACTCTCCTCCTCCACAACCTCTTCACCACCCAGTGGCTCGGGCACACGATGGCGTGGGGGGGATGGGGTGGAATGCACGCTGACAGATGAGGGCCCAGCTCCGTCATCTGTGGATGACACAAAGCAGACACATGTTGGTGGTCCCACACACTTGGCACATGTACCCTCCCCCCCCAAATGCAAAACAACAAATAGGGGATTATAAAACACTTACCTGTCCTTGTGCCTTCCTCCATGGAGTCATAGCCTGCGACCCCCTCCACCTGCTCCCTCTCCAGGCAGCGTGCGACCACCTCCTCCTCTGCGGTCAGGGTGACAGGACATGGGGGACCACCACCTGTGCCCCTCTCATACCTCCTGATGGAGGCCACCTTGTCCCTCACCTTGCGCCGCAGATCATTAATTTTTTTTTGTATGTCCCCAGCAGTCCGGGTGGAGTAGCCCAAGACATTGACCCTGGCAGCAATGGACTCCAGGATGCCCTGCTTCCTCTCCCGGCTGGTCTTCCGGCTTTTTTTGCCATGGAGAAAAGCATTATCCGTCTCCATTGCCGAAATGATGAGCGAGACCTCCTGGGCATTAAAATTCAGGTTCCTCCTCTCTCTGGGGGTAGCGGGAGCAGCCATCACAGCACAAAAGTATCTTCCCTGGGGTGGGGGGAAGCGGAAATACTTTTGCGCCGGAATGGCGTTTCCGCCAGCACTTTTAAGCGCCCAGCGGAACGCATTGCGCTGACGTTTCCCAGGAAGTGGTGCCGACGGAAGTTGTGAGCATGCGCACAAGGGGGCGAGTGGAGCCGCACTCACTGCGCATGCTCCGTGGATGATGCGCTGAACGTAAGCCTCTGCGCTGGGCTCCGCCCATCATTTACATATGATCACACCCACTTCCACTTGCGTCGGGTTACGCCAGCGCATTATCGTTACTCTGGCGCAAGTTTACGCGCAACTGCTATGTGAATTACAGGACTTGCGCTGAAAGGGTCTTCAGAGTAACGTAAATGAGAAGCGTTACTCCAGAGGAAAGATACTCTCATCTACCTGAATCTGGCCCATAGTCTTAAATAGTGGCGGCCCATAATGCAGGGCGCAGGGGCGCCGCCCCCCTATCCATGCATCCAACACCCTCTACTTTAGGTAGGTGCTAGTAATAGGATATTTGTCAGTACAGGTACATTTAATAGCATTGCGAACTGTTCAAAATCAGCACCAAAATAGCACCAACAGTTTGCACAGCACTTTACAACATTAGGGTAGACAGTACAATACAATTCAATATAGGAGGAATCAGAGGGCCCTGGTCGTTAAAGCTTACAATCTACAGGGGGGGGGGGGGGTCGAATGATACAAAAGTCAATAACTGTGGTGGGTGACCTGATGGAGATAGAGTTGGAAATACAGTTAGGTGGAGGTGGGATCTCACTACCTCTGTTGGTAGTTTATTCCAATGATCAACCCTTTCAGTAAAAATAGGATTTTTAATAACAGCATACCTGTAAAATCCTTTTGGACACAAATCAAAGCATTCCACCATCAGATGCAAAGACCTATACTGCTGCATGCAGCACACTGCGTCCTTCTGTTGTCCTACATCCACCTGATAAAATCTAGTGAATGTATGCACTGATGACCAAGATGCAGCTTTTCAAATCTGAGTCATAGAGGCTTGGTGATACACTGCCCACGAGTCACTTACTGTCCTGGTAAAGTGGGCTTTAACTTGAAAAGACGGAACCTTTCCTTACAAACCATAAGCCTGAATAATAATCTGATGAATCCATCCTGTAATAGTCGATTGTGACGCTACCTGCCCCTTTCTGGGGCCTTCTGGCAGCACAAAGTGTCAGTTTTTCTTATCTGAGCCGTCGCTTTCAGATAGGCCTTCACTGCTCTCACTACATCTAAAGAGTGCAATCATTTCTCCTCCGCAGAACGTGGTTTTGGAAAAAAAAAGTAGTGAGACATCTTGATTCAGATGAAAACTAGATACTACCTTTGGTAAAAAGGTTGGGTGGGGCCGCAACACCACCCTATCCTTATAAATAATCAAGTATGGCTCTTTACAAGACAAAGCTGCCAACTCTGACACTCTTCTTGTGGAGGTTACCGCAACCAAGAACACCAATTTCTTTGTCAAACGGGTCAAGGAAACATGGCACATCGGTTCAAAAGGCTGTCCTTGTAAAACCGATTCAAATCCCATGGTCAAAAGGGTGAACTAACTGGTGGATTTATACGCATTACACCTTGTATAAAAGCTCAGACCAGAGAATGTGAAGCGAGCGGCCTTTGGAAAAATACAGATAAGGCCGAGATCTGACCCTGGATTGTACTTAAGGCTAGCTTCATCTCTACTCTTAACTGTAGGAAAGTCAGGATTCTTTCTATAACATACTTTTGGGCTGTGTCTATAACCAGACCCAAATACTCCAGCTATACCCCTGGCCCATAATCTTGCCAGAAGCACAAATACTCAGGGTGTGGTCGCCAAACTGATGGGCAGGGTCACAAACTGAAAGTGGTTCTACTGCGAATTCGCAAGAACCAATGGTGAGCGGAGAAAATTGGCACATGTAGATATGCATTTTTGATGTCTATTGACGCTAGAAGTTCTCTATGATTACACCCAGAGACATCAATCGGTCCAGCGCCTGAGTTAAAGACCATCTTTTTACTGGGTCCTTGCAAGGATTCGATCTTAGATATCGAAATGGTGGAAGCTCTCACAACTCTATTTAGTACCCCAGAAATACTGTGGTTGATAACACAACTGTCCTGGACTTCTCCCTGCCAAACCCCTGCATATTGCAGGAGCCTTCCCCCCACTTGATTGAGCGGGGGTGCCCATACACAAGGAGGCCTTGGAATTCTGACCCCAGAACTTCATCTGGCCCTGGGCTTGGCTTTGTGGCTCAGCTTTTGAGCCTGACAGCGGAGGCCATCGCCACTGCATAGAGGTTGTCGGCTCTGATGTTGGAGAGGCAGAACATTTGAAAGAAGGATGTCCTCTTCTTAATTGGCAAAAGAGTACTCTTACCACCTGAAATCTTTTGGATATATTTATCCAAATCATCCCCGATCAACCGTACCCCATAAAAAATGAAACCGGCCAATAGCTTCTTGCATGGTAACTCAGCTGACCAATGCTTTAGCCACAGACCTGTATAGCACTCTGCCAGAGCAAGCGTTTGGTTTGGATATGACCAAGGTTGCTGGATCCAGCTCTCAAAAGAGAAGCATTACAGGCAAAAACCATGTTCTTCTTCCTCGAGGCCCAGGTACCAGCCACTTTAGCCCCTTTTTGGCACTTTGAATGGATCCATCTCCATAGCCCCACTGATCATGTGAAGGATCTTCCTGCAGAGCTTTCTTAGCATTTCTTTAACCGTGACCAACACCTTAGACACTAGTGAAAAAACTGAGGTACTCCCTGTATGGGAGGGGTTATATAGAGGGACTTCCTGTCTTTGGTTATGCCAGTGTCCAATCACCTGAAGGTGGCCTACAGCCCACATAATAATTAGTATGACTGCTCTGTGTCCCGTGATGTACGATAAAGAAATAATACTTTCTAAGATTCGTTTTGAACTTTCCTCCAGTTAGTTTGAGGTCATGTCCGTGTGTTCTTGATTTTGGTTTCAAAAGACTGCCTTCCTGAGCCTTATTTGCCCCTCAGATGTATTTAATGGTTTAATCATGTCTCCCCTTTTACCTTCTTTCCTCTAGATTGTGCATAATAAGTTCCTAAAGTTGCTCTCGATGTTTTATTCCCCACACCTTTCACCATTTGTGTTACCCGTCTCTGGACTCGTTCTATCTTACCAATATCTTTCTGTAAGTGAGGTCTCCCGAACTGGACACAGTAGTCTAAATAAGGTCTCACTAAAGATCTATAATGGGGAATAAAGGACCTCCTTTCTCCTTTGGTGATTTCTCTAGTGATGCATCCTAGTATTGTATTCGCTTTTCCCACTGCCTGGTGGGAATGAAATCAACTACAGACACAAACAACAGTAACAAACTGACATAGAATTTAATCTTTCCCCACCCACAAAAAAAATAGATATTCTGACTTATTTGCAAGTTACATCATTTGTATTATGATGATGTCTTTTTGGAATGCAGGCTGACATTGTCAGGCCTTTTTCTCTGCTACATTTCAGGCTGCTAAGAGAAAGCTGTACATTTTATGCCAATGGCTTTAGAAACGCTTGTATGTTTGCATTTTGTTATCATAAAATCTTCTGTCTGCGTCCAGCATGTGCTGTAAACATAAGTCTATTTTTTTACTAAAATTTAAACAGCCGGGAATTCTATGTAATCCAGAGCTACCTCCAACCATATGCTTTGTGACCTTTTGATAAATTTCAACATTGGATTGAAAGAAATGGATTATAGCAATTTTTGCATAAAGCAGTTTTATTAAATATCTAATGTTTGTTTCGTACCACAATCCTCCCTTGCTCCCTGCCACATGAACCAAGCAGCATTAAATCAAGTATGATTAAGATGAAGACAGCAATTTACCCCGAAGCATCTGATGACATTTGGAAGGATTGCATTTGTGCAACGCTGGCCAACAGACCACTGGGCAGTTGTTGTATTACAAGGAGCCAGAGAAGCTTCCACTGAATGAATAAAATGTACAAGCTGTAGCCACATTGTCGTTGGTTCACTGCACTCATTTACATGCCCAGTTTTAACAGCCGAGGAGAGTATCTTCGAGAAATAATCTCGTAAGCATTGTTTTCATTTAAGTTGGCCACATAACCCTGGTGATCTTTAAGAGAAAAAAAAAAACACACCTTTTCTGTGAATAGAGCACCTACCATTTCTGGAATCTCCAAAGCCATAAAACTTACAAGAATATAAAAACTGGGAGCTATGCGGTCTCTCATTCAAAACATAGTATACTTGTCAAAAGTGGGGGTTTGAAAAGACACAGCATGGCTCCCTGAGTGTAATCAGGGCCCTGATTCGCTGCTAGCAATGGTCATACTGGTCAAGAGCCCCTCCCACCATCCTCTTTCAACGGGATCAAGATATGGCGCCACAGATCAGCAAGGTGGGGGAACACCGTCATCTTGGTTACTTGGTTCTATGGGCCTGAGGCCCATCTCCAGAAATAATGTGCACACATTCAACCTCTTTAACATTTTACTGCAGCAGGAACAGAGTATATTATTTTTTGGCCAAAACACATCTTCACTGTACAGTGCAAGCTTATCTTCAATATAGGGTTGCCGACCATCACTTCCAATTCCTCACTGTAGGTTCCCTTAGGTGGATTACCCTGAATGATTTACTTCTTAAAGCTATAGGTTTACATACTAGTATACCGGGGTAGCCTCTTCCCATCAACTTCTGCCCCAAGCTCTTCCGGCTCTAGAATTTAAAGGCACTAGTCTAGCCCCACCCATAGTATCCACCTAGGGGAAGATTCTCCCTGAAAGGGGTACTAACCCCTGCTTACATGCTGACTCTTATCCACCTTAAAGTGACTCTGTGATAAAATCAAGAAGAAATAGAAACTTATGGCAGATAGTGATCAGTAGAAGATTTTCTTGATCTCTTTTTACCTTGGCTGGGTGGCTTAAACCCGCACAAGGGGAGAACATTGGCTGCCATTGTTGAATTCTTGCTGGCTAGCTTCCTAGTTGTCTCTGACTTCAATAATTTGGTTTACTGACCTGGAACTAGTACACAACAGGGTGGATTGGAATGATAAAGGCAATGCTGATCTGGTAGCCAGCGTCAGCGAAAGCACTAAAGTCCCTTGATCAGCATGGCAGCCAGGTGACTATCATTTTAGAAGAAAAGCTATAGCAGGTAGAAATGTGTGAACCTGCATGGATTCTGTTTGCCAAGATTTTGGAGAATCCTGTTTAAAACTGTGGGCAAGCCTGAACGTAAAGGTGTTGTAAAGGTAAAACATTTTTTTTCATAAATAGCTTCCTTTACCTTAGTGCAGTCCTCCTTCACTTACCTCATCCTTCCATTTTGCTTTTAAATGTCCTTATTTCTTCTGAGAAATCCTCACGGAAAATCTGATCGTCTGTAGCAATTCCGACGCACACAATTTGACACATGTTCGGAAGCATTGAACTTCATATTCTCGGCTCGTCGTAGTGTTGTACGTCACGCGTCGAAAGTTCAAAGAACTTTTATGTGACAGTGTGTATGCAAGCCAAACTTGAGCGGAATTCCGTCGGAAAAACCATTCAAGATTTTTCCGACGGAAAATCCGATCGTGTGTACGGGGCATTAGGGTGTTTAGTTATCCACACATAGTGATTTGTATACTTTGTCTGTACAATCACATTAAAGCGGTGGTTACCCTAAATCTACTCTCTCACATCCGATCCAGCATACTGGCGTCAGCGCCAGTATGCTGTTTTTTTATTTTTAATTGCTCCACTTACTGTCTAATCAATAATTTTCATTTCTCTCTACCGCGGGTGAATGGCGCTGCTATGGCGCGTCACACCTTCCGAAAATAGCCGATTTAGGACTCGGCTATTTCCAGCGCTATATGGCGCCTGCGCACAGACCCAAGAGCTGAATGATCAGGCGCCATATATCTCCGAGTCCTATGGCTATGGCGCGTCACGCCCTCCGAAAAAAGCCGAAATAGGATTCGGAGATATACGGCGCCTGCGCAGTCAGCTCCTAGGTCTGTGCGGAGGCGCCGTATAGCGCCGGAAATAGACAAGTCCTAAATCGGCTATTTTCGGAAGGTGTGACGCGCCATAGCAGCGCCATTCACCCGCGGTAGAGAGAAATGAAAATTATTGATTAGACAGTAAGTGGAGCAATTAAAAATAAAAAAAACAGCATACTGGCGCTGACACCAGTATGCTGGATCGGATGTGAGAGAGTAGATTTAGGGTGAACCACCGCTTTAATGTGATTGTACAGACAAAGTATACAAATCACTATGTGTGGATAGCTAAACACCCTAATGCCCCGTACACACGATCGGATTTTCCGTCGGAAAAATCTTGGATGGTTTTTCCGACGGAATTCCGCTCAAGTTTGGCTTGCATACACACTGTCACATTTTCGGAAGGCGTGACGTGCAATAGCAGCGCCATTCACCCGTGGTAGAGAGAAATGAAAATTATTCATTAGACAGTAAGTAGAGCAATTGAAAAGAAAAAAAACAGCATACTGGCGCTGACGCCAGTATGCTGGATCGGATGTGAGAGAGTAGATTTAGGGTGAACCACCGCTTTAAGATTTTTACTATCAAGGAACATTGTAGAAACACTGCAAGACATGTATTTGATATTAGATCATGCAATCTCCTTCTATCGTATAATTATAACATCCCTAAGCAATGGATACTAAATAATTACTTTCAAATGATTTTATTTATCAACCATAATGGAAGAAGAGAAATTATATAAGTAATCTCCTGAGGTGATTATCCTTGCTAGCAAGGTGTTAATACAGACGTATTATCCTCTTTGCCCTATCGCCTGAATCTGGAACACAGCAGGACATGCAGTATCACAAATAAATACAACTCAGACAAGTGTCAAATTGGCCAAAGCCGAGTGTTAACATCTGAAATGACTGTGCAATCAACTAATGTACAGGCAGCTGTAAGCACACATTTTTGTTAGGGCTCATACAGACATGTGGCAGACCTTGCCACCCCCAGGATAAGCGATCTGTGGTGGATCAGAGGGTGGTTAACAGATAGCTGGGAGGCGATATGCTACCCACATAGCAAGCAATTGAGCAGCAGTTTGAAAATGACTTGCTAAGCTATTGCTAGACTTGCCAGGTTTCACAAGTTTGTTACACAATTGCAGCAAGTCTGCATTGCATGATTCCAGATCAACTTTCTTTGCAAACATTCTGCAAGTTCTGGTTCAGTTATATTGTGCAATAGTCCTCCCACCACAGGGGTCACTGTTGCTTAATTTTAATGCTGTAGATTTGCATTGCTCTTGCTATAGACTCACCATTGCAACTTTGCTCTTGCTAAAGACTTGCCACACACATTTGCTACAAATTGGAAAAGTGTCAACTAGAACTTGTGTTTCAAGTGCTCCGCAAGTGTATAACTTGCCAGTGAAAATGTGCAGCAAGTTAACAGACTTACAATTAAACACAGTCACAAATTTGTGACAAGTTATCCTTGCTATCTGGGTACCACCTCTCACAACCTGTCCTAGTCCTCAAAAGACCAAACTACTGTGCCAAAACTGCATGCAATGGGCAGTTTTGCTGCGCCGCTATTACGTTGATTGGGCTGCATTGGGTGGTGAGTTGGATAAGTTTGTGAACCTGAGGCATCATGGCTCCTGCATGTGTACAGTGTTCAGTGCTTGCTATTCCTTGTTTAGCTAAGTTGTGGTAAAACTGTAGCTCAACAACCTGCTTTTACTACCCCCTGGCTAACCCATGTGAGGAAGCCCTTGGATTGTCCATTACTACATTTGCAAATTATAAGTTCTCCAATGATCAATCATTTGTAAAAACAAGTTAGTTGCCGAAAGCGATTTTAAAGTCAAACTATAGGCATAATTAAAATGGCATACAGTATGGGGTGCATTCTGTCACTAGCTTGAACACATCAGTTCTAAGTCCCCCAGTAGCATAACTTTTCTACCTGTTGATCCTGACAGTAGAATATTTTTTTTTTCACTTCCTGTAATACAGTAACGCTGGTTGTTCTGCAATAAAATTTACAAAGCAGCATTGAAACCTTGTGGACAGAGAAGTCTTAGTGGGCATGTAGTTTAAAAGACAAACATTCTCAAATCGAAATCCTAGGGACTTTGCTAGTATTGGACACCCAGGGCACATACCCTGCATCCGATCCTGTTGGGTGACCTGGATCTCTGATGCCACAATCCCGACCCAACACTGCTGCAGCTGGCATTTCTTAATGCCAATTGCAGCTGCCTGTCACAGAACCGAGGGATCCCCTAGGCTCCTTCTTGGCTCTAATTACATGACATAACACACAGGAGAAGCCTGGAAGGATAGCGATCTCTCCTGCCATACTGTATCTGAGATCTGTAAATTCGGGGGGGGGGGAATTGTACTGGGGAGAAAACTGACCTGGGATTGGGGGATAACTAAGATTAGTGCTGGGGTGAGAAGATTAGTGCTAAGAGGGGATTTGGGGATGTGGGCTTAGTTGCTAAAAGGGGTATTTAGGTGGCAAAGGATTATGGCTAGAAGGGTGATGGATGGATTTCTTCTAAGAGAGGCAATTTTAGGGAGGGAGAGGATTATTTCTGGGAGGCAGAATTGGGGGGGGGGATTTGTGCCAAGATAGGGGATGGAGAGAGAATTAGTACTGGAAGGGGAAAAACATTAGTGCTGGGAGGTGGATTGGAGGGGAGAAGTTTTTTTGCTGGAGTGTTGAGTGTTGGGGGGACGGACGAAGGATTCGTGCTAAGAGCGGGATTCAGGTGGAGGGTAGATGTTTTGTGCTGCAGAGGTGGAATGTTGGGGGAGAAGAGGATTTTTGCTAGGAGCGTGAAGTTTGAAGGGGGGGGGGCACTGTGCTAAGAGGGTAGGATTTAGGGGAAATTTGTGCTGGGGGTATTATGGGGTGAATGGGTTTTGTACTGCGGGAAGATCACTTGTGTTAGGAGGGGGGAATTTGGTGGAAGAGGATTTGTGCTAAGATGGGGAGAGAATTAGTGCTGGAAAGGGGGAAAATTAAAGGCGAGAGACTCTGTGCTCACCAGAGGGTAGAAGAGCATTAGCGCTGGGAGGTAGATTGGAGAGGAGAGGATTTGGTAGCAAGGGAAAAGCGATAATAGTGGTGGGTGAATATATCACACACCCCAAACGATTATAAGAAAGAAAGGTACCCCAGGGGGCTTTGTGTTGCAGCAAGAAAAACCCATTATTATTGATCAAAAACATTTTTTATTTGGAAAAGATTTGCCACTGGAAGAGCATATGTTAAATTTAAAGACATGAGCTCCAAATTGTGAAATAAAACATATACATAAAAATACAGCCGTATTGGTACATATACAATAACATAGCATTTACATCCTATAATAAATTAGAAACCATGACGCATTTCGACCTACGGCCAAGATGGGGATGAGGAGAGAATTAGTACTGGAAGGGGAAAAAGGGAGGTGAGAGACTTTGTGCTTGCCAGGGGGTAGAAGAGCATTAGTGCTGGGAGGTAGATTGGAGAGGAGAGGATTTGTGCTGGGGAGGTGAAATGCTAGGGGGGAGGATTTTTGCTAAGAGGGGGGTTTGGGGAGGGTTAATGTGTTTTTGTTGCAGAGGTGTAAAAGTTGGAAGTAAAGAGGATTTTTGCTAGGAGGGTGAAGTTGGTGGGGGAGGGATTTGTGCTAAAAGGGTAGGATTTAGGGGGAATTTGTGCTGGAGGGAGTTGAGGGGTGAATAGGTTGTGTGCTGCTGGGAGATGATTTGCTAGGAGGGGAAATTTAAGGGAAGAGAATTTGTGCTAAGAGGCAGAATCTAGAGAATTGAAATGAAAAATGAACAAAGCACATCCTCTATAGTGTGTACTTGTCTCAAGCCAAAGCAGAGTGCAACTGCCTCATCTTTTATTATTATACTATCTACATGACTCACTTCTGACAGTTTAAGTGACACCAGACAATCCCAGGCGATGAAATGTGTAAAGCCTTGTACACACACACATGGTTTTCTCGGCCAGAAACAGCAAGAAAACTGCTGGCAGAGGTTTCTTGCCAAGTAAACCGTGCGTGTGTGTACGAGGCTTTGAGGTTTCTAGTTGGGAAAACTGACCAGAATCTTGACAAGAAAAATAGAGATATCCAGAAAAGGCACTAAACAAAGCCAAAAAAGAAGTAGCTATAATGGATAGACAATCCCTTCTGGCTACTAAACCAAAAAAAGACCAACAAAGAGAAACAGCACTAATTACGGGATTCAATAGACAGTATAAAGAAATAGAGGCCATATACAAAAAACATTGGCCAATCGTGTTAAAAGATCAAGACTTCCAAACCTCCATTTCACAAACACCTAAATTCATCTATAGGCGAGCCCCTGGATTGAGAAATAAAATTGCATACAATGTACCAGATCCACCAGAAAAACCACTCACGTTTCTGGACATTCCAGGGTTCCATTATTGCAATAGGTGTAAAGCATGCAAAACCACTCGTAAATCACCAACATCCAAGAAGCGTATAAAATTTAAATCTGAGACTACTAATGAAGAATTTCAAATTAAACCATTCATCACATGTAACACAGACCACGTCACATATGTTCTTGAATGCACATGCCCCCTGCAATATGTGGGGAGAACTACTCGTAAATTAAGGATCGGGATAAATGAACATCTAGACAATATCCGAAACAAATTTCCCAATCATAGTGTATCTCGACACTTTTTAGAAAAACATCAAAGTGATCCCACCCAGTGCACTTTCTATGGTATAGACAAAATATCCAGACATTGGAGAGGGACCCACATGAAACAAAGTGTGTCCCAAAATGAAACAATGTGGATCCATAGAATCAAAACCATGCATCCGTTAGGAATGAATGTCGAATTAGATCTGAATTGCTTTTTGGCAAATGACTAGCCCACTAAGACAAGCAATCTCTGTTGGTAACCCATTGCCATCAAAAATACATAGTCTATTATACAGATGTATTTTTCGGAACATATTGACCTTTCACTTTGTGTACCAACATACATCAATCTAATAATCCCTAATATAATGATGGCCAAAACAACTATTCCCACTTTCTACCCATTCTATGTAGTTATATATACATTCTTTACATATATGGTGGTATTCTATTTTGTGACCAATAGAGGTCACCTCAATGATGATATAGACCTCTATGGCCAATTTTAATTGTAATAACATTTTTTATTTTATTTCATATTTTAAAAATAATTTTAAGTATTTTTATTTTTAATTTTTAATTAATCTATATTGGTTATCAACTTTCTATTTTAATTTTAACAGTGTGCTCAATACTAAGCATGACATCTCTTTCTGCTTCCATGCGCGGCACCACAAATAAAATTTACATATTATTTTATTTCTTAAATTGAGAGCCAAAACTCAGTACCTGATATCAATATGTGTACATTTATTTACATCGTATTGTATACAAATAATTTTGTCATAATGAAAAGATACGGGCATTGTCAAATATCGTTTTTTTTTTAAAAGTTCTTATTGTTTGGGTTGTTTTTCAAGTATGGAATAGGCTGGCTGGCAGTATGTACGTGCAGCAGTGTGACCTTGGGCCTGCAAGCGTGAGCGCGCTCTATTCCAGATACACAACAGCGGGCTCTACTTACCCCAGCCTACAAATACCACAATCCCTAGCAGCCAGACACGCCCCCCTGATGACGTACCTGTGTACGAAACATATGTCGGCGGCGACATCTGGCTCCCTCTACTCCTAACAGACCACCCAGTGTCCCCTACTCTGGCATCCAGCCGCACTTAGCGTTTGATGAGATCCTTGAACGGAGAACTTTTTGCTACGCTATAAGTCCCAGTGCCAGGCAGGCACCCGCCATAGTAAGAGGCCATTTGGCTGTGTATGTGAGTTTCATTTTATAAATAAAAGGTAATACACTATGATTTTCTCCATATCTGTCTCCACCATCTTGTGAGCATTTCAGTTGCATCTATGGTCCCATCGTGATCCAGCTACGCCAGCAGTGAGAACAGGCACTTATCCTGTCCTGCTTTTCTGACCTTCTTTTAACTAAAAGGTCTCACCATTTGGTAAGAGCATAGCATCTCCGTAGCACT
Organism: Rana kukunoris; assembly: GCA_029574335.1. Lineage (NCBI taxonomy): Eukaryota > Metazoa > Chordata > Amphibia > Anura > Ranidae > Rana > Rana kukunoris. The sequence continues at coordinate 27,916,195 of CM056057.1, forward strand.
TTGGGTGGAGCACAGTATACAGTGGTGAAGGAATCAGACGCATCCACGAATCAAACTTCACAATAATTAGTCACCAATATATTTTGAAGCTATCATGGGACTTTTCTCTAATATGTTTTCACTGTGACCAATATTGCAACTTATTTTCACACTAATCTATATACAGTATGTAATAATTTTGGTTTTGTCACTGGTGACCTATTGTATGGTATTTCTATATGCATATCCATTGCCCTTAATTATCACATGGTATTTAATATGTTATACACTTGTGTTGTTTATAATTACCCACTTATCTAATTGATGTTGCACTCTGAATTAATCACAGGTGTAATACCCAATAGACTTATTAGCGCCCTCCACATCTTGTTATTTCTAAGAAAAATAGAGAACCTGCTCTCTATTTTCTTGTTGTGATTCTCGGCAGTGTTTTCCTGCCGAGAAACGCGAGAGTCTGTATACTTACCTGTCTCCATCGAAAGGACTGTGACGCATGCACAGTAGCTTCTAAGCATAGGTAGGGTGAAGCAAGATGGCGACGATGGCATCGAATGTGACGAGCGCATGCTCATCGTAGTCGATGACGTCACCGAGTTCATGCCATTCAAAAGAACGGTGGTTCTTTTGAATCGTACGTGTGTACAATGTTTTTTTTTCCTGATGAAAATCCCGTCCGTGTGTACAGGTCTTCAGACTCCTGTGCTACCAAAAAACTGGGTAGTATTGTGATATATCTGTACACAAAAAATGTATATATGATGTGATGAAATTAAATAAAGTACATACAATATATGAATCACTCCGACTATTGTGATGAATTAAATTGTTAAAAGAGATTCTGCTACTACACCAATATATGTTCCCACGATTCAAGTAATAAATAAATGAATAAATAATGCGTGGTGTAGTGCTGTCCAACATTATATTGATAATATTATGTGAAGTGTATATATAGATATATAATATAAAACACAATGAATAAGTATAAACTAAACAATCTCCAATAACGTACACATTAAAATGTCCATCCAAGTGAAAATATCCAGGGCCAGATTCATGTACAGTTATGTCGGCGTATCTTTGTAACGAGATACGCTTAAATCTTGCATATTTACGCTGGACGCTAGGGGGTTTACGCCTAAAATATGAAAATTAGCTAGATACGCCAATTCACGAACGTACGCCTGGCCGTCGCAGTACAGATACGCCGTTTACGTAAAGGCGTTTTAAGGGATAAAGAAATTCCAACAAAAAGATGGCGCAGCCAATGTTAAGTATGGATGTCGGGACCGCGTCAAATTTTTCTAATTTGACGTTGTTTGCATAACTCGTCCGTGAATGGGGCTGGACGTAAATTACGTTCAGGTCGTTTTCAATTACTCTTTGCAACGTAATTTGGAGCATGCGCACTGGGATACGTTCACGGCCGGCGCATGCGCAGTTTAAAAAAAATGTCATTTACGTGGGGTCACACTTAATTTTAATAAAACACGCCCACATCAAACAAATTTGAGTTTGTCGGGCTTACGCCGGCCCCTTTACGCTACGCCGCCGTAAATTAGCTTAGAGAATACAGCACTTGCCTCTCTAATTTAGGGCGGTGTAGCGTATCTGAGATACCTTAAGCCCACAAAAATGTAAGCCGCTCTACCTGAATCTAGCCCCCAGTCTATATACATAGTTAGTCAGGTTGAAAAAAGGCACAAGTCCATCAAGTTCAACCACAAGAAATAAAACAATAATAATATCGAACAATCCCATATACCCAATTCTATACCCACAGTTGATCCAGAGGAAGGCAAAAAAAAAACTGCAAATTATGATCCTATTTGCTACAGCAGGGGAAAAAATTCCTTCATGATCCCCCATGAGGCAATTGGATTATCCCCAGATCAACTTTACCTATAAATGTTAGTACTCGGTTATATTATGTACATTTAGGAAAGTATCCAGGTCTTTCTTAAAGCAATCTACTGAGCTGGCCAGAATCACCTCTGGAGGGAATCTATTTCACATTATCACAGCTCTTACTGTGAAAAAACCTTTCCGTATTTGGAGGTGAAATCTCTTTTCTTCCAGACGTAAAGAGTGCCCCCTTGTCCTCAGTGTTGGCCGTAAAGTGAATAACTCAACACAAAGTTCACTATACGGACCCCTTATATATTTGTACATGTGGATCATATCCCCCCCTTATTCTCCTCTTCTCAAGAGAGAATAAATTCAGTTCCTCTAATCTTTCCTCATAGCTGAGCTCCTCCATCCCTCTTATCAGTTTGGTTGCCCTTCTCTGCACTTTCCCCAGTTCTCCGATATCCTTTTTGAGAACTGGAGCCCAAAACTGAACTCCATATTCCAGATGAGGTCTTACTAATGATTTGTACAGGGGCAACATGATATTCTCTCTCTGGAGTCCATACCTCTCTTAATACAAGAAATTACTTTGCTTGCTTTGGAAACCGCAGTTTGCTATTGCATGCTATTATTGAGCTTATGATCCACCCCAGGTCCCCCCAGTTCTACTCCCCCTAGTATGTATGATGTATGCATATTCTTAGGCCCTAAGTGCATAATTTTACATTTACAAAGTGTTACCGATATATAAATGCTGATACCATCCTTGGTGCCAAGTTCAACCACTTTACTGTGGCATATGATAATGTTGCTATCATATAAACACCTTTTGCTCCCTCTAGTCTCCCTAAGCTCTCGCCTTTAAGCTCTCAATTCCCAATCTGCCGTTAACACTTCCACCTCTGTCTACCTATAATGGGATATCTCTACAGATATTAAGAATGCGGTCCCTTCAAATATCCATGCGACCATAATGCATAGCTCTACGCAAAGTAAGCAAAGAGAAAAGGTAAATAATATGGCAAATTTATTTAGCTAAAATTTCACTCATACAGTAAAAACACCATAAACAAGTGTGAAACGACTAAATACCAGACTTCCTGATATGTAATTTCCAGTCCATGCTATCACTGCTTACACCCTACGCTATATAGTTATGGTCACTTGACTTTATCAGTGGCTGTGCGACATGTCTTTAAATCCAGTACTAAAGTTAAATGGGATGGCGGCCATTTTTTTGGAGTCCAAATATAGCTGTCGGTCATCTTCCCTTAGATCAGTGTTTCTCAATTCCAGTCCTCACGCCCCCCCAACAGGTCAGGTTTTCAGGATTTCCATTATTTTGCACAGGTGATTTGATCAGTTTCACTGCCTTAGTAATTCCCACAGCCTTTTCATCTGAGGGAAATCCTGAAAACATGACCTGTTGGGGGGGGCGCGAGGACTGGAATTGAGAAACACTGCCTTAGATTAAAGTGGAGTTCCACCCATTTTTTTTATGTTTGTCTGTGCTGCATGCCCTAATCTCATACGGCCAGATTCACGAACACTTGCGCTGGAGTATTTGGATATGCGCCGCGTAACTGTGATGATGCGCCGTCTTTTCTATGTGCCCGTACCCACCAAACTAGATGCGCCCAATAACGGGTCATTTGCGACCGGCGGAACGTTCCGACGCCAGAGTATCGTCAGCGCTTATTTTCGCTGGGCGCATCAGTCGCGCCTATTGATTTCCCCTGCAAATATGCAAATGAGGGATTTTTCCCAATTCACGATCGGATTAGCACCATACGCTGGCTACATGCGCCGCGCGTATCTGGTCCGTCCGGCGCAAAGTTATTTCTACAAAAGGCTGCTTTATCTTTACTCCAGACGGTCACAGGTCAGCAGGAGAGCAGCTACAGCAGCGTTACCGACGAAACTAGCAAGCTGAACAACAACACTAGCAAGGACAACACCTCTGTGTGCCAACATGCCAGGGGCACTCGTGGTCCTAAGACTAGTACTGGGTCCCTCGCTACGGAGGAGGCGGGCACGTGAGAGGATATACCGCACTCGTATGAACCTCTTTGGCATGGGGGATGAGGAGGTGTATCGCCTCTTCAGATTCAGCCCAGATGCAATACTTGAACTAACCACAACCCTGCAGGGTGACATCACCAGCAAGACACACCGCTCACAAGCAGTGCAGCCACTGGTGAAGGTCCTGGCAACACTTCATTTCCTTGCCAGTGGATCATTCCAGCGTACAAGTGGAGTGGTGGCTGGGATGTCACAGTCCTCCATAAGCAGATGTGTGCACCAGGTTGTCCCTGCAATCCTCAGACGCATGTCCAACCAGTTCATCAGACCCACCACTGAGGAGCTGCGGCTGAAGGCAATGACAGATTTCTACAACATTGCCAGATTCCCACGCACCATCGGGGCCATTGATTGCACACATGTGGCCCTACAGCCCCCCAGTGCCACAGAGCACATATACCGCAATCGGAAGCATTGGCACTCCATCAACGTACAGGTGATAGCCGATGCCCAACGCCTCATATGGCACGTCCGTGCCAAACACCCCGGGTCCAGCCATGACAGCTTCATATACCGTCAGAGTCCCATCCCAGCAGAATTCGAACAGAACATGTATGGGGACAGCTGGCTGGTTGGTGAGTGACATGGGAGTCAGGCATGACTATCCCCTCCCGTGATGCACAACAGAAGTCGCACATGCATGACTAACATTCTCCTGTCTTTTACCTTACAGGTGACTCTGCATATGCACTGGGACCCCATCTAATGACTCCTTTCCGGAACCCCAAACCAGAGGAGAGAGAAAATACAATGAAGCACACATCAAAACCCGTGCAGTGGTGGAGCAAACATTTGGGCTCCTGAAGTCCCGTTTCCGCTGCCTGGATAAGTCCGGGGGGACCCTATTGTATTCCCCTACCTTTGTGTGTCAGATCATCGGTGCATGTTGCATACTACATAACTTTGCTATGAAAAAAGGCCTAGAGATTGACATACGTGATGACCTGACCCCTGACCCACACAGTCCCCACCTGCCAGAGGACACCCAGTCTGCTGATGGAAGAGCAGTCAGGAGGGTCCTCGCCGTAGGCATCTTTGGACACTAAACCAAAACATTACTAACACAGACAGTGCACGCGTGTACACCACTGATGTCCCTAGATCACACACATCACATGCACATCGCATTGGATTAGCCCAAGTCCAGCATGTAGGAGTTGGGAGCAGTAACGCCGCGTCAAGGCCCCAATGATGTCACTGTCCATTCACACACCTTTCACACGTCATTCATTCAGCCGTGGGGTTAACTTCACCACCACGGCCGAGGGTGACACCCCTTACTTTCAGGAGTGCCACCCTCTCACATTCACACACCATTCACACTGCAACGTGTGCAGTATCAAAAAATAAAAATAAAATCTCATAACCTGAGAACCAAAAAAATTAACAAAAACTCATGTCCTGAGTATAAACAATAATAATAAATAAAATAAATAAACTCATGTCCTGAGTATAAACAAAAATATATAACAACCAAAAAAACAAAAAACCCTCATCTGGGATGACGGGGGCTCCTCCTTGGGGGCACTCTCGGGCTCCTCATCTGCCTGGAGGGAGTGGGTGGTGGTGGTGGTGGGGGGGCATCAGGAGGAGGCTGATCCCCGGGTGGGCCACTCCTGGGAGCTGTTGGCTGCATGCCCTCCAATGCCACAGCGATACGGCTCAGATACAAATTTGTTTGGGCCTGCATCCTCAGCTGGCGGGTGATCTGATGCCGCTGGTCACGTTGCCGCTGCCTCCCCTCTTCCCGAATGGCAGCAGTGTTGTCTCGAACAGCTGCTGTCAAGTGCCGGATATCAGCCTGCACCTCCCCCAGGCTGGTCACAACGCCCTGCACGCGACTGGGCAGCTGTGACATAGAGCCCAGGCTGTCTGCGACCCTGTCTAGGTGGCCAGCCATCTCCCCCATTTGCTGGGTCTGTTTCGCGTGGTCCAAAAGCACCTGGTCTTCGACCAAATCACACACCCCCCTGGTCTTCCGGGTGGCCTTCCTGGGGGCAGAGGAAGGTTGTCCCCGTGGGGATGGAGTCGCCCTTGAGGGGCTACCTAGGATGGGGGAGGGGATCACAGAGGGCCCTGCAGAGGAGGAAGACTCCTCCAACATTAAAATGAACTCCTGTTCAGGGACAGGCTCCTCCACAACCACCTCTGCTGAAGTGGTGTGGGCACTCTCCTCCTCCACCTCGGTGTCTCCAGCACCCAGGGCCTCGTCTTCAGCATCCCGTTGGGGGGTTGGGGTGGACTGGCCGGCACGAGATGGCCCAGCACCGTCATCTGTGGATGACACAAAGCAGACACATGTTGGTGGTCCCACACACTTGGCACATGTACCCACCCCCGCCCCACATGCAACACACCAAAAAGGGGGTAAAAATCACTTACCTGTCCTGGAGCCTTCCTCTACGGAATCATAGCCTGGGACCCCCTCCAACTGCTCCCTGTCCAGGCAGCGGGCGACCACCTCCTCCTCCGCGGTCAGGGTGACAGGACATGGGGGACCACCACCTGTGCCCCTCTCATGGCTCCTAATGGTGGACACCTTGCCCCTCACCTTGCGCCGCAGGTCATTGATTTTTTTTACGAATGTCTGAAGCACTCCGGGTGGAGTACCCCAGCACATTGACCCTGGCAGCTATGGTGTCCAGGATGGCCTGCTTTCTCTCCCGGCTGGTCTTCCTGCTTTTTTTACCATGGAGAAAATCATTAAATGCCTCCATAGCCGATATTATCACTGTGACCTCCTGGGCATTATAATTTAGGTTCCTCCTCTCTTTGGGGGCAGCGGGAGCAGCCATTACAGGGCAAAAGTATCTTCCCTGGGGTGGGGGGAAATGGAACTACTTTTGCGCCGGAATGGCGTTTCCGCCAGCGCTTTTAAGCGCCCAGCGGAACGCATTGCGCTGACGTTTCCCAGGAAGTGGTGCCGACGGAAGTTGTGAGCATGCGCACAAGGGGGCGAGTGGAGCCGCACTCACTGCGCATGCTCCGTGGATGATGCGCTGAACGTAAGCCTCTGCGCTGGGCTCCGCCCATCATTTACATATGATCACACCCAGTTTCACTTGCGTCGGGTTACGCCAGCGCATTATCGTTACTCTGGCGCAAGTTTACGCGCAACTGCTATGTGAATTACAGGACTTGCGCTGAAAGGGTCTTCAGAGTAACGTAAATGAGAAGCGTTACTCCAGAGGAAAGATACTCTCATCTACCTGAATCTGGCCCATAGTGTTCAGAATGGACAATTTTTATTTATTTTGTTGCTTGTAAATACCTTTATTTTGTAGTCCTTCATTACTTCCTCCTCCTTATTAGCCTAGGCTATTAAGTCACAAGGCTATTTGCAAGGGTTTCTGGGATAGGCATCATGTTTCCCAGTAGTCCTTGCAAACCTGACTGAAACCTACTACATTGCTTGTGCAGCACTGAGCATGTGCGAGATATTCAAAGCTGAAATCCAGGAAGTCATACAGTCTGGCTTCATGATGCCCACACTTAAGATGGCCACGGTCTATTTCTAGATTATAAACGAAATGCCGTAACAACCTAACAAAACGGACCTTAGTTTACAGACTAACTTTACTTGAATACATTAAGCTTGTGTATTATAGGGGTATTTATATTTAAAAAGTGAAATTGTGGGTGGAACTCCCCTTTAAACTCCTATTTAAGGTTGGCCATCTTATTAAAGCTTGTGTGCCAATGTCATACTAAATAACTATTCTCAGGCTATTATATTCTAAAATTAAAGTGCTTTTTTCTATTGGATGTCATTACATCACAATAGACAATAAGGGAATAAAGAATAAACACTTTAATTGTCAAGATGATATGTAGGAGGATTTGTTTCATCTCTATGTGACCTGAGGCTTGTCACTTCACTGGGTATATAGAAGGGTTTGCAACCACTTTAACAATACCTAAAAGTAACTAAATAATACACACACACACACACACACACATTATATATATATATATATATATATATATATATATATATATATATATATATATATATATATATATATATTTATATATATATATATATATATATATATATATTATATATTAAATAAATAAACAGATTTTACAATAATAGAGGGGGGCCCACATAATTTTTGTTTTTTAAAATATAAAAATATATTGGGTCCACTTTAAAAAAAATATTTCATAACTTTTTAATTAAAATACAATGGGCCAGATTCACAGAGCGATTACTCCTGTCTATCTCGCGTTAGACTGGAGTACTTTCGAATTACGCGCATTTTTTCACTACTCTGAAACCTCAAACCATGAAATTACGGCTGCAGGCTTCAATCCGACTGGTTTACGTGTTCGTACGCCTTCGGATCTACGCTGCAATAAAATTGCGGCCGCTGGGTGGAGTTCCCGTCGTTTTCCGCGTCGGGGAATGCTAATGAGCTTTTGCCGACGATCCACGAAGTTACGAACGTCAATCGCAATCTCTTACGGCATCTTTAGTCATCTTTTTGCCTCGTAAAGTTATACCAGCTTTTTGCTGGTCTAATATTAGACAGCCCATGTTAAGTATGGCCGTCGTTCCCGCGTCAAATATCAACGTTTTCCGACGTCTTTTTTTATTTTTGACGTAAAACGTCCGGGAATAGCAATGTCCGTAAACGACGCTACTCAAACAACGAATGACGTATCGACGTGATTTCGCGCAATGCACGGCGGAAAATTTCTGAACGGAGCATGCGCAGTTCGATCGCCGCGGGGACGCGCCTAATTTAAATGCTTCATGCCCCCTAATCGCGTATTTCGATTACGCGGCGAGAAATACACTACGCCGCCGTACCGTAAGGGACAAAATCTACCAGGATTCATCGTACAGCCTGGTAAAATACGGCAGCGTAGTGTATCCCTGATACTCTGCGCCAATGTAATTGTATCTGAATCTGGCCCAATGTTTTTAGGTGTTTGGAGTTTAGCTTTAATGTGTATTATAAAAATCAATAACAAATCTGTATTTGCTGTTTAACTGTCAATTTCAGTGCCAAGTCCTTTTCTGGATATTATGTTGGTCCCCTTTCTTTTTAACATGCCTGATGGCCAGAGGCCTGACTTAGGAGTGAATTAAGTCATGTGTCAGCATAGAAGACATGGCATCAAGAGAAATGGCCCAGTGTCTGGATGTCAGTCTAAATGCTAGTGATTCATGGAGTGAGATCATCGGTGGAAGAGCTCTGCATTAGTCCAGACTGTATATTAGAATAAGTAACAAGCCGGGCGTCAGAGGAAGAACGCCGGGAGATTCTGCATCAATCTCTTCAGGAATGGTTTGACACCTTGTACTAGGTAGAAACGACTAAGTGCTTTAGGAAATCTATCTGTCACTGTCCTCTGTAAGCAGGACTACACGATTATCCATTAGTGCAATAAATGCTTGAAATAAGTGATGCAAAATAAGGGACAATTTATAGAATAATCTCATGCCAAAGCTTTTTACAAGATTCTGTCATGCTGTTGCATATTTTCAGCATTGATGCATCATTTTAAAATCTAAACCCTGTCCAACTCTTGTCATCACTGACAAACATTAGCACTTCCCATTAGGGATTAACGGTGAAGTACATCCATAATCTTGAGATTAACATAAAGTCAACCTAAAGCAAGCAAGTGACCCTTGACTGCTTTACGAAAATTTGATGTGAATATGGACTGAGCCTTCAGAAACCATTAAAAAGCTCACCACAAGGTTATGCTACGCAAAATGTATATTATACTTATCAGCAAATGTAAGTGGGTAGAGACATTCACTTGCTTCTTTACTTCACAGGGCCATCAGCAGCAACATGTATTCAGTGGAGATCCTAGGTGTGCTACCACCACCATAAAGTCTCACCATTTCCTCTCCAGCTGGAAGAATTCATCATCTGTTTTCTAAAAATTATCACAAAAAAGTCCAAAGAGAAGAGTAGGGACTCATGTAGATGGGCTTTGTTTATCTGTGTTTGAGGTGCATTAAAATGCACCCACAATGTGGATGACAGACTTGTTGCTGAGTTTGACCTGCTTTTCATTGTGTTTCTTCTGAACACAGCACGTCCTGTTGTAGATGAGTTTGCATTGCAGTTAAAGGAAACATTTTTTTTTCATAGTAAGCATCCTTTACCTGCAGACATTCCTTTTTTCACTTCCTCGTTTTTGCTCAGAAGTTGCTCTATTTCTTCTCTGTTCTGTTCACTTCCTGCTTGTCTGATTGTTACTCACCACCGTGAAGGGAGGCTTTACTGTGGTGGTCAGTGACGTGCTCGCCCCTCCTGGGAACTACATCTGTGCGGCAGGACGCTCTCTACGTGTTAGAGACTTCAAGGAGGTGTGAATTACTGGGCGTGCCGCAATGCATACTGGTAAATGTAGTTCTTACATGAACGAGCGCTGAAAACCAGGAAGTGAATGAGAGAACAGAAACTAGAAAGCCGGAGGTGATATAGATGAAGGAATTTAATAGGTATTTACTCGTTTTCAACAGAATCATTACACTATTCTGTCTGTCTACCTTGCAGACATTGGGCCAGATTCAGGTACGCTACGCAGCCGTATTTTACCAGCCTCTACACCGAATCCTGGTTGATTTTTGCCCGTACGATACGGCGGCGTAGTCTATTTCTCGCCGCGTAATCGAAATACGCGATTAGGGGGCGTGAAGCATTTAAATGAAGCGCGTCCCCGCAGCGATCGAACTGCGCATGCTCCGTTCAGAAATTTCCCGCCGTGCATTGCGCGAAATAACGTCGATACGTCATTCGTAGTTTGAGTAGCGTCGTTTACAGACATTCCTATTCCCGGACGTTTTTAGGCAAAAAATTGTTTTCCTTTACAACTCCTTTAAAGCAGGTCAGACCCAGACTTTTGGGTTTGAATGAGTCAAGCCAGGTACACACGACTGGTTTTCTCGGCATGAAAGCTGCTGGGAGAGATTTTTGCCGTGAAAACGTGCGTATGTATGCTTTCTCATTGAGGAAACTGCCTGGAATCCCAACAAGAGAAATAGAGAACCTGCACTCTATTTTCTCGTCGGGATTTCACGGCACAGTGTTTCCTGCTGAGAAAACCGAACGTCAGCATGCTTACCTGGCCCCAGGTAAACCCACCTATGCTCGATGAGAGTTTGATGCATGTGCAGTAGCATACAAGGGTAGTGTAGGGTGTAGCAGGATGGCGGCGGCAAAATCGTATGTGATGAGCGCCGGCTTGTCCTAGTCGATGAGGTCACTGCGTTCTTGCCATTTAAAAGAACTGCGGTTCTTTTGAATGGCCGTCTGTATGCACAGCAAGCTTGCCAGGAATCCCGTCAGGAAAACCAACGTTTTTTTCCTGACGGCATTCCCGGCCGTGTGTACAGGGCTTCAGTGGTGTTCCACATTAGTAGAATCAAGGAGAAAAGGAGCAATAAAAAGCAACAAGGGAGATCCTCCTAAAGGTAGTATTCAGTTTTCATATGTGAAAAGTATGGCAAAATGTGTAGTAAGCTATACTCACATTCATGAGGTTGTTGGATACCTATCCAAAGGTCAAGCAACTTATTTTAGCACATGTGGAGAATATGTCCGCACAGAATGCGTGTTTGCATTTGTAGGCAGATGTAGTCTACTTTATTCATGACAGGTGGTGCTCCTCCGCAGTGGCACTGTGGCAACAGAGAGAAAGTGAAGAGGAACATGCTTCATCTGTGGTTTCATGGGTTACTGGTGGAGCTATCCTATTGGATGCTGCCAACCCATGTGACTCTGGCAGCCATCCTGGGTCAGGCAGAGCCCAATTTTGGCAAGTATTTGCAAATTGGCAAAGTAGGGACAGGTACTCCATCTATTAGGGACAATACTAACATTAGGGAAAGGTTTCTGATGAGGAGGGAAATCATAGGGTCACAACTGGGCATGAGACGACCAGGCCCCATTCTGCCCCACTCAACAGATGCTATCAGTCCAGCTGAAATCTGCTCCTTTCACATTGCTAGAATGCGTGTGTACACCCAGCTGGGTGCATTCATTACAAGTTTTGCTTTACAACTGTCTGTGTAAATTAGCGCTGCACCCCACCTACACACTTGATAATTGTTGGGTTTTCCAAAAATTCTTGCACTGCACTAGGTTGCAATCAGATCCAGTGAACAATGGTAAAAAGAATGAAGCCCCAAAGTGGAACTAATGCGTGTTCAACAGAGGCACCCATTCAATAAAAAGGCGCTTACAATGGAATCTTCAGGAAGGTATATATTTGATGATGATAAAAACAGTTTATGGTATTCTAAGTGTTTTTTATGATCAACATGTAGCACGGCTCCGTATGGGACTGTTGAGAATTACCTGCTCATTTGCACGGCCAGGGCCCCCCTGGAGCAAAGAAAAAAAAAAACAAGTGAAATCTCTTCTTTCCTGATGCGAGATAATAAGCTGGGGAGGGGTGTAATGCAAATAATTTTTTTCAAAATGGGAGGGGGGCCAGCTGGGCCTGTAAGCGGCCCTGGGGACCATTGGGCACCTTACAGGTGTAATGCAAAAAATTAAAAACGGGAGGGGGCCAGCCGGGCCCCTTACAGGTGTAATGCCTGTACCCCCTGATGGCGGCCCTGTGCACGACCATGACCAAGTGAACTTTCCTACCCACTTGACACTCCGGGATCAGACACCCCTATAGCACTGTGTGGTAATAATCAAACGACTCAGTATGAATAGGTTCTGAAATATTTTACTTGAACCAATAAAATATGTTATTTTAGAGAGTAAGGTGAGCCAAGACAACAGTGCTGAGCCAAGACAACAGTGCCAACTCAACAAACCAGCCCCTTTCGAAAGGCATTAAAATAAGGTTATATATATATACATACACATACACCTAAATGATGTTTCAGTTAAGTACTTATGCTGCCACACAGAGAAAGATGTAATTTGGCCAATCTATGCTATACCAAAAGATAAAAGCAGGTCTATCAAAGAATAGTATAGGGGGCCCTCTAAGTAGAGGCAAAGAAAGTTCCACGTTGCAGATCTGATGTTCTTCACTAGCTAGTTGGAGCTCAATAACTGTAATTCGTTAAGGGTTTGATGAAGCAGTAAGTTCCTAGTAAGGAAGATTTAAAAGTGTCTGAGCACAGTGTTCACGCAATGCAGAAAAGTGTTCTTGGGGTAAAGATGTGTGTGCACAGTGTCTCTGTAAATAAGGCAATGGATACAGTAGATAAAAGTTGAGCTATTTGCCCTCTCATCAACGACCAGATCGCTCCGATGTCTTTAGGACTGGAACTCATGTAGTGACACTTGTGCACCAGATCCGCTGTCTTGGTCATCCAAGATGACGTTTTTTTTACTCGCACCCACACTGATAGGCAGGTGATCCAAGTAGTGTTGATGGCAGAGTGTCGGACAGATAACAAAGCTAAGCCCTCAAGGCCTCGGTTTGGAAGTATAACCCCGAGTGGTAGGCCGCTTCAGGCCCAGGAGAAGGGAGCTCTTTCGGGCTCCCTTTTTAGCCACTCCCAGCAATCTTCATGTTACAGCAAGGATCCCTGGGACGTGTAGTCTTAGGGTATCTGAAGAAGAACTATTCGCACCACAATCCACTCTTTTGGGCACACAGATATGAGGTCACTGATTCCCCAAGGGGCAAGCGATGCCTAGAAACACTGAAAGGTATGGTGCTTTGTGCTGGTAGTCCATATCGCTACAAATACATACATACCTTCCCAAGGAATCCATTTAGTAGCACCTTTATTTAAAGCAGAACTTCACCCTATGTCTAGCGTGTACCTACTCCCGTTTCTGCCAGAATTGGCTAGGTGATCCCATCGGAAGTCCCCCCCCCCCACCCGCCTGTAACCTCCTGGGACATGTCACAGGTCCCATAAGGCTGTGGGATCATTCACAAGGCAGAGTGTGGCTCACACAAACGCAGTGGGGAGCCGGCAGTGAACCGCAAGGAGCCCCACAGTTAACACAGAGACTCAGGGGACCCGAAGACCAGCTAAGAACCAGTGCAGGTGAGGACAGCTCTGGATCCCTACAAAGTCAACAGCTACAGTATTTGTAGCTGTTGACCTTTATTTTTTATAAAAATAAATGACTGAAGAACCTCCTTAATAGGCGCCTCAGCTAACCACACATTGGTTCCATTTTGGGGCCTCATCCTTTTTACCTTTTGGGTTTGAATGCATGTGTTTGAACTGTGTGGCATTCATATGTAAACCCTGCATTTGACAGCAACACTCATTTACACAAGCCCTAGAACACTTGTTAAAAGGCTGCAGAGGTAGAGCTAAGGGTCAACTAACAACTCATGTAAAAAGCTAGAAAGTAGCATGACCATTACGTATTGCAAAAAAAGCCAGGACACTTTAGGTTAGCCACATATTAAAAATAGAACAAAAACAGATGTATAGGTATAGTTAAACACTCTGTACATTTAAAAAAATCCAGGAAAAAGTGTTAATATCTAATATTACACTGTCATTATGAGGACTGAATTCTGTTAATAAGGCAGTGCTTTTTATCTATAATCAAAAAAAAGCATGAGTGGCACTAGGGGGTGCTTGTGCATCTGCCTGGGCCACACATTTTACTTTGCAAAATGTTATCTATCCACTCTGAATGGATGCAAACTTGCAAAGCAATATGAGAGGTCTGGGAGTTGCTGTGCAAAGATACAGCATCTCAGATCTATATATTCCAATGTTCTTCTTATGCCCCATACACGCGATCAAAATTTTCCGATCGTGTGTAGCCCCATCAGAGTTTTTTTTTACCGGAAATTCCGATGAATTCCATCAAAGTTTAGATATAGAACATGTTCTATTTTTTTCCGATGGAATTCCGATGTGATTTGGCCGGGCAAAAGCCTGATCATATGTACGTGGCATAAGGCTCTTTCAAGGCTGACATACTGATGGAGTGGTATTTCCGGAGGCATAGAACCCTCCCTACCCTGCACATCTCCATTACAACAGAGGAGGGAGAGGGCAGGGGATATGCGCAGTCGTTCTAGTCTGGCGGCAGCTTGTGGAGAGTGAAGCTCACATTCCTGAGGCCGCGTACACACGACCGAAGAACTCGTCGGGGGCGAAACACATCGTTTTCTCTGTCGAGTTCCTTGTTCGGCTGTCGAGGAACTCGTCGAGCCAAATTTTCCCATTCCCGTCGAGGAAAAAGAAGACATGCTCTCTTTTTGGCTCGACGAGTTTCTCGACAGTTTTCTCAGCGAAAAGTGTACACACGACCGTTTTTCTCGGCAGAATACGTCTCCCATCAAGGTTCTTGATGGATTCTGCCGATAAAAAACGGTCATGTGTACGCGGCCTTAGGAATTCCATGATGTTCCCGAAATGAAGGTCTTTATAGACCTTGCTTTGTGCACTGGTGTGCAGTCATGTTGGAACAGGAAGTGCCATCCCCAAACTGTTACCACAAAGTTGGGAGCATAAAATTGTCCAAAATGTCTTTGAATGATAATGCCTTAAGAGTTCTGGAACTAAGAGGCCAAGCCCACCCCCTGAAAAACGACCCAAGCTTTAATCCCTCCTCCACCTAATGATTTGGAACAGTGCACAAAGCCAGGTCCATAAAAACATGGATGAGAACGTTTGGGATAGAGGAACTGACTTCAACCTGATAGAACACCTTTGGGATGAATTAGAGGAGAAACTGACAGACCTTTTCATCCAACATCAGCGCCTGACCTTACAAATGCGCTTCTGGAAGAATGGTCAAACATTCCCATAGACACACTCCTAAGCCTCGTGCTAAGCCTTCCCAGAATAGTTGAAGCGGTTATGCCTCGTACACACGACCATTTTTAATGTCCAAGAAAAAAACTTTTTTTCTTCGACGTGACTCCTCTCAAGCCTGCCTTGGATACACGATCGAGAAAAAAAAATGCTCAAGCAAAGCGCGGTGACGTACAACGGCACAGTAAAGGGGTAGTTCCATTAAGATGGCTCCACACTTTGGGCTGCTTTTGCTGATTTCATGTTGATAAAAGTTTGGTGAGAGACGATTTGTGCTTTTCAGTCTTCATACTTTTCAGTCTGTTACAGCGTGATGAATGTGCCATCTCTATTACATCTGCTATAGCAGACTGCTGCGGATGGACCACAGATGGACCACAGAGTGGATATGGAGGAGGGGTTCGCTGGGGCACAAACAGGGATCCTACAGGCAGCTTGAGCCCAAGATTCCCCAGGGCACAGAGTCTAAGACCCAGCTGGTATTCACCAGAGCCTCTAGTGGTAAGGATGGCCTTCGCTGCAGCTGGATCCAGGTCACGGCCCCAGGAGTACCCTAGGTCACGCTCCGTAGGGAGAGAGGGGACGCAGCCACACAGGACACAAGAGATAGTGGAGGGTAAGCCGAGGTCGGGGTAACAAGCAGACGAGGATAACCAAGGGACACGCCAAGGGTCAGGGTCACAGGCAAACAGGAGTAGTCGGAGACAAGCCAAAGTCGGTACACAGAGATAACGTAGCACACGGCAAACAGGAACACAATACTAACAAACATCGTTGATCAGCAAAGCAGACCTGAAGTGCAGTGGTTAATATAGAGTTCCTGGGATGGCCTGGGGTGGAGCCATACAGGGAGGAGAGATGATAAAGGCAGCCAGATAATAGAGTCTGGCCTCTAATGAATACATAGAGAGAAGGGTAAGCTGCCAGACATACTACATATCCATGACAGTAACATCAGTCATTTATGGGATAATTGTTAATGGCACCATGAACACAGCCAGCAGATGCAATTTTTCACACAGGACAACTGCACCAAGGCAATAAAAAAATTGTGTGCAACTCAACACCCAACAAGGTGCAGCAGCTTCCTTGCCGCATTTGTCACACTTAGGCAGCTCATTTAAATGAATGGACTGTCCATTGCATGCTGTGCTAAACATTGCAAAACAGACAGGAAGTCTGTGCAGGGGAGTCAGGTGGACTCCCATTCCTCTGAGAGGAGTCAGAGGCTGCATGGGTGCAGCCAGAGCATGTGTGTCTGCAGGAGGCAGGTGTCATTGGTGATTGAGCAGCAAGGCGCTGATCAGTTGTGAGCTTAACTCCAGGAAACTGTTTGGTTCTGAGGAACAGACCTAAGGCCTAGGCTAAAGGCCTGAAGCAGCCGTATATCAAGAATGTAAGCCAGGAGGCTCAAATTATTGCTTATACAAAATACAGTAATGGTGGAACCCCCATGAGGGCTACTGATGTCTTTGTGAACTTTTTTGTGCTTTTAAATAAAAGTGGGCTACCAGGCCCTTAAAAAAACTGTTCTGGTCTGGCGTACTTAATGAAAACGCACCTACCACTGGAGTCTGATCACCCCAATCTTACACTATGTAGTACTCATTTTTTTTAAAAAGAAAACATACTTTTTTTAGCTTCTTATTTAATTTATGTCCCCTCCCTGTCCTGCAAATGGCAGGACATACTAAGTTCGGATGTGTTGCCCCGGAAACGTACAATCACTCAGCTTTATTCCCTACCCACCAGGGGTCAAGTCCTGGGGAAAAAAGTGTGGGAACTCACCCAAGATTCCCCACCCGCCTAAAAAATAAATTGCATGTGTGTATGTATATACTATACTACTTTTTTTAATGAATAAACTGCAATACTTATTGCAAAGTACCCGTTTACTATTTGAGGACACAACTAAAATTCACATGCATTGAACAAATAAATATAGCACAGATGTATCAACAAAATAATTTAATCTGTATGCTATAGTAACAATAAAACACACCACACTGTGTGATAATGGTTCCCTCGCAGGGAATTTCTAAAATAAGTTGCAACAACTGGGGGCCCCTTATGCACTATATTTCTATGCAGGCTCCGATGTGTGGGGCCCCTGCTACCCCAAGGAGTCCGTACACATGTGTTGGTCTGTGCAGAAGAGTAAGGCTGTGAGGGCTGAGCATGCCGGCCTGGGGCCCCTCTCCTCGGACTGCCTGTATTGATTGTGCAAAGTGGGGCCCAATGCCCATCAAATGCAGCCTGATCAGTACCCATTATTACAGCCTTACTAGTGCCCATAAAATTCAGCGTGATCAGTGCCCATCAAATGCAGCCTGATCAGTGCCCAGTAATGCGGCCTTACCAGTGCCCATCAAATGCAGCTTGATCAGTGCCCATCAAATGCAGCCTGATCAGTGTCCATCATTGCAGCCTAGCCAGTGCCCATCAAATGCGGCCTTTCCAGTGCCCACCAAATACGGCCTTACCAGTGCCCATCAAATGCAGCCCGATCTCTGTCTAGCAATAAAGCCTGGCATGTGTCTGAATCTGGGATTTCAATATCCCAGCGTGACCCCGTCCTCCCCTCCCCTGGTCCTCCTGGAGCAGTGATTTTTATGATGCTTAAATTAAAAAAAAGAAAAAATTCCTTTAAATATTGTACCTGCTGGGTGTCTATAGTTTGCCGGTGAAAACGTCTTTGAGAACCCGGGTCTTGCCCGAGGGAACATGTATCAATGGAAAAAAGTTTTAAGTCCTGCTCCATTGATACATGTTCCCTGGGGCAAGACCCGGGTTCTCAAAGACGTTTTCCAACAATAACTTGAATATTGGCCTTTAAAATTAGCGCTTTTGAACGTTCGAGTCCCATAGACTTCAATGGGGTTCTAGATGTTCGCGCGAACGGGCGGTCTGTTCGATGGTTCTGGTGCGAACCGAACGCGGGGGTGTTCGACTCATTCCTTGTGACAATGTACAAATCTCATGCATGGGATGTTAAAGTGCAACATCATTACTTCGAAGGACCAACACTTATCTATTTGCCAGTATAGAGCCACTATGATGTTTTCTGACATTTTGTTGTGATGTATTTGAGCATTAAAAGCACATATATTTGCCAGTAGGCAATGCAGGTGTACCCTTATAACTAATAATATGATGAATAAAAAAACAATTGTGACATAAGTCATCGCTCCTTGTTGACAAAAAAGCTGATCTGCATTGAAGAAGTTGCTGCATAAAGATTTCCATTGACTTCATAAAGTTTTAGAATTGCTTTTAAATTTAAGCATCCAACATATTGAATGCAAATGCCTAGGAATAATAAACCCTCACATATAAGATTTCCTGCATGCATTCTTATATTTCTTTCATTTTTTATGCCCCCAGTTGTTAAGACACCCCCTCACTTGCTCAATGTCCCCAACATTCCGGCTGTCAATGTGCAGCCAGCTTTATGATAGCCAGGCTAGCCCATCTCTGCTCTCTCTGCATTCACAGGCATAAAATTTTTATTTCCCATATGTCTGGCCAGTTACACAGGAGATAAAACCTCCGTAAATTTCAGTATTATCACCAGGAAGTTAGTTCGGGGGGGAAGGGGGGTTTATTGGCTTGCGGTGCTTCTTGGCTTTGAGGCAAGTCCAAGTGGCAAAGTGATTTACTGCGCGATGAAATGACTCTGTTGTTATTATTGAAGAGCATCAAAAGCCCACAAGTGGGGGTGATGTAGAAGAACATGAATTTCATGTAGATTTTTTCATTTTAGTGGCGACTTAACAAATACTGTCCATTCTGGTTTAGAAAACTGCTTCTAAAAAGGAATTAAGGGAATTATGTTAAAGCAGAGCCATAACTATGACCATAGCCAAACTATGTATAAGCATTGGATGCCTGTTGTCCACTTTGATTTTGGCATGTCTGTACAACTATCAAGTTACTTAGGGCCAGGGCTTTTTTCCCAGCGGGATTGCGGGGGAACGCAGTCCGGCACCTCCTGGACTGACTGTGTATAATGGTGTTGATGCTCACTGCTGGGATCTATTTTTGCTGGGGGGTCTATTGTTGCTGGGGAGGTCTCTTGTTGCTGGGGGGGGGGTCTTATGTTACTGGGGGGGGGTCAGTTGTTGCTGAAAGAGATCTACTGTTGGGAGAGGGGTCTATATTGTTGATGGCAGCCAGAGAGTCTATTAATACTGGCTGTGTGGAGATCTGTTGATGCTGCTGGGAGTCTATTGTTGCTGGGGGGGAATTTTGTTGCGGGTGGTCCATTGTTAGGGGGATATATTGTTGCTGGCTGCAGGGGATCTATTTTACTGTTTTTATTGATATCATTACCAAATTCCAAACAAATTACTTGGCACCACAAAATGATACTTGGTTCTATATGGTCTAAAAGGAGTGGTACTGGGAGGTGGGTAGGAGCGGAGAAAAGGGGTGATTTGGAAAGGGGGAGTTCCTGCACCTATTGTCTGAGAAAAAAAAAAACCCTGCTTAGGGCAACCATAGATGGTTCGAAACTCAGCCGGTTCAGCTGGAATCGGCAGAGATTTGAACCGTGGATGTGCAGGCTGAATGTACCAAGTTGATCAATCGATTAACTTTGGTACAATCAACCTGCCGGATTCACTCATGATTATCGCTAGCGGCTGCTATAACCCATGACAATAATCACTGTCTTCACCCAGCGGGGACGGCTTTCCCTGCCCGACGCGCCCCCCCGCGCCAGGAGCGGACACTGGCTTGGCAAAAGGGATTCTGCTGTCAGCACTGTCTGTGTTTATGGGAGAATTGTGAGAATTTCCCACCATCTATGACCTGCCTTTTAGTGTATTGACAACAGCTAAAGAAGTTCCCAAGAAAGATGTAAATCATCTATTTAATTTAATCCCTCAGTTAAATGCAATAACATAACAAACTTATCCTTCTCCCCAGCAGTCCCATACTAAATGACCATGGGGATCACCCAATCCTAAACCATTTTAATACAAATGTAGTACACCCCACGTAGGAGCCACTGGTGAATTGGGATCCTCCATCCTCAAAATCCAAGCACACCAAATTTTCACAGGCTCCCAGAGTCAAAAATAGTCCAGTGCTGGTTTTTGTATTTTTATTGGGGGAAAAAAAACTTGGATAGGGATTAAAGGTATTATGGAATGCCCACTTGACGTTAAAGAACTTTCAACAAAACTTGAGGGCCAACTTTCCTATATACAGTCTACAGCCCTTTATAGGCAGGAAACTGAGGCCCCTTAAAATGTGTAGCAAAGTCAGTGTCCAGTTTACATCCCTGTGGCTACTGAGCCCAGCACCGCCTCTTCAAGCAACTGCCCCTTTCACTAGCCCTCCTGGCTATTCTCCTCAGTCCTCTTAGACTGACACCACAGTCCTCCCAGACTGCACACTCACCAGCACACCTGGCTGTCTTCTGAAGAATTCCTGGACGTGCTGACTCTCTCTCCCGCTTTACTCTGCATGTTGTTAGAGGATCCTTCCAGCACCCATGCCCCAGGCCCGAGGTCACCCCCTTAGACTAGGGGGGCATCCTCAAGGGCCACAGCCGCCTCCTCCACATTCAATCTTCCATTCAACTGCCCATACTGGCATGACCCAAGCGTATTAAGGAGGTGCATGACCATGTCAGCCCACCTGCTGGAGATAGCTTGGCCATCCTCAATACTCCAAGCAGCTCCTCCTAGTCTCCACCCTCTATTTCTGGAAGTTTCGCCAAGGTTCTAGAGAGGAGGAGGAACTAGATGTGCTGCTTGATTAGTCATCCAGCTTCCCTGAGTCACTCATCCGTGACCCAGATTCAACCCAGGCTTGACTGCCAGCCAAGCCAAGTTGACCTACTCTACAACTTACAAAAAAAAAATATCTACACCTAGCACACCAAGCTAGATGGTGCTTCATATATTTGACCATGAAAATTGGAAAATCTGCTTTATTGACACCCCTAAAACACAAGGTGAATGGTGATGTATGTCACCCTGTCTCATTGCTGCCTAGCAGGAAAGCTGGGTGATCGAATTGCCAAAGGCATGCGCTCTAGCCAATTTCATGTAAAGTCCACTTAAGAAGTCATGCACGTGATCAGAAAACAATGCTGCTGTTGGGGCCATTTTCTTTATGACACTGAAAGTAGCTGTAGGTAATCTAATGTGCATATGCACATTGGGGTTAATTTACTGAAGGCAAATATACTGAATACTGCAAGCTCGTAGCTAGATCTTAGTAAAGGAGGGGAAGCTCTGATGATTTATATCATCCAATCATGTGCAAGCTAAAATGTTGTTTATTTTCCTTGCATGTGATTTGGTATTCTTTGCAAAGTGGAGCTTTGCCTCATTTACTAAGCTTTGAAGCCTTTAGTAAATCAACCTCCTTGTGTCGTTTACATGCGTAATTAAGAGCAGTGTTCAAGGGCATAAAAAACGCATTCAGAGAGGCGTTTTCCAGCATAATTTACACCTGTATGTGCATACATGCATCCAAACCCCTATAAACCCATACTTATTCACATACATTTATTTTTGAGGCTGAAACAAATATTCCAACCAAAAAGAATCACTTTACACTCATCAGCATCTAAATGCATAAATGCAGAAAGAACAGTGCACTTAGATTTATGCCGCGTACACACAGTCGTTTTTTGTGATGAAATAAAAATACATTTTTTAAAACGTCATTTAAAATGACCATGTGTGGGCTTCACATTGTTTTTTGTCTTCCGAAAAACGACAAATTTTTTTTTCGAACATGCTTCAATTTTTTATGTCGTTTTTGAAAATGTCGTTTTTTGTGTTGTAAAAAATGATCCTGTGTGGGTTAAAACTACGTTTTAAACCCGCACCCGCTCAGAAGCAAGTTATGAGACGGAGCTTGAATGGAACTTCCCCTTTAGAGTGCCGTCATACGTGCTGTAAGTAACCACGCTTTGCTAGAGCATTTTAAAAAAAACGATGGTGTGTGGGCAACGTGTTTTTTTTATGATGAAGTTGGAAAAACTTTGTTTTTTTTCATGATGAAAAACTTTGTTTTATTTCATTACAAAAAACGTCCGTGTGTACGCGGCATTACTGTAGAGTTTGACTTTGACTTGACTTTTTTTGGCAGCATATATGGAGCATTTTTTTCCTTCATTGATGTGCGCTGATGAGGCTGTAGTGATGGGCAGTGATAGGCACTGATGAGGCAGCACTGAAGGGCACTGAGGGGCAGGGCTGGACTGGGACAAAAAAGTGGCCCTGGACTTCATCCAGACCGGCCCACTCTAATTTTGCAAACACGCATAAAAAGAGTTTGCGGTGCCCTTGCACGAGAGTGATGTCATCACAGCCCAGCTAGCCACACAGCAGGAGCACACAAACCCAGAAGGAAGACTGGGTGAAGGGGTAAGCTCCCATCAGCAGTCACCTGCCCCCCTGTTTTTTTCCTGAAAATATTTTTATGTACATTTCAATATTAATTGACACTTTTGATTAACTTTTAGCCATGTTGGATTTTGCATATTGTTTGAATAATTTTTTGCACCAAAATGTTCTTTTTTTACTTTATTTTAGTTAGCGCCACATCTTTTGCCATCTACAGTATTCAATGGCTGTGCCGGGCCTGTTACCTGGACAGGTTCCTGTAGCAACGTCATCCTCCGGCCTCCCTTGTCTGCTCTGGGGACCACTCTGCCTGTCGGCACGTCACACGCGTGGCTCCAACTCATTTAAACTTACAACGACCATTACCACTGGGCATGGGGGCTGCTGGAGATAGCTGAGTGTTGCTGGAGTGGATGAAGTTGAAGAGCTGTCAGAGAGGAAAGGGCGGGGGAAGTCGAGCGGTGACGGAAAATGGCGAGTGTGGGCCGGAGGTGGTCGAAGATGTGTGCAGTTCTGAGTGGGGGTGGAAACGGACGAGTGAGGGCCAGAGGTGGTAGCCGAAGATGTGTGCATTGTTCTGAAAGAGCTGACCAGGGGCGGAAATAGCCAAAGTGTGCAGGCTCTTTCCAAAGCTCGATACCTAGCCATGGGCAGTACAGCGGTGCTCAAATTAATGGCTGCAGCCATTAATTTGACAGACTGTCACTGAAACTGGCCCACTGAGCCATCGGCCCACTGGGAAACTCCCTGTATTCCCAATGGCCAGTCCATCACTGCTGAGAGGTGGCACTGATAGGCAGCACTGATAGGCACTGGAAGGTGAAACTGATAGATGGCACTGATGGGCACCAATCGGCAACAGTGGCACTGGTAGGGGTATAAGAGAGGCCTTCCTCATTTCCGGCTCTGCTACCAGGTATGTGATACTAGAGTAGTAGCTGGTGGCTTCTGTTGTGGGCTTGCATTGTTGTAAGCGATGCCATGCCATCATTCACAACAACACAACCCAACAGTTACTACTTCAGTATCTCTCTCTCTAATAGATTGCAACTGGCGGGTCAGTTTGAGCCCAGTCTTTCTTTTCACTACAAAGAAGGTGGCACATTGCTGCAATATTACATGGCAAAGCTGCAGAGTTTTTGTTTGGCAGATTTCAGAGGAGGTGGGGGTTGTTCGGGCCCTGTGTGCCCTGCTTTTCACACTCCATTCTCGTCCTGAATTTTGATTAAAGTGATTAAGTATTTGCCTCCTTATAAGCAGTATGGTTGGACAGTAGTAGAGGGAGGGAGTGTGCTATCCAACCATGGTGTTAAAAAAAACACTGCATAGGTTTGAATGGGACCAAGTATAATGCACACTGGGTCCCCTGGATTATTTAGCAAGCATTTTCAGTTTCTGGTGATACTGTATACAGTGAGGTATGATGTCAAGCATACTGAAAGAAAAGATTAGGGGCTGCATACACTTTAATAGCTAACCCCCCACCACTTTACCATTCACCACCCCATTAACCTATCAGAGTGAAGTGTAATACCTGGTATTTCCAAATTCTAAGCAGCATGTGACTCTCTTCCTTTGTCTCCCAATACAATGCCGAATGCTTAACCAGCATCGTACCAGGTCTGAGCGCTGTCATAAGGGAAAAGAGGGAGGGTCTTAGGCTCTATGTAAGCTTCTACAAAACTAACTGGAAGCTTACACAAAGCTTTCTTTATATATTCCAGCAGTAGGGGGGCAGCTATTATGTCAAACTGTTACTTTTTCCTACTTGGGCAAAATACAGTTTCATCTGAACCTTGCAGTGCACTAGCACATTTTACCAGCAGTTTGTTTTATTGGTGAAGTCAATAACTGCATCTTTCCTCTGCACTGAGAAAATCCTGGCAAAAAGGGGAAAACACAGTTTTTCTACAATGCATTTCCATCAATGACGGGTGACAACCTGGGCAAAATCAACCCTATTGCCCCTTAAATATATGCCACATATATGCCGTATACAGGGGCGGACTGACAACTCATGGGGCCCCCGGGCAATAGGAGATTATGGGGCCCCCGGGCAATAGGAGATTATGGGGCCCCCGGGCAATAGGAGATTATGGGGCCCCCGGGCAATAGGAGATTATGGGAGCTGAAGAACAGGGAGAGGTGGGGGTAAACACACCTTCCCCGTTCTTCTCTGTGTAAGGTGACCAGATTTTTAAAATGAAATCCGGGGACATATTTTTTGTTTACTAGTAATGGCAACAATCAGCGACTCTCTGCCCATTGCCGCCCGCCTCACAGCCTCTCAAGTCTTACTCTTCGTGCCCCGGCTACTACTGGGTGGGGAGCGGAGGAAGATCACTCCCCCAGGGAAGGCAAGGAGATAAGCAGGTGGCTGGCCAAGATTTGTGCCAAGGCAGAAGAACATGTGAGCGAAGCTAAATGGGCATGCGCCCGAAACTGAAGAAATATTCCCTCCACTCCGACCAGCACATGATCATCAGAAAGGGGCACAGATAATGGGAAAAATACAACCCCCCCTATGCTAGTAGGCACGGCAGAGAGCGGGGGGGGGTGTAATTCTAATTTTTTTATTTTAATTCTGCACTGACTGTCTTTGAAATTGCCCCTGCCCCCTATTAAATCCAATCTGGGGACAAAAACAGGGACAGACTTGGCCCAGGGACAGTGTCCTCAATCAGGGGACTGTCCCCTGAAACTGGGGATGTCTGGTCACCCTATCTCTGTGGGACTGTCATTGATCGTCTGTTCCCAGGGCCGTCTTTACCATAGGGCAAACAGGGGCAGCTGCCCAGGGCCCTGTCACTGTTGGGGGCCCAAAGCAGAGCCGCCCCGTTAAGCCCCTGTGTTGCCCACAAATCAGCGCTGAAAATCATCAGCGGCACGCAGTACTGCTACCCTTCCCAGTGTTTTAAAATGTACAGCACCCCTGGCTTCGCTTTAGAAATGCACTTCTCCCTTCCTGCCACTGGGTGCTGCTTGTATACTAAAGTGAATTAGAATGTGATTTTATAGCATCCCCAGTTTGCTCTTCCTGAGGCCGACTTCTTCTTCATGTCCTGCACTCCAAGGTATGTCACTGTTTGCTAATCTATATTGTAAATATAAGTTTACTCTCTGTATTTAACTGCTTGATGGGCTTATTTTGGGCCTGGCTGGTTCACATGTATGTGTTTTGGCGGCCCACATTTGCGCAGGCACAGCAGCCCATTCATTTGAATGGGCCGCCATGCCTGCGTTTCCTGCGAAGAAAAGCGCATGCCTCATGTAATAGGCACACCTATGCCCATCAAGCAATGAAATACAGCACTGTCTGTCCATTCTGCTGTCTGCTGTGACTTATCTGCAGTTCCTGCACTGTCAAACTTGCTGCATTTTTAGACGTTTAGATCACACTTTTAAAAACACAGTGCATTTGTGTGTGCAAGAACTGCAGGTAAGTAGCATGGTGCAAAAGCAGAATGGATTTCAAGGCAACTGTATTTTTAAAATGCTGAATGCACCTTTTTTCTGCAGGAAAGAAAGCTCTATTTGTGGGAAAAAAGGACGCCAATTTTGTTTGGCAGCCACGTCGCACGACCGCGCAATTGTCAGTTAAAGCGACGCAGTCCTGAATCGTAAAAAGTGGCCCGGTCATTGACCAGCAATATGGTCAGGGGCTGAAGTGGTTAAAAGCACATTATTATTGCTACTGGGTCAGTTTTCTTAGCTGTACTGCAAGACTTACATAATCAGCAACAATTGGGATTCACAATCGTTTCCAATAGAAAAAAAATGGTGGCTCTCGAATGACATTTGCCCCAACACAAAACACTGGCAAATGTACATATAATAGATTTTGCAATGTTGTCATTACACCCTACACGTACTTTGGTTGATTAACACGTGAAGGGTTAAGCAGGTGATCTTTAACCTTGGCCATTCAAATTTATTGTTTACCAGGAGTGGATGTTTGAGGAATTATCAGGAAATTAGTGAGAAATATTGCTGTCTCTGTAATTTTGCTTTTTCTAACCTTCTCCCTGTGAACTGGCTTCTAATGAGCAAAAACAAAGCACATCCAATTAATAAGGACCAAGGCATTTATTTCCTAGATCTAATTAACAACAGGAGAGTGTCCTTGGTGCGTTGTTGATGTCATAAAGCATCAAAGAACTGTAATGGGCCTCTATATGCGCACGTTCAGTATGAGTTTAGGAATGTAAAATGTGGTAATTAAGACGGCTCACAAATTACCCCAAAATTTCTCCATGCTCTCCTTAATGAAAAGAGGAGGAGGGTAGCAAGAGTGCTTGGATGCAAATGTGTGAGAGTTTTATTGTCTGCCTAGAGATTATAAGGATCCTTATTAGCAATTATTTAATCTTGCTTATTTTTCTAAATCGGAGACGTCCTGAGACATAATGAACTAATATACACAATTAAAGAGTTTTTATTTTTTTTATTTTTTTATTTCCCTTGTTATGCCATGATTACCCATTATAAAGTTTGGGAGTACAGCGGAACCTTGGTTTAAGAGTAACTTGGTTTAAGAGCATTTTGATTTGCGAGCAACTTTTTTTTTTTTTATTCTGACTCGGTTTGCGAGTGTTGACATGCAAGATGAGCAGAATTCAAGCTTAATAGGCCTGCAGTACCTCATTTGGCCTGAGGTACAGTACGGGGGCGTAGAAGCCGAGCAGAGCCGAAAAAAAGGCCTGCAGTACTTAATTTGGCCTGAGGTACGGGGACGCAGGGGCCTAGAAAAGCCAAACATTGGCCTGCAGTACCTCATTTGGCCTTATGTACGGGGTCGCAGGAAACAAGCCAAAGTGTCCTTGGGCCTTTTCGGACATTTCCCACCTCTGGCCACATTCGGTATCGCATCCCATTGAAGTCAATGCGGAACAAATTATTTTCGTTTCCATTGACTTCAATGGGAAAACTTGCTTTGATATGCGAGTACTTTGGATTACGAGCGTTCTCCTGGAACGGACTTGTAATCCGAGGTTCAACTGTACGAGTTTTAAAACGCATATTGGTCATACTGCATGTGCCAGCAAATGCCATTTCATATAAGGAACAGCAGGCTCTTCCTGAGATTGAGGTTACTTTAGTTAGGTGGCGTACACACGACCGAGAAACTCATCGGGCGAAACTCATCATTCCGCCCATCGAGTTTCCCGTTCAGCTGTCGAAAAGCTTGTCGAGCCAAATTTCCCCATAGAACAACGAGGAAATAGAGAGCATGCTCTCTTTTTGGCTCGACGAGCTTCCCGGCGGGTTGCTCGGCGAAAAGTGTACACACGACCGGTTTTCTCGGCAGAATACGTCTCCCATCGAGGTTCTCCCTGGATTCCTGGATTCTGCCGATTCGGTCGTGTGTACGGGGCCTTACACATATCAGTAAGGCACCACATAAAGACCAAATAAAAAGAGAAGTGATATTTGGAGCAGTATTAAATCCAAAGCAAACATTTAATATATAGCAAGGGAAGAACGATATCAACTATGGATAAAAGGTGCTTCACACCCCTGATAGAACTTGGAAAGAAGGAAAGATTAACCTAGGGGCTTTGTGTAGCAGCAATGAGTAAATAATGAAAATGAGATTTGTAAAAAAATATACATTTTATTAGAATGGACATAATGGTATTGGACGGGAAACCCGCCATTTAAAAAACACAGGACATGAGCTTAACAAATTATCAATAAAACTGGTACAAAATAGTATGAACGACCAAGGTAGAATTGAACAGAACAGTATATTTTCCACTATGGGCGCAAAAAGCCTCCAACGCGTTTCGACCTTAACAACTTAAGGACCGCCGCATGTACATTTACGTCGGCAGAATGGCACAGACAGGCACATCAACGTATATATACGTTGGTGCCTTGGGGGGGGATCGGGGGTCCGATCGGACCCCCCCGTACATGCGGCGGTCCACGCGGCTGTAGGAGCGATCCGGGGGTGAGGGGGCAGCTATTCGTTTTTGTCCGCCCCCTCCGGATCGCTCTCAGCCAATGCGCGTGCCCGCCCGCCCTGTCAGTTCCTCCGCCTGTGTAAACACAGGAAGGAGGAAGCGATGTGATCTCTCCCTCGGCGTTTTTTTCAACCACCGCTGAGGAGAGATCACCACACAGTAAGTCCTGCACCAACACTACACTACACACAGGCACATTTAACCCCCCCGATCGCCCCCCCCTCCCCCTGTCACAGTGTCACTAAATGCAGTAATCATACATGTATGATTACTGTATTTAGTGTCAGTGTGACAGGCAGTGTAAAAGTCAGTTAGTGTTAGGTTCAGGGTAGCCCTGTGCCCCCCCCTAATAAAGTTTTAACCCCTTGATCACTGCCCTAGTTAACCCTTTCACTCCCTATTGCCAGCGTCACTAAGCGATCATTTTTCTGATCGCTGTATTAGTGTCGCTGTTCCCGCTAGGTAGCTAATTTTTTTTTATTGCGATTTTTTTTTTACTAAAGACATGTGGCTAAATACATTTTGGCCTAAATGTTTGACTAAAATTTAGTTTATTGATTTTTCTTATAACAAAAAGTAAAAAATATTGATTTTTTTTCAAAAATGTCGCTGTATTTTTGTATATAGCGCAAAAAAAAAAATCGCAGAGGCGATCAAATACCACCAAAAGAAAGCTCTATTTGTGGGAAGAATAGGACGCAAATTTTGTTTGGGAGCCACGTCGCACGAAAGCGCAATTGTCTGTTAAAGCAACGCAGTGCCGAATCGCAAAAACCCCTTTGGTCATTTGGCAGCATATTGGTCCGGGTCTTAAGTGGTTAATAGTAGCGGTCTTCCTCAGGGGGCAATCTTTTTTTGCATGACCATAAATTCTATAAAAGAAACACATGTATATCAATGAAGATTGTTACAAAGCAATCAAACAAGGAGAGGGACATGCGCACCCACGCATATATATATTGCACATGCATGCACATGATCCTCACATGTGTATATAGTCATCATTGATCAAAATTGTATGCTACTTACCAAGGTAGGTGTCGGAAAGCGGAAACTGAGGTCAGCAGGTGAACCACATCGCCGGGAGCAGACCCTTCGTGGGTGCGCATGTCTCTCTCCTTGTTCAAATGCTCTGTAACAATCTTCATTGATATACATGTGTTTCTTTTATAGAATCTATGATCGTGCAAAAAACGATTGCCCCCTGAGGAAGACCACTACTAATAAGGTTGAAACGTGTTGGGGCTTTTTGTGCCCATAGTGGAATATATACAGTACTGTTAAATTCTACCTTGGTCATTCATACTATTTTGTAACAGTTTTATTGATAATTTGTTAAGCTCATGTCTTGAGTTTTTTAGATGGTGGTTCCAATACCATTATGTCCATTCTAATACATTTTTTTTTTTTACAAATCTCATTTTCATTATTTACTCATTGCTGCAACACAAAGTCCCTAGGGGTAATCTTTCCTTCCTTCCACATTTAATATATTGCGGCTTACCAATTCTTAGTAGTGATGGCTGCATTTGTTTTCCTTTTTAGGCTTTTCTTTCTTTTATTTTCATCTGGTGATCTGGCCAGTAAGTCTGCAAAAAAATAAAAAAAACATTTTAGAAAAAAAAGATGGGGGCACTGAAACACATTGAAAAGTCATGCATCAAAAAGCACATACAGAAACGCATTCAGAAAGCGTGTCTGGTGTGTGAACTGGCCCTTTGTATATAAATAGTAAGGAATATTTTAATAACTTTTTTTTTTCCTTTTTTTTTCTTTGCCTGGCGAAGAGAAAATGGCTACCACTTTTCTGTAGCTGTCCTCGTTCTCGCTGATGCAAAACTGCCTTGCAGCTGGTAATTTCTATTGAACTGTCTATGTGTCAGTGTCACACCACAAAAACGTTTATTAGATTCTGGAACTGAAAAGCACTGGAATGCACTGCACTAGTGTGAACTATGCCATTGATACCCATATAATGTACTTTCCATGCTTTTTTGATGCAGAATCATATTTTCCTGCTTGCGTAATTGGCTTGCTGATTTTCCCAGAAGATACAAGTCAGATTTCAGGCATCCCCTGCAACAAAAAATTTGATTTTTTCTTCATATTTACCTGTAAATTTCATTTATTTTAGTACATCACGGGACACATAGCAGCCATATACATTACTACCTGGGTTATGCGCCACTTATAGGTGAATGGACACTGGCAGAACAATCCACAAAGATCTCCCGCTGGCTTAGCCTATCTTAGTTACACTACGCCGCTGTAAGTTACAGCGGCGTATCCTTATCCACAAACAATTACCGCTGCAACTTACGGCGGCGTAGCGTAAATGGGCCGGCGTTCGCGGGTGTAATTCAAATGAAGAAGAGGTGGGCGCGTTTTGTTAAAATTATCAATGACCCGACGCAAACAATGTATTTTTTGAACTGCGAATGCGCCGGCCGTGGACGTATCCCAGTGCGAATGTGTGAAATCACGTTGCAAATTGTCAATAAAAACGACGTGAACGTAACTTACGCCCAGGCCCATTTCCGAACGATTTACACAAACGACGTAAGCGACGTCCAATACGACGCAGACCTGACGTCCATACTTAACATTGACTGCGCCTCCATATAGTAGGTTTATCTTTACACCGGAGATACGCTTACGCAAACGACGTAAAGGGAATGCGCCGGGCCGCTCGTACGTTCGTGAATTAGCGTAACTCGCTCATTTGCATATTCAAGCGCCCCTAGCGTCCAGCGTAAAATTACAACTAAGATACGACGGTGTAATAAAGTTAAACCAGTCGTATCTTAGGCCCCATACACACGAGCGGACAGATTTGTTCAAATCTGTCCGTCCGACAGATTTGAACAAATCTGTCTGCTGGGATTTTGGTTTGCTCGCGTGTACACACGAGCAAACCAAAATCCCCGCCAGCAGACGGCGCGCTGACGTGTCGGTGACGTTGACGCCGCCACGTCACCGCACCAGGAAGTAAACACTTCCGCGCGCATGCGTCGGATCCATTCACAGGATACGACGCATGTGCGGGAGGATATGTCCGCTGGTTTCCCGTACTAACCAGCGGACATATCCGACGGACAGGTTTGTAGCGGACAAATTTCAAAGCATGCTTTGAAATTTGTCCGATGGACAAATCTGTCCGCTAGCCCATACACACGATCGGAGATGTCTGCTGAAACGGTCCATCGGACCGTTTTCAGCGGACAAATTCGATCGTGTGTACGAGGCCTTAGTGTATTTCCGGCGTATCTTGTTTTGTGGATACAAAACATAGGGAAGCATAGGGAAGCATTTTGTGGATACAAAACAAAGATACGCCGGCGGGAAATTGAAATTATGTTGGTGTATCTGTAGATACGCCGGCATAATTTCTTTGTGGATCTGGCCCAGAAAGTCCCCCTCTAAATAACCCCTCACATACAGGAAGTACTTGTATTTCACAGATAAGTATGAAAAAAAAATCCAATTTCTTTTTCATACATCACGGGACACAGAGCAGGCATCTACATTACTATCTGGGACGTCTCAGACCAATCCCTTTGAGGAGAGGGAGACAGAATGTATGAATACAACCATCAGATTTATATAGCAGCCTGTAAGGGTCCTTTCACACGGAGCGGACCGTTTTTGGTACGCCCCCCGTGTGCGTCCGTCGGCTCAGCGGGGATCATCCGTAAATCCCCGCTGAGCTGTCAGTGGACAGGGCGGTCCCCGCACACTGTGCAGAGACCGCCCTGTCTCTCCTCCGCTGTCCCCTATGGAGAATCGGATGAATACGGACCGGGTGTCCGTATTCATCCGATCCGATCCTTCAGACGGAAGAAAAATAGGGTTTTCTTCCGTCTGAAAAACCGGATCCTGGCGGAGGCGGGTCATTGCAGACGTTAGCGGATGCTCATCTGCTAACGGCCATGATCCCATAGGGAAGCATTACAAGTCTGTTTACGGACTTGTAATAAACGGACCGTTTGTCCGCACATGTGAAAGGGGCCTAAGACACTACAACCAAAAGCTGAGTCTTCCGCTGCCCTAACATCAACCTGATAAAACCTTCTGAACGTAGGAACCAAAGACCAAGTAGCGGCTTTGCCAATCCCTGCCACTGATGCCTGATGGCGAAAAGCCCAGAAGGTACCAAAACCCCTGGTAGAATGAGTTCTTACCCCAAAGGGACGAGTTTTACCTTTCAGGCCGTAAGCCTGGGTGATTAACTGGCGAATCCAAAGGGAAATCAATGCCTTGGAAGCCATTTGCACCTTCTTGGGGCCTTCAGGGATAGCACAGCCAGGTAGGGTCCTCCCACTGTGCGGCTCCAGGCCTCACAGACAGGCAGGGCTTCCACCTCCCTGTCATTGCTGCCGCTACCACGATCCACTTGCTTCTGAGTACCCCTGCTCGCTGATCCAGGCTTCCCCTGGATCCCTCTCACACCAGGTAAGAGCCTTACTGGGACCATTGACGACCGTCCTTTTTAGGACAAGGCGCTGCAAAACACCCACGCCCCACAGCTCTCCCCTGCTCCTTTCCCCCCCTCCTCGGTTGCCCCCCCACCACCGGCCCGCCGCTAGCCCCGCCATTTCGGGTGCTTTTTCTTAGATAACCGCGCCAGCCTGTGGGGAATCGCGGGCGCCGCAATCTAGGAAAGACCGCGGCTTCGCTTGTGGCCTAACGCCGCGCCGCTTCCCACACGCTGCTAACACCTCTTAATAGGCCACCCATCCTCACCAGCCTCCGCTACCCTCGGGCGCTGTGTTTCTTTGCCTCCGCGCCGGTCGCTGGGGATTCGCGGCAGCCGCGACTCAGGAAAGGCCGCGGCTTCATCCGCGGCCTAGCGGCGTGCCGCTCCCCACCCCCAACTATCGGCACCTATTGCTTTAATCGGGCCAGAAAGCCCCCCCTACCCCAGTAGAGCCCCCTTGCCCCCCGATCATCCTTCTCAGCCCCCCAGGCGGCACAGACAGTGGCCCACTTAGCCTGGTACCCCCCCAGCCTGGATCCTGCTGCCAGGCCATCTTGCTCCACCCAGCCCTATCTCCCCCCTTTCAAATTCATTTAAAACTTGATCCAGGGCTTAACCCGATCGCCTCTTTAGGGGTCAGGAAGGATTTTTTTTCCCTACCACAGCATATTGGCGCAGCGTGGTCAGGTTTTTTTTGCCTTCCTCTGGACCAAGCTAGGATCAGAGGATTCAGTTATCCTTGAGAATCCACCCCCCCCACCCCTTTTTTCCACGGCGGCCATGGTTAATCGGCAATACTCGGCGGAGAACATTTGGGATCTGGATCGATTTGCCGCAATTCTGCCGGCCGCCACCAAAAAAGCCCTAAGAAATCTGCGACTTTTGAGGATCGATCGATGATCGACTACCAAAAATCGCAGCCATTTACCCCAGCCTAAGCACATATTATGTGCTTTGATCAACACTAGATCGGCAGTAAAACACCGATTAGAAATCCATGATTTCTTATTGCAACATGACTTAGACTACCTCTTTATTACAGAGAGCTGGCTCACAGCCGACTGTAACACCATTCTAGGAGAATTGGTGCCAGAAAACTACCGTATTATAATGGAAAATAGAATAGGGCAAAGAGGAGGAAGATTGGCTGTGATCCATAAGACGCATCTTGCAATCACAAAACCAAGCCTTCAAAACCCTCTTCCATTCATGGAAACCCTTACTCTTCAACTGCAAGTAAACTGCCAGGAGACCGTCCGGATTCTACTCTGCTATAGGCCACCCGGCCCAAAATCGCAGCTTCTCCCATCATTGACGGACTTTGTCTCCACCTATACCCTGAACAGCAAACACCTTTTGCTGCTCGGGGACTTCAACCTCTGGGCCAACTCCCCGCAAGACCCCATTGCCGAGGCCTGCATCGACCACCTGGAAGGATTAGGGCTTCAGCAACTAGTATGTGGGCCCACACATGCTTCAGGTCACACGCTCGATCTTATTTTCAGACAAGATCTGGAAATAAAAATCTTGGAAAATGAACCATTGCCATGGACAGATCACCATGCAATTAAATTCATTATTTCTGAATTCCCCCCCCTAACAAAAACATCAAATCCAGTGACAACACACTGGACCAGATGTCAGAAGAAGCTCCACTCGGAACTCTTCAAAGCCACGTTAGGGGAAAAAATAAAAACAATTCAGCCGCACCAAACGGCGGAAGAAACACTGGAGGCCATAAACACAGCACTATTGCAGTCAGCTGACTTGATAGCGCTGAAACGAAAGACCCAGACCCGGAAAAATAACTCCAGCTGGTTCAACAACCAGCTGGCGTTACTGAAGCAAGAGCGCAGAAGAGCAGAAGCCGCCTGGAAAAGAAGCTCTTCAGATGAGAACCTCTCGATCTACAAGGCAATAACCAGAAAATACTACAAGCAAATCTTCGAGGCCAAGAAAAACTATTTTTCTGAGGCTATCAACGGTACCCTAAACCGCCCCCGCAAACTCTTCAAGCTGGTCACTCAGACCATGAATCCAAGATGTCTTGAAGCCCCCAACTTGGATACACAAGAATTTTGCGATGAGTTATCGGATTGCTTCACTAACAAAATTGAGGCAATCCGGCAAAGCATTCAGCAAAACAATTTCTCTCCTAGCCCCCCCGTAGTTATTTACACAACACCTGCAGTAATTCACCACAGTTAGGTGAGTTCACGCTGGAACCCATCTCCATTCAGACCACTAAAAATATCATCGGCACTCTGCGCAACAGCACTGCGCCAAATGATATTATCCCCACCAAACTGCTGAAAGAATGCGCCGACATCCTGGCACCTCCTGTCACGCAGCTTATCAACCAATCCTTCAGGGAGGGCATAATGCCCTCCTAGCTGAAGGAGGGCATTATTCATCCCATCTTGAAGAAAGCCACCCTGGATCCTAAGGACCCACTTCACTGGCGCCCCATAACAGGCCTAAATGTTCTCTCCAAGGTAATGGAGAAAGTAGTGGTACAGCAGCTGCAACAGCATCTAGATACCCACAACTTACTCGATCCATTTCAATCAGGATTCCGTCCCGGTCACGGGACGGAAACAGCATTGCTTAAGATATGGGTTGACGTTCTCGAGGCCGCAGACGAAGGAGAATCTTCACTTCTGGTTCTGCTGGACCTAAGAGCAGCCTTTGATACAGTAGATCACAAGCTGTTATTGACTCGGCTGGCTAAAATAGCCAAAGTCGCAGAAAGTGATCTATCCTGGTTCTCCTCTTTTTTGGAAAACCGATCGCAAATAGTGAAGCTAGGACCCTTCACTTCTGAAAAACGCACACTATCGTGCGGGGTCCCTCAAGGATCTCCCCTGTCGCCGATGTTATTCAACATCTATGTGCGTCCTCTTTTCGAAATCATCAGCAGCCAAAAACTGCTATATCACTCATATGCAGACGACACGCAACTGTACTTCCGCATTTGCAATAAAAAGGATCACCACCTCAATCTAGAGACCTGTCTCTCTTTGATAGAGGACTGGATGACAAAGAGTTATCTCAAACTCAACGGAGCGAAAACAGAACTTCTTCTGTTTCACGCCAAGCGTAGGAATCAACCGGCAACAACTTGGATCCCCCCGCCCATTCTGGGCAAAATCATCACCCCTAGCGCCAAAGTCAAAAGTCTTGGGGTCATCTTTGACTCCTACATGACAATGGACGCACAAATAGGGTCAGTAGTCAGCGGATCTCACCATCTGCTGCGCCTACTACGCAGACTCACTTCTTTTATTCCCAAGAAAGACATAGCGGTCGTGGTGGGAGCAATTGTAAACTCCAGACTGGACTATGCAAATGCCCTTTACCTCGGACTCCCCAAGTACCAAATCGCTCGTCTTCAAGTCGTTCAAAATACGGCCGCCAGACTTGTTACTGGGAAAAAACCCTGGGAATCAATCTCACCTTCACTGAGATCCCTTCACTGGTTACCAGATAAAGACAGAATCACCTTTAAAGCACTCTGTCTAACGCATAGATGTATCCATGGGAATGCTCCCCATTATCTATGCGAAAAAATAAAAGCTCACAATCCCAATCGTATTCTACGATCCACCAATCAAAATCGGCTTCAGATACCGAAAGCCAGATACAAGTCCAAAGGAGACAGGAGATTCGCTGTCCAAGGTCCCAGACTATGGAACGCCTTACCAGCCAGCATTCGGTTGGAGGAAAACCACTTAGTCTTCAGGAGAAAGATCAAGACTCATCTCTTTTGATCTCAAAGGAGACAGGAACAACAAGCGCCCAGAGGCGATTTACTTCGCATGTGCTGCGCTATATGAGTTTTCATTCATTCAGACAAAACAAAAAAACGCATCAGAACTTCTGATGCTTGCAGAACTTTCTGACCGCCCACACCACATACAAAAGTTGCAACTGTTTCTCCTCTGGCGAACCAGACTGAGAGAAAAAAAAAAGATGATATAACAATATCTTGATTTAAACCAAAAACCACCTTAGGCAGAAAAGGGCCTAGCACCACCTAATCATGGTGCAAAATCAAATACAGCTCTCTATCGGAAAGAGCAGCCAGTTATGAGAACTTCAAGACACCGGTGAAAAAACTGAGGTGCTTCCTGTATGTGAGGGGTTATATAGAGGGGGACTTTCTGTCTTTTTTGTTCTGGTGCGTATTCACCTCTAGGTGGCGCATAACCCAGATAGTAATGTATATGGCTGCTCTGTGTCCCGTGATGTACGAAAAAAAATTTTTGGCCGACATACTTTCAATAGGAAATTACAGCTAAAGGGATGCATGCCCTGCAATTTTCCTCATTAGAGCCCTGCAGTTGCACGGCTGATTGATATTAACCACTTAACCCCCGGACCATATTGCTGCCCAATGACCAGTGCACTTTTTGCGATTCGACACTGCGTCGCTTTAACTGACAATTGCGCGTCATGTGACGTGGCTCCCAAACAAAATTGGCGTCCTTTTTTTCCCACAAATAGAGCTTTCTTTTGGTGGTATTTGATAATCTCTGCGGTTTTTATTTTTTGCGCTATAAACAAAAATAGAGCGACTATTTTGAAAAAAATTCAATATTTTTAACTTTTAAATATATGAATTTTTTATTTTTTTCCTCAGTTTAGGCCGATACGTATTCTTCTACATATTTCTACATAAAATCGCAATAAGCGTTTATTGATTGGTTTGCGCAAAAGTTATAGCGTTTACAAAATAGGGGGTAGTTTTATGGCATTTTTATTATTATTATTTTTTTTACTAGTAATGGCGGCGATCAGCGTTTTTTTCAGTACTGCGACCTTATGGCGGACACTTCTGATCAATGCTATAAAAATGCATTGGATTACTATAAAAATGCCATTGGCAGTGAAGGGGTTAACACTAGGGGGCGGGGAAAGGGTTAAGTGTGTTCCTGGGTGTGTTCTAACTTTATGGGGGGGTGGACTCACTAGGGGAAATCACTGATCTTCTGTTCATACATTAGGGGTCAATTCACAAAGAGAAACGTTATTGGTTTTCTTCAGTTGTTGAATTAGCACTCCTTATTTAACGCTAGCAAACATGGTTTTCACGAAAGCTATAATCGTTATTTACCATAGTCGTTATGGTTTTCAACTGACTCTTTATCCAATCGGTATGCTAACTACTCAGAAGTTATTATTAAGATTTGGGACGTTAAAATAACTCTTAAGATCGTTAAATAATGCTGGAGAGATGCATTCTGGGAGCAGAAGGGGAGGAGAACAGCTGCATGTGGAAAAGAGCAGATACAGAGAGAGAGAGAGAGACACAAGCAATACACATGGAGATTGAGCATGTGATGTGCAAAACTTCTAGTGTGTGCTTTTCTAAAGCCATGTGTATTTCCTCATACAGAGAATAAATCATGGGAGATGATAATCGGAATTTAGCTATCACCTGGGTTTTCAGAAAAGTCATCCAAAATAGTATGAATACACGTTTATAAATCTGAACAACATTCTAACGTGTTCTTCTTCGCCTCTGGATAATTTTAAGTTCAAATAGAGCATGGTTCCATCTTGCCCAACACTACTAAAAACTTCACTACACTACAAAAATCGCCAAAAGCTTCCTCTAACAACAAAATATCGCCTGGGAAATGTCATAACGCCACCCTGAGAGAGGTGTTAATTTAACGATTGCTTAACGATCGATAACTGTCAAAAAAATCTTTGTGAATTGCACTTCTTTACATATTTAACGATTTGACTCTTTAAAATAACGATTTGACTCTTTAACCACTTAAGGACCCTGCACTGTATATATACGTCCTCTTTTTAAAGATGGATATCTCGGTAACGGCAGCAGCTGCTGCCACAACCGAGATATCCATCTCTTCAGTGCAGGGTCCTGTGTACAATAACGGCGGTCTCCGCGGCGGATTCGCCACGAGATCGCCGTTATCGGTGACCGGAGAGGTGCCCCCCCCCCTCCCGCCGCTTTCCCGTGCTCTCCGCCGCTTACCGTTGCCGTCGGTAGCGGCGGAGGCGATCGGGTCTGTGCGGCTCCTCTGCTGGGATACGAGTGAGGGAAAAATCGCCCCCACCCGTTCCCCATAGCAGCGCTGGGCGGAAGTGACGTCAAAACGTCATTTCCGCCCACTGTCTTAAAGAGACATTTTCTTTTTAAGGCTATTTAAAAAATGTCATTTTCCTTTTTTTTTTTTTTTTTTTCTTTTTAAGCCTAAATATGAGATCTGAGGTCTTTTTGACCCCAGATCTCATATTTAAGAGGACCTGTCATGCTTTTTTCTATTACAAGGGATGTTTACATTTCTTGTAATAGGAATAAAAGTGATCAATTATTATATATTTTTTTTTTTCAGTGTAAAAAATGTTAAATTAAATACAAATAAATAGGAAAACAAAAAAAAAAATGTTTAAAGCGCCCCGTCCCGACGAGCTCGCGCGCAGAAGCGAACACATATGAAAACGGTGTTCAAACCACACAAGTGAGGTATCGCCGCGATCGTTAGAGCGAGAGCAATAATTCTAGCCCTAGACCTCCTCTGTATCTAAAAAAATGCAACCTATAGAATTTTTTAAACGTCGCCTATGGAGATTTTTAAGGGTAAAAGTTTGACGCCATGCTACGAGCGGGCGCAATTTCTAAACGTGACATGTTGGGTGTCATTTTACTTGGCGTAACATTATCTTTCACAATATATAAAAAAATTGGACCAAATTTATTGTTGTCTTATTTTTTAATTCAAAAAAGTGTATTTTTTCCAAAAAAAGTGCGCTTGTAAGACCGCTGCGCAAATACGGTGTGACAAAAAGTATTGCAATGACCACTATTTTATTCTCTAGGGTGTTAGAAAAAAAAAATATATAATGTTTGGGGGTTTTACGTGATTTTCTAGCAGAAAAAACTGTTTCAGTCTTGCAAACACCAAAACTGAAAAACACCCAAGGTCCTTAAGTGGTTAATAAGGATCCACACCTTAAAATATCGGTTCTGTGTAGTGAAACGTTATTTGATTATTTTTCAAAGCGTTAAATCATTTAGTGAATTGAACTAGCTTCAATAACGTGCAAAATCGTTAAAATAACACCCGCAATCTGAAAATAAAGCTTTGTGAATTGACCCCATTGTATGAACAGAAGATCAGCGTTTCCCCCGCTGACAGGACCGGGAGCTATGTGTTTACACACATAGCTCCCGGTCCCCGCTCTGTAACGAGCAATCGCGTGTGCACGGCGGCGATCGTGCCTGCCGGGCACCCGCACAGGACTCGGGGGCGCACGCGCCCCCTAGCGACCGCAGAAGTGCCGACGTAGAGCTACGAACTCTCGCCCAGGAGAGCCGACCTGCCGCCGTATAACTGCGGCGGCTGGTCAGCAAGCAGTTAATAAAACCACTCCCATTAGATTCACTTTCCCATATGGAAGCAGACAAACACACAGGGCTTTCTTCAGAATAACAAAAGTAAGGAATCTGCAACAAAGTTTGTTAAAATCCTTGTACAAAGATCACCCAGGGGGAATGTTTTTTTCTCAACAAAAGTTGAGTTATGCTTTAAATTTTGTAACCTAATTGATTGGCCATGTTGGAAATAGAAAGGTTGGACTGCTTCTTCGGTTGCAGCCCTGCTACATTACCAATAATACCCCAGTTGTCAGAAACCAAGGAGTTCACTACCAAAAAGTACAACAGATCTCTGTAGCAAGCTTAGCTGGTCCTCAGGAGATTGAATGGGATACATTAAAACTCCAACTTTCTTTTCTCTAGAACTGAATGAAATAGATAGCATAGATCAGTGGTCTCCAAACTGTGGCCCAGGGGCCGGATGTGGCCCTGTGCTTGCCTATATCTGGCCCTTGGGGCAATATTCCACCAACTGACACCAATGACGGGCCACCATTCACACTACTGCTACTGACACCATCAATGGAGTACTATTCTCTTCATTGATATCAAAAATGGGTCACTATTTCCCTCATTAAAACCAATGATGGGGCACTGATTCCAGGGAATTTTCTAGTCGACATCGAGGGTGGGAGAAGGCATCGAGGGAGCTTGGAGGAGGATGGCTGACCTGAGAAAGGTAAGTACCGGGTGGGGGGACAAACAGGCAGTATTTGATGGGACAATCTGATGGCATTTACGGGGGAAAATTGGTGGCATTTTACGGGGCAAACTGGCAGCATTTTATTAGGGCTGTGGAGTCGGTAGATAAATGTTCCATTAAAACTTTTTTTTTAATTCCAATTTAAATTTAGTAGGATTTGGAGTCGGTGCATTGTTTGTCAACTCCAGGTACCCAAAATTTCCTCCAACTCTGACTCCTCGACTCCGACTCCACAGCACTGCCTTTTTTGCGGCAAACTGGTGGTATTTGAGGGGGAAAACCGGTGGCAATTGAGGGGCACAGTAGCAACAATGGATGTCACAGTGGCAACAATTTATGGGCACAATGAGGCTGCAATTGATGTTTTTTTTTGTTTGTTTGTTTGCGCCCCCCAAAAAATGTTGAGCATCAGCCGCCACTGGGTTTGGCCAAGCCAGGTGCATGATGCCTGGCTTATCTCTACTTGTATAAATATTGTAACACCCAATGAAATCGGCCCTCCAGCAAGCTCCGCCCCTCTAGCTGCAGTGAAACTACAAGTCCCATGAGGCATTGCGAGACCCAGACAAAAAAAAATATTTTCTTCACACGGCTTACAAAATTCACATTTTAAGCTGATTGGTTTTTAATGTTAATTTTCTAAGCCATGTGAGCAAAAAAAAAGAAAAGACGGATATTTACTGGTTGTTACAGGCAACAGCGCCAATTGGTTTTTTTTAACCACTTAAGGACCGCCTACTGCACATTTACTTCGGCAGAATGGCACGGCTGGGCACATCAACGTATATATACGTTGATTTTAGTACCCAGCCGTGGGTCACGGGCGCGCGCCCACGGGCGCTTGCCCGCGACCCGGTCCGAAGCTCCAGGGATTCGCGGACCCGATCGCCGCTGGAGTGCGGCGATCCGTCCCTGGAGCGGAAGAACTGGGAGAGCCTGTAATAGGGGGACGCGATTGATGACGTCACACCTACAGCCACACCCCCCTACAGTTGTAAACACACACATTAGGTCACACATCCCCTACAGCGCCACCTGTGGTTAACTCCCAAACTGCAACTGTCATTTCCACAGTAAACAATGCAATTTAAATGCATTTTTTGCTGTGAAAATGACAATTGTCCCAAAAATGTGTCAAAATTGTCCGAAGTGTCCGCCATATTGTCGCAGTCATGAAAAAAATCGCTGATCGCTGCTATTAGTAGTAAAAAAAAAATAAATAATAAAAATGCAATAAAACTATCCCTTATTTTGTAAACGCTATAAATTTTGCGAAAACCAACCGATAAACGCTTATTGCGATTTTTTTTACCAAAAATACGTAGAAGAATACGTATCGGCCTAAACTGAGGAAAAAAAATGTTTTTTTATATATTTTTGGGGGAAAAAGTAAAAAATATTGCATTTTTTTTTAAATTGTCGCTCTATTTTTGTTTATAGCGCAAAAAATAAAAACCGCA
The DNA here is from genome assembly GCA_029574335.1 of Rana kukunoris. Taxonomy (NCBI): domain Eukaryota; kingdom Metazoa; phylum Chordata; class Amphibia; order Anura; family Ranidae; genus Rana; species Rana kukunoris. The sequence goes on from CM056057.1 coordinate 27,959,255, forward strand.
GAGGTGATCAAATACCACCAAAAGAAAGCTCTATTTGTGGGGAAAAAAGGACGCCAATTTTGTTTGGGAGCCACATCGCACGACCGCGCAATTGTCAGTTAAAACGACACAGTGCCGAATCGCAAAAAGGGGCAAGGTCCTTTACCTACATTTTGGTCCGGGTCTTAAGTGGTTAAACACTTCACCCCCGGAGCATTTTGCTAATGACCAGAGCACTTTTTTACGGTTTGGCACTGTGTCGCTTTAACTGACAATTGCGCGGTCGTGCGACGTGGCTCCCTAACAAAATTGACGTCCTTTTTTCCCCACAAATAGAGCTTTCTTTTGGTGGTATTTGATCCCCTCTGCGGTTTTTACTTTTTTGCGCTATAATCAAAAAAAGAGCTACAATTTTTTTTTTTTAAAAGCAATATTTTTTACTTTTGTTATAATAAATATCCCCAAAAAAAATCTAAAAACGTTTAGGCCGATACGTATTCTTCTACCTATTTTTGGTAAACAAAATCACAATAAGCGTTTATTGATTGGTTTGCGCAAAGGTTTTAACGTTTACAAAATAGGGGATAGTTTTATGGCATTTTTTTTTTTACTAGTAATGGCGGCGATCAGTGATTTTTATTGTGACTGCGACATTATGGCGGACACAAATGACACTTTTGATGCCATTTTGGGACCATTGTCATTGATACAGCGAACAGTGAAATAAAAATGCTGTGTAAATGACATTGGCAGTGAATGGGTTAACCACTAGGGGGCGCTAAAGGGTTTAAGTGTGTCCTAGAAAGTGATTCTAAATGTAGGGGGGATGGGCTGTGTGTGACACGACACTGATCACCGCTCCCAATTACAGGAAGCTGTGATCAGTGTCCTGTCACTAGGAAGACTGGGGAAACGCCTGGTTTACATCAGCATCTCCCCATTCTTCCTCTCCGTGAGACAATCGTGGGTATACATCGAGTCCGTAGGACCCATGGTCGGACTCACGGCGGGCGTGCACGTCCACAATGCCGTATCTTAAAGAAGACGTACAGGTGTAGGGTGACCACGTGTCCGGGATTGTCTCTTAATTCATATTTGTGTCCCATGTCCCAGGCACCTTCATTCTGGGACAATACAGTGTCCCCGAATCAAATAAGGAAGCACAGCCACACTAATAAACGGCTCAGACGGGTGGCGGATCTTCTTGGCTCGGGCCAGGTCGGCTTGGCTTGGGCAGGTCTACTCTGCTCCGGAGGGTCGCATGACATGAGCAAAAACACGTGCGTTGCACTGCAAGCAATGCTAATGTACAGATTGCTGCTCATTGCACTGTTCACTTTTTTTATTGAAATGTCACACAGCCATACTTTATGTCAGCGCACACTGCCCACGCAGTGACATTTCATAAAGTTTTATTGGCCGACATGAGGTTACTGGGCTGCACTGGAAAAAGAGCACGTACTCCCTTACTTTTTCAGCGCTCACTGCATGCACAGCACAGCAAGGCAGTGAATTGATCCCCCCATTTGTCTTGCCTTGTGGTGGGGGTGTGGTGGGACTGAGCTGGACCAGCCGCCCAATGCAGTCCCACTGCACCTGGCGTGAATGGACCCTAAAGCTGACCAAAGTCGGATTGAAATTTGACTGGTTAAGCAGGAACATCTACGGCCGATCCTGTTCATGAGAAGTCCATTTTGAGTGCCATGCCCTATCATCAACCACGCCAAAAAGAATTGGGGAGCCTGTGCTAGTTGTATTTTTCTGAGTTGTTTAATCTGGGGTGAAGCACTTGATGGTGGAGTGATGTGATCACTCGTTGATGCGGTGATGTGATCACTTGGAAACTGGAGGGCGACATGGCAGCGCCTTTTCATGGTTCTGTATGAAAGAAACAATGCCAACCCTAACACCTAATGGCAGGATCATGTCCTTACTCATTGGGCTGGGTCGTGTATCCTGTACGTTAACAGGTTTTGGACCCCTTGGAGGTGCGACGATGGGTCTAGGAAGGGTGATGTTATCACTCTGTGGGGTGATGTTATCACTCAGCGTGGTCATGAGTCTTTCGTAGTTTGAGAAAACTCCAAATTGAGTCGAGACGTCTGAGTGTGCGGTTTTTCCTGCGCTTATTTGTCTGGGGTGAAGCACTTGATGATGGGGTGATGTGATCACTCATTGATGGAGTGATATTATCACTTGGAACCTGACGGGCGACATGGCAGCGCCTTTTCAGGTTCTGTATGGAAGAATCAAAGCCAACCCCAACACCTGATGGCAGGATTATGTCCTTACTCATGGGGCTGGGTGGCGTATCCTGTACGTTAACAGTTTTTGGACCCCTTGGTGGTGTGATGATGAGTCTAGGAAGGGTGATGTGTGCAAGTGGTATCTCGCGCCAAAATAATTGTGTAATAAAACAGCTGCTACCCTAAAATAATCAGTGATTACCTAAGATTTGGAATGGGGGGTGGGTGCGCTAATATACAAACATAATAAAAAACAATACATACATAGGTGTAAGTATAACTGTTAAGATACTAGATGATCTAGCGTGAAAGTCCATATAAACCTTTGGTGTCAAACGATAAAGAATCAACATAAAAGGCACACACGTGATATAAAATACAAATTGAATGTGCAAATTAAATACGAGTGTGAAAAAATATAATATAATCCGTGAGTCCATATAAAGAAAACAGGTCAGATCAAGTCCGATATTCATATGATGTGTAGTCCACCTTCACCAATAACTATATTTCACACCCAAGGTGAATGAGTGAAATGGTTCCTTACCAGATGGACATGACCCTTAATTTGTTAACAAAAGAAGGAGTCATGAACAGCTTGTGCAGCAAAGCCTGCAATTGCAAACGTGTCCTGGCGCTGGATATGCTTATGTTCAGATGGATTCCAATATTCACATGTAATAATAGAATAATGCCAACATAGTGTAATCCGTTTAATATAATTTAAAAAGGTATAAAACTGCCAATTGGCTGCTTACATTAAGTTGTGCCCCAAACCCGGCACTGAGGCTAAGTCGCGTGGGAGATAGATTACTGATCCCGGGCGCTAGACAGATGATTCTGGCGTGCGTTCCATTCAGTTGAGGTACGGAACCAGCGGGACAGGAAGTGACGAGTGAAGCGTGGATGCGTACCGCCTCGACGTACGTTTCGTTGTGAACGTCTTCAGGAAGCGTCTACAGTTATACTTACACCTATGTATGTATTGTTTTTTATTATGTTTGTATATTAGCGCACCTAGGAAGGGTTATGTTATCACTCGGTGTGGTGATGTCACAAGTCTTTTGTGGTTTGAGAAGACTCCAAATTGAATCGAGACGTCTGAGTGTGCCGTTTTTCCTGCGTGGATTTATCTGGGGTGAAGCACTTGATGATGAAGTGATGTTATCACTAGTTGGTGGGGTGATATCATCACTTGGACACTGGCAGGTGACGTAGCTCTGCCTTTTGGGCTTGAGTGGTGGAGTTTCTGTGTAACCATCTATGCCACCCCTAGCACTTGATGGCAGGATTGTCGGCTTGAGTGGCGGAGACTCTGTGTAACCCTCTATGCCACCCCTAGCACTTGATGGCAGGATTTTCAACCTGAGTGGTGGAGTCTGTCTATGTCTTACTTGAAGTGTTGAGCAGAATATGCCATATTCGATTTCGCGATATATCTCGAATATATAGTCGAATATTCAAGATATATTCGTTAAATGCGAATATTCGCGATATTTTTTGGAAATGAAATGATTGCGAAATTTCGCCATTGCGAATGCGAATGCGAATGAAATTTCGAGAAATGCGGAAGGAGCACTCTGATTGGCTCAGAATATTCGTGATATTTTATAATACAAAATAATTGCGAAATTTCGAGAAATGCGGAATGGAGCACTGTGATTGGCTCAGAATATTCGTGATATATTACAATACAAAATAATTGCGAATATTCGGCAAATGCGGAAGGAGCACTCTGATTGGCTCAGAATATTCTTGATATTTTATCGTAATTTCGCAAAAATGCGAATGAGAAATTGATTGCGGAATTTCGACAGTAACACTCTGAAATCGAATATATGTGTTATTTTAGCTAAAAACAATATTGCGAATTTCTCGAAAATAATCGCGAGATATCGCTATTGCCGAATAATCGCATTGCGATTTTTCGGCAATATAAAATGATCGCTGCAGCTACTCGGCCCAAGGTCTCTAATCATACCAGCAATGCTTTTAGACGTCGATGGGGATCTCTAGGATGTGATCTGTTCTAAAAAAAAATTGAAAAAATACTAATATTCGAAATAGCGAAAAATCACCGCGAAATTCGGAATATATCGCGAATACTCGAATATGCCATATTCGAGCCGAATAGTCGCAATACGAATATTCGTGAGCAACACTACTTACTTCCTGTAAAATCAGAGGCTTGATATGATCGGCACTTGTGAGCCGTTGACGGACGGTGTTATTCATGAGTCCTTTTCTGATTTCCGCCATTGTCAGTTGGGTAAAGTAATCACTCGATGAAGTGCTATCACTACTTGTTGCTGGGCTGTGGTGAACACTCTTTGGTGGGGTCATGTTGTCATTTGATGGTGGGAAAAATTGGTTGATTGACTTGAATAATAATATGAACAGCACCAGCAGTGCTACAAACAGCAGCAGCTGTGCGAGCAGCATCAGCTTTATTACGAAAAATCCCCTGAAAGAGTTCTGACCAAAAATATTCTTCATCAGTGCTTGTAAGCAGGGGTGGCCCTTCATTCTCTAAGGCCGCCCCCTCGCTGGACCAAAGAAAGTTGAAGTTGGCCAGCCCTTCATAAATGACTTCAATCAATCAGATTCAGGAAAATCAAATATTGTCCTAATATCCTGGCCAGGTCATTTCTCTGCAGGATGTATTTCAGAATGATGCTACTTATCAGGAGTGTTATCTTACACCAGTATGCACTGGTGGCCAGTAATGAAAACCAGCTGGAGGATTCTGGTGGGCCGTTAGCCATTTCTTTTACCAAATCGTCCACTTCCTGCTCTGTTGATTTGATGGGTAACGGCTTCACCTTCTTCTGGATCTCTGGAGGGTAATTTTCCATTCCTCTGTCCAAGTCGTCCACTTGCTGCTCTGTGGACTTTATCTTAGACCCCTCAACCAGAATGTGGCTTTCTGAGGGGTCATTTTCTGTTTCTCTGTCCAAGTCGTCCACTTGCTGCTCTGTGGACTGGATCTTGGACTCCTCCACCAGAATGTGGATGTCTGGGGCTTTTTAAGTAATCTTTTTGTTTTTCTGAACATAAAAATATTTTAAAAAACCCTGAACTCTCCCCTGGCTCCCCTATTGAGTTCACAGTCTCCTCCTCTAGCATGTGAATCTCTGGAGGGTCATTTTCCATTCCTCTGTCCAAGTCGTCCACTTGCTGCTCTGTGGACTTTATCTTAGACACCTCAACCAGAATGTGGCTTTCCAAGGGGTAATTTTCTGTTTCTCTATCCAAGTTGTCCACTTGCTGCTCTGTGGACTCGATCTTGGACTCCTCCACCGGAATGTGGGTATCTGGGGCTTCTTGGGATACTTTTTTATTTTATAACCATGGATAGAATATTTTGAAAACCCATGGAATTTCCCCATGCGTCTCCGTTGTCTTCGCAGTCTCCTCTTCTATCACGTTGATCTCTGGAGGGTCATTTTCCCTTCCTCTGTCCAAGTTGTCCACTTGCTGCTCTGTGGACTCGATCTTGGACTCCTCCACCGGAATGTGGATGTCTGGGGCTTTTTGGTAATCTTTTTGTTTTTCTGAATATAAAAATATTTTAAAAACCCCTGAACTACAAGTCCCCATAGACCTCTATGGATGATTCTCTATGAACTACAAGTCCCAGCATGTCCTCATAGACCTCTATGGAGGATTCTCTATGAACTACAAGTCCCAGCATGTCCTCATAGACCTCTATGGAGGATTCTCTATGAACTACAAGTCCCAGCATGTCCCCATAGACCTCTATGGAGAATTCTCTATGAACTACAAGTCCCAGCATGTCCTCATAAACCTCTATGAAGGATTCTGTGTATGAACTACAAGTCCCAGCATGTCCTCATAGACTGACTAGATCAAGTTGACCTGGGACCCCAAGAGTGACCCAGGAATACCTTGGAAGTGGGGGAGTGGGCGAGTGGACTATAGCGGTACTGGGTATAAGAAAATACAATGGAAAGATGAACTAAGGTAAAAAGTTATTACATTTGTTTATTATACATAATAATGGGCAAGTAGAACACACATTATTGGATTATAAAAACAAAAACAACATTAAAAACGTGACACAGTGCATGACCAACCAGACAGGTCACCGATTCTGTGAACCATACAGTGCGCTCTACCGACCACTGGTCTCTTACTTTATATATTCATTGTGGGATTGCTACCAAACACCCACGCCAGTCATGCTTCAGTTTTGAACCATGAATATGGTTCGCAGGTCCTTATTTTTCCTTTTACATACACAGCTATTTTAGGGATAAGCTCATAGTGCGGTTCCATCCTCCATCTACCCGTTCTTGAGAGGCTACCTTCCTCCATTTGCGGCTTGTAGTTCCAGGTGGTCTTTCTAGCTGTGCAGACCACCTCTCCTGACGAAGCAACTACTGTTGCGAAACTTGTCGAGATAGAACTGGCATGACCCACCTCTTCTCAACGCCCCCCCTTGTGTAGGGTTGATTTAACATCTCGGTGACCTGTCTGGTTGGTCATGCACTGTGTCACGTTTTTAATGTTGTTTTTGTTTTTATAATCCAATAATGTGTGGTCTACTTGCCCATTATTATGTATAATAAACGAATGTAATAACTTTTTACCTTAGTTCATCTTTCCATTGTATTTTCTTATACCCAGTACCGCTATAGTCCACTCGCCCACTCCCCCACTTCCAAGGTATTCCTGGGTCACTCTTGGGGTCCCAGGTAAACTTGATCTATTCAATCGAAATTTAGGATGATGGTACTTTTATGTTTATTGTTTCTGTGTTTACTTTAAGAGGCTCCAATTTAATCATGTCCTCATAGACCTCTATGGAGGATTCTCTATGAACTACAAGTGCCAGCATGTCCCCCATAGACTTCTATAGATGATTCTTTATGAACTACAAGTCCCAGCATGTCCCTATAGACCACTATGGAGGATTCTCTATGAACTACATGTCCCAGCATGTCCTCATAGACTTCTATGGGGGATCCTCTGTGTATGAACTACAAGTCCCAGCATGTTCCAATAGACCTCTATGGAGTATTCTCTGTGTATGAACTACAAGCCCCAGCATGTCCTCATAGACCTCTATGGAGGATTCTCTATGAACTTCAAGTCCCAGCATGTCCCCATAGACCTCTATGGGGGATTCTCTATGAACTACAAGTCTCAGCATGTCCTCATATACCTCTATGGAGAATCCTCTATGAACTACAAGTCCCAGCATGTCCCCATAGATCTCTATGGAGGATTCTCTGTGTATGAACTACAAGTCCCAGCATGCCCGCTCTCCTCGGGGTCTCTGTATTACACACACTGCTGTCCCCACAAACTGACTTCTAATCACTTTGTGGGCCAGATTCAGGTAGAGTTAGGCTGGAGTATCCATTGATCCGCCAGCCTAACTGTCACTTTAAGCCGGCGTTTTTGTTTTCTGTAACCAGAAAACAAGAAATGCCGGGTTGGAGTTCCAATGCGAGCAGCGTAAATGAATTTCGCCATCGCATCGTTACTTCAACTTAAAAATGGCGTTCCCGCCGATTTACGCTCAAAAAATATGTTAATGAGCGGGAATCGCCAATTCACGAGCAAATTCGGGCGCGACGCAGTGACTTTACAACGTTTCCGGAAGCGATACGCGGAGTAAAGATAAAGCAGCCCCCTAGTGGAGTATCCTATGTTAGGTATAGCCGTCGTCATCGCGTCGAAAAAAATAAAATCGCGTCGCTTGCGTAAAAAGTTCATGAATGGGGATGTGACGTCATTGACGTTCATTGACAGAATTTGGAGCATGCGCACTGGGATGCATTGACACTCGACGCATGCGCAGTACGTTCGCCGCGGGATCGCGCTTAGTTTAAATAATACACGCCCCGTACCCGCCCAAATTTGAATTCCGCCGGCTCATTTTCAATACGCTGCCGCAACTTTAGGAGCAAGTGCTTCATGAATAACAGCACTTGCTCCTAAAATTTCGGCAGAGTAACGTAAATGAGAAGCGTTACTCTGGAGTAAAGAAACTCCCATCTACCTGAATCTGGCCCTATATCAGTAGTGGAGGCGATAGACTGGCTATTGCATTAAACAAAGATGGCGCCGGGAGAAGGATGACATCACTTCCATTCCGGGACTCTAAATTGTAAACAAGGAAGTGACGGGGAAAAAAGGAGGCGGAGCAGTGAGAGAATATCCAATCGTGGCTCAGCGAGGAGGAGGGAATTCTTCATCCAATGTAATGCCGCTGTAATCCCGACGCCTGACGGCCAAAAAGGGGCTGGACACCTGAATAGGGGGTGGCAGCTGCGACCATAGATAGAGCCATGCAATGTATAACTCTATCTATTGGTGAGAGAGAGGAGGGAGGAGAGAGGAGAGAGGGGGAGCGGCGCCCTTTATGGACGAACCGCCGCTGCACAGAGCCCTCCTCACACAGACAGGGACTGCCCATTAGAGCAGAGGCCCTCCAGCTGTGCTGAGACTACAAATCCCATCATGCCTCTGCCTCTAGGAGTCATGTCTGTGATGGGCGGGGTCTTGCAATGTCTCATGGAACTTGTAGTTTCACTGCAGCTGGGGGGCTGAGCTTGCCTACCCTCCAGGGCTTAGAGGCTCATTCACATGGGAGGAAAACTGCCATCTCCTATTATTATCTTATTATATTCTATATTTATATATATATATATATATATATATATATATATATATATATATATATATATATATATATATATATATTCTCCCGAAAGCCTACTGTCTGTGTAAATGAGACTCTAAAGTAGTGGCCCCTGTCTGTGTGATGGGGCTCTGTGTGCTACATGGCGGAGCTGTGTAAATCTCACGACTGGATGGATAGAAATACATATATATATATAATATAATGATAAAAATAATAGTAATATATATATAATAATGGGAGGCGGCTACATCCCCACCTGAGCGCCTACTGCCTGTGTGAAGGTGGTGGCCCCTGTCTGTGTGATGGGTATTATGTAACTATTTACAAATGCCAAAGATGTGGCACCATTTAGTTTAAGCAGGTGCAAAAAGTGGAACGATGGCATCATTGCCACTAGGGATGAGCCGAACACCCCTGGGTTCGGTTCGCACCAGAACCTGCGAACAGACCAAAAGTTTGTGTGAACTTTAGAACCCCATTAAAGTCTATGGGACTCGAACGTTTGAAATCTAAAGTGCTAATTTTAAAGGCTAATATGCAAATTATTGTCCTAAAAAGTATTTGGGGACCCGGGTCCTGCCCCAGGGGACATGTATCAATGCAAAAAAGTTTAAAAAAACTGCAGTTTTTTCAGGAGCAGTGATTTTAATAATGCTTAAAGTGAAACTATAAAATTGAAATATTCCTTTACATTTTGTACCTAGGGGGGTGTATAGTATGCCTGTAAAGTAGCGCTTGTTTCCTGTGCTTAGAACTGTCCCTGCACAAAATGTAATTTCTGAAGGAAAAAAGTCATTTAAAATCACTCACCTTAGCATCTGGTATGGATATTAAGGGGAACCCTGCATCAAATTAAAAAAATATGATGTAGGGTTCCCCCCCAAATATCCATTCCAGACCCTTCAGGTCTGGTATGGATTTTAAGGGGAACTCCACCCCAAATTAAAAAAAAAATGCCGTGGACCCCCACACATTTTTTTTTTTATGAATGACTTTTCTCTGTATTTCCGGGAGCCGACAATTCATTATAGCCGCACGTGATTTTAAATGACTTTTTTTCCATCAGAAATTACACTTTGTGCAGGGACAGTTCTAAGCATGGGAAACAAGCGCTACTTTACAGGCATACTATACACCCCCGGTATGAAATTTGAATGAATATTTCACTTTTATTGTTTCACTTAAAGGAATTATTAAAATCACTGCTGCCAAAAAAACTGCAGTTTTTAAAACTTTTTTTGCATTGATACATGTCTCCTGGGGCAGGACCCGGGTCCCCAAACACTTTTTATTACAATAACTTGCATATTAGCCTTTAAAATTAGCACTTTAGATTTCAAACGTTCGAGTCCCATAGACTTTAACAGGGTTCTAAAGTTCACACGAACTTGCCGCGAACCCCCCGAATAGTTCGCTGTTCGGCGAACAGGCAATGTTCGAGTCGAACATGAGTTCTACTCGAACTCGAAGCTCATCCCTAATTGCCACAAACCAACAATGTAATTTGACTCGCCTCTGCTGTTTATGTAATTTATCCCTAAACTTTTAATTAGTACAAGTTCCAGAGATCTCAGCAAACCTTTCTAAATCTGACATGGTTAAGAAAATTTAAGGTTCCTCTTATTCCAATTAAAGTCATTTTATGTTTTCCACAATAAAACATGATACGTACTTGGCTCAGGGATTCTGAAAACTAAAACTTATAAGAGCATTAGCAGAGAGCATTTTGTGTTTGATGGTGTTTTAGAGATTTTGTACTGATTTATACCTGTCTTTTCTTTCAGCAGTAACTATGCTATATTACAGGCTCTGTCTATACTTAATAGTACAAAATATGTGTTACCTTGGTTGTAAAGACTCATTAGAGTTCTTTCTTGTTTACATACTTATTTTTGTACCTTGTGTCCTAAAGTCTGCTCCTACTTTTAACCTCTAACTCGATCTTCAAAATGTTTTCTATATTTTTAAAACGGATAAGTACTCCCGCAAGCTTCCCCCTCCTATACTGAAAGGCAATTATTCATTAAAGAGTAGGGGACTGATCTGAAAGCCTGTGTGCAAGGGACTTAACGTTACTCCCAATGAATCACATGAATTAATAAAGGAAAGTACATTTTAAAGATGCGGATGATGTGCTACTTCAACCCACGATAGAACTATAGGTTGCTTGCTTCTTTTACTAGTCGCTTTAGGATTCTGTTTAAAAGTGTTATAGCTGAACTCTAGGCAAAAAAAAAAATGTATTTAGGATCTGGCACATCTCACATGTGGTTTATGGAGGATGACCTTCTTTAGGAAGCATTCACAGTACAGCATTGCAGAAATGCTTAGTAAAGATTCTTTTCAGCAAGCACTTTACATCACTTCAAGCGAAATGGGTTTCTTGGTCACTCTTCCATTTTTGTGTAACTGGCTCTTTATGTTTTAATTTTGCCTATGCACAGAACCTCTTTTGGGTCTAAGCTTTTTTCTTTCTACTGGTCCTTGTCCAGTTGGGCAAATCACCACAGGTTTTCGTGCCTCTTCCATTCATACAGAAAATCACCTAAAGCCCCTGTAACAGAACCCCAAACGGGACAGGGGTTAAAGCCGTTTAAGATATTCCATTCCGAACCCAAGACAGCTATCGACACTCCACAATCCGGCGAACACAACCCATACGAATTCCCCCCACAGCTCTGTTTGAGGTTCAAAACTAATAGACTCTTTAATGAGAAAATCAGGCTCTTATACAGTTAGTTACCTTAATGAACAATGACTCAACCCCACCCACAACATTATACAATGGTTCCTAATGAGCCCCCTCAATACACATCTTTTAGTCAGACATTCTGGCACCAGTTATTGATCTAATTTACATGAGCTAATTAACTACTCATTTACCCAGACAAGGTGACTCCGAGATATGACCTTTCAAGATAGACACCTGCTATACAATACACATTCCTTTAGTAGACATAATTTACATGAGCTGACTAACGACAGCTGATAAGTCGGACATCTGACCTTTAGACTGTCTATTAACTTGCAATACACATTTATCATCAATAGCTCTTCACACAATACAGGGTAAATTAGCACCACACAATGGATGATACTTCAGAAGCCGTACTAGATTAATTTACATTACAACAGACGACATTAACACCTAACAGTCTGTGTTCCCACATTGAATGAGTCATTCTTTCAATTAACCTGTTGAGTTAATCTCACCTCACCTTCACTGAGATCCCTTCACTGGTTACCAGTAAAAGACAGAATCACCTTTAAAGCACTCTGTCTAACGCATAGATGTATTCATGGGAATGCTCCCCATTATCAATGCGAAAAAATAAAAGCTCACAATCCCAATCGCGTTCTGCGATCCACTAATCAAAATCTGCTCCAGATACCGAAAGCCAGATACAAGTCCAAAGGAGACAGGAGATTCGCTGTCCAAGGTCCCAGACTATGGAACGCCTTACCAACCAGCATTCGGTTGGAGGAGAACCACTTAGTCTTCAGGAGAAAGACCAAGACTCATCTCTTTTGATTTCAAAGGAGACAGGACCAACAATCGCCCAGAGGCGATTTACTTTGCATGTGCCGCGCTATATAAGTTTTCATTCATTCATTCATTCAGTTCAGAATCAACAACCTGTAAATAGTTCTTACAAATATCCGTGAATATATTGTGGATTATAAGCAATCCAAGATATGTCCATTATTTCCTGGCTCATACTTTGTAAAAACTTCTGGGTCCCATGGGCCCTCCCGTTACAGCCCCGTACACACGATCGGACCTTAGTAAGACCAAAATCACATCGGAATTTAGACAAAATTCCATCGGAGTAAAAGAGAACATGTTCTCTATCTAAACTCTGAAGGAATTCATCAGAATTTCCAATGGAATTACTCCGATGGGGCATACACACGGACGGGAATTTCCAATGGAAAAAGTCCAATTCCGATCGTGTGTACGGGGCTTTACTCACTCTCTGGGCTTCCCTGGGGTGAACAACCAATTTCCAAAACAAAGACCTCAAAAGTTGGCCAACTATACCCTGGTTCTCTGGGGCTATCCACCTCTCTGTAGTCTTTATCAACTCCCTTTCCCTACTGAAGCAACTGTATTGCCTTCAGACCAGGTGTTCTCTTTTTACACAATGGGGTTGATTTACTAAAACCTGGAAAGTGCAACATCTAGTGTAGCTGTGCATGGAAGCCAATCAGTCTCTAATTTGGGCTTGTTCAATTAAGTTTTGACAAAAACACCTGGAAGCCGATTGGTTTCTATATAGAACTGCAGTAGATTTTGCACTCTCCGCTTTTATGGCCAGCTCACACCATATGCAGTTCTGTGCGTTTTTGTTCTGCTCTAAAAATGCATGCACAGTGTTTTCTATGTATTCCAATGGCTTTAGTTCACACCAATGCAGTCAGTTGCAGGTCAGTTTCCGATGCAGAAACTGACTGGAACTGACTGCACTCGTGTGAACTAGAGTCATTGGAATACATAGAAAACACTCCGGATATGTTCCAGATCAGTTTTTGCTTACAGTTTACACCACCAACGCAGTTGCATTTTTGCTATGTTCCAGTACAGTTCTGTGCAGAACAAATGCAGCATGCTCTACTTTTTGTCTTCTCCGGAAAAACTGACTGGAACTGACTGCACTGGTGTGACGTAGAGCCAATGGAATATATGGAAAACACTGTGCTTGTGCGTGCATTTTTAGTGCTGAAAAAAGTGTATGGAACTGCATCTGGTGTGAACTAGCATTAAGTAAGTCAACCCCAATGCCTGTATGATAGGATTTCTATGGTAATACAAGGGATAAAAGCTCACTTAGCACTTTTCCAGGTGTATCACTGGGAAAGTCCAAAAATTTTGGACACAAATACATCCTCCAGCTGGTTTATTTCTTGCTGCAGTCATTTAGCAATGATGCTAATGCACTTAATGACATACAGCCAGCCACAAGAGGGCATATGTACAGAATATAAAATAAAATTAGAAGAAATCATAACAGCTACAAATTAATATATGTTGAAATGGTGGCCATGGGCTATCTACATTTTCAAATACAAAGGAGCACTGTATGACAGGTGGAACTTTGAGCGTGAGAGGACAACCAGCAAAGGGACCTTTTAATAGTAACAGCCCCAGTGGGACAATTGCCCTCCTGCTACCTAATAAATTTGAAGGATATTTTCGGTTTGTTTTTCGGTCTTTCAGGATGTTAATTTTAAATAGAAAAGATGGCAGTGAACAAAGCTTCACAGTCAATTCCTCCAGCAAAGACTGGGTTAAGTATAAAATGAAAATATTCACTGTGGTCCTGTTCTGAAATGTATTCAGAGCTGGATCGGCTACAAATTCCACATGGCCCCCTCCGTATAAAAAAAGAAAAAAATCCTTTAAGAGCCTAATTGCCGGTTTAGGTAGAAATAAAAACTTAATGAGAAAAACAATCTGGTTAGAGGAATTGGCATCACCCGTCCCTTTCCGATTAGCTACCCTCGTCCATATGTGCCGGTCTGAAGTGGCCCTGAGAGGCTCGTCCCTAATACCCTTTTGCGTCTTTTGCATTTGCTCTTCAGCGCAGCCTCTCTCGTTTTGGGGAAGGAAAGAAACCCATTTTGGCAGCGACAACCCTCCCGTGCCAGATTATTTTCCCCTTCTCCCCCCCTCCTCTCTCGATTCTCACTAAATATTTTATGCGAATCAAAATTGAATTCTTTTGCTTACTCGAAGCAATTTGCCCTGTAAGTTGTGTGTCTGCATAAGGAATTACAGCATTTGCCTGTTTGTTTATAATTTAATTTTTTTATGTTATGGCTGGCGGTAGGAAAGCTAGAACACCTGTGAGTTTTGTAAGGTCCCATTTCTTTCACAGCTGCTCCTTTTCAAAACACCTCGCCGGCGTAATAATTTCATAAAATTTCATGATTTACCATCTGCTCCATCAGGCTCTGAGCACAGGCAATAAGCATTTGCATGGCAGCATGCCCAGGAAGGTACAATAACTGTATATTTTAACTTAATGGCTTTTTGGGGCATGCAAATTTTCCTCGCGAGCAGATTGTGGAGCGCAACAATTCGAGGTGTCCACGTGAGCGCAATGGCTCCATTCAGAAAAAAAAAGAAAAAAAAAAGATCCCCCCTTCTTCTCCCCCAAACTTGGCCACAAAGGTCACAAATGTTAGAACCTAAATATCATATTCTGTGCGCAAACAACAAGGTAGGCGGTACGACGGGGTTATTTTCCTTTTAGCGTTTTGAAGTCTGCGCATTTGGGTAATTAAAATGATTACTACAACAATTAAAGCAAGTAATTAGAAACTAATTACACCAGCATTTTTTGTGATTACAGGAGCAGATGAAAATAGTGTTCAAAATTAAATTCATTGCATATTCATGGATTGAAATTAAATACTGCTGGGTGGATGCGATAATAGAGAAGGAAGCCGGGATCAGCAGCATTGTGGGAATCGGAATGCAGTCTGTTGCTAATGCTCTAAACAGACATTCGGTTAAATCAGTGATAATCTTTTAATGGCTTTAAAAGGAGCTAATATTTGGAAAGGAGTCAAAACCGCTGAGGGTTAGTGTTTTTTCTACGCTCCCTCCGTAATAATATATACCAGCTGTAACACAATGGAAAACATTTAATCATTATCTACTCAAATGGAGGTGCACAAGAAGGCACTCATGCTTTTTTTTTTTTTGCTTCATGCACAACGATAAATTAAATTAAAGAATCTTATAAGATGCCCCCTCCCTTTCCTCCCTGCCTTTTGTACCCTAGAATCTCTTCTCATTCTTGCCATGACCGTTTAATGAGATTCCTTAAGATTAAATAGATTTTCTGTTTAACTCAGTACTGCAGAGATAGCGTGTCAAGTGTGAATGGCTATTAACATTTAAATATTTCACAGAACAAAAAAAAAGGGGGGGGGATATGAATTTTTCATTGTTGCCTCACTCTCTGTAATTCTCGCTCTATCTTTTTTTTTTCTTTCTCTCTTTTTTTCTCTCTCTTCTTCTCTCTGCAAGACCTAATGAAACTAAAGTAATTAGAGAGATACGAGATGTGCACTCTCACTGAAGTGCAATTAAATTGAGCGGAGAGACGTTATTTATATCTGGCTGGTCAGTGAGCTGCTGCTATGTTCTCAGCCTGCTTGAGTCATAGATTATTACAAGAGATTAATAATGTAAATTTCACTGAGTCTGCTGCACTTGAAAGCCTGGCCTTCATAAATTGATAAGTCTGCAATCCATCAAGCCGCTCCATCCAGCCCTGTCTCTTCTCATTTCTCATCAGTTTTTTACCCCCCCAAACCCCCCCATCCTTCGCTCCGTAGAGCCTCCACCCTCTGCATGTCAGAACAGGTTCCCTTTCGAAGGAAATACCCAATGTATTTTGACTGCTTTATAAAGATCTTCAGGTTTTAGAAGTGTGAAAATATTTTTTATGTTTTTTCGTGATGCTACAGTAACCACAGGATCAATCCTAGTCAGTCGTTTGTGGGTTGTGAACATAACCCCCAACTGCCCCTGATTTAGAGGTACTGTTCCTGATTTGGAACAATGTCTCTCTGTTCCTTATTCCTCCTCATTTGTCCCTCATTTTAGTCTGATCTATATACACTAAGCAAAATTATAAATGCAACACTTCTGTGTTTGCCCCTATTTATCATGGGCTAAATGGAAAGATCTACGACTTTTTCTATGTACACAAAAGGCCTATTCTCTCTGTCTAAATCTGTGTTAGTGAGCACTTCTCCTTTGCCGAGATAATCCATCCACCTCACAGGTGTGGCATATCTAGATGCTGATTAAACAGCATTATTATTGCACAGGTGTGCCTTAGGCTGGCCACAATAAAAGGCCACTCTAAAATGTGCAGTTTTACTGTATTGGGGGGGGGGGGGGTCTGGGGGGTCTGAAAACCAGTTAGTATCTGGTGTGACCACCATTTGCCTCACGTAATGCAGCACATCTCCTTCGCATAGAGTTGATCAGGTTGTTGATTGTGGCCTGTGGAATGTTGCTCCATTCCTCTTCAATGGCTGTGCGAAGTTGCTGGATATTGCCAGAAACGGGAACACACTGTCGTATACGCCCATCCAGAGCATCAGGATCACATCACGGTATCTCCGTGCATTCAAAATACTATCAATAAAATGCACCTGTGTTCATTGTCCATAGCATACGCCTGCCCATACCATGAGCCCACCCCCACCACGGGCCACTCGATCCACAATGTTGACATCAGAAAACCGCTCACCCACACAACGCCATACACTCTTCGGAGTGCCCAAAAGTGTCCCAGGTCTTTTACAATCCTAAGAGTATGCTTAAGAAAACTTTGTTTGCTGTGCGCCTCCTAAGTATTCGGGTTTGGCTTGAAGAAAAAGAGTCAACTCTACATACAGCCCAAATTCGGTGCCTCTGAAGTCAATCTATTGCTTGCATTGTTAAAGATCAACAAGATAAAGGTATGCTTTCTTCCTGGAATTCTAGTTAAGGTTAAGATACCTGGCTTAAAGGAATGACTTAGATAGCCTTGGTTATCTTGTAAACAAGCTCCTTCTCTAGTCTGTGGTCTTAGAGGCACATGGTACCACAAGTCTTTTTAAATTGGGAAGCAAAAGATGCAAAAGGAACCCCAAATATATCTCCCACAACTACCCTCACCCAGCTCAAAATCCTCTATTAAAGTGGTAGTAAACTCTTTACTACCACTTTTACCTACAGGTAAGCCTATAATAAGGCTGTCGAACCTTGCCGGAATGAAGTCTTCTGCGCGCATGTGCGGTAGTGACAACATCGCTGCTCCAGCCAATCACAGTGCTGGAGCCGCGATACCTGGAAGACACGCCGAGGCAAGATGACATCTCGCTCAGTGTGGACCAGGTAAGTTCTTCACACCTCGTTCCAAGGTAAGTATTTCATAATGAGCTAGTATGCGGTGCATACTAGCTCATTATGCCTTTTGCCTTTCAGGTGTTAAAAAAAAAAAAAACATTGTGAGTATACAACCGCTTTAAGCTTTTTTAGCTGGGTCTACTATAGGCACACAAGACTGACAAGATATCACCTACACTTACCTTTTGTAGCCTGCCTGCTGCAAAACCAGGAGCGCAAGAGGACACAACCCCCCCCCCCCCCCTTTTCCCTTTACAGGACTCCACAATGTCATTCTCTTTTGCCACAGTAGCCCAGCAAATCTGGACACCCCACTTTCTTGCCACACCCAATGAGACCAATGCAGAGGAGAGATGAAAGACTCAGGCACAGTACAGGGGCTGGAAGGGCACACACCAGGGGCTGGGAGGGCATAGTACAGGCATCAGGAGGGTACCGTATGGACGTCAGGAGGGTACCGTACAGGCATCAGGAGGGTAGTGTACGGGCGTCAGGAGGGTAGCGTACAGGCATCAGGAGGGTAGCGTATGGGCGTCAGGAGGGTAGCGTACGGGCACCAGGAGGGTAGCATACGGGCATTAGGAGGGTAGTGTATGGGCGTCAGGATGGTCACGTACGGGCATCAGGAGGGTACAGTACAGGGGTTAGAAGAGCACAGTACAGGGGTCAGGAGAGCACAGTACAGGGGTCAGGAGAGCACAGTACGGGCATGATGAGGGCACAGTACAGTGGTAAGGAGGGCACAGTACGGGGGTGGGGACAGTATGTGGCTGGAAGGAAACACACAGGGTCAGGAGTGCACACACTAGCTAGGGGGCAGTAATAACCTGGAGGCAGCAACAACCTGTAATAAATCCATTAATTTCTCCCAGCACTACAAAAAGATGCCATCTTCCCATTTGTCAGCAAACATGCAGCACTTCTATGCTAAGCTGCAGTAACTTAGCAGACTTAGCATAGAGGTTCCTGCAAATGAGTTTACCTTCGCAGTCTGGACTTGGCTTATCTCCTCAGCGCGCTTTCCAGCGGGAGTTATCTCATAGGTCAGACACATCCCCACCCCACCCGCTCCTACATCCAACAGGAGGCTCCGTCTTAGGGATGTCCCTTCGTTCAGGAGAGTGCCTGCAAAGCAACGGGGGAGAGAGGAAGGGGGTGGTACGGGGGGCGGAGATGCCAGTCTGTGCGGACAGTGGACAGCAATCCCCAGTACAGTGTTCCGTGATGTGCTGTCCCACCCGCGCAACGGCGGCTTTGATTTCTGGGAGCTTTCTGACAGTTCGAGAGTATGGGCAGCATGATCTCCAGGAGCAGCTAATTTGGGCCCCCAAAAATGACAGGGCCCTGGGCAGCTTCCCCTTTTGCCCTGTGGTAAAGACGGCCCTGTCTCTCACCACTTAAGCACCCACATTTTTACCCTGACACCTCTGCCTACTCTACCTGGTGCAACTACAGTATATACAAACAATATTTTGGTTGCCCCGCTACTGATTCAGTGAAAATGAACCAAGCTCAGAGCCTTAAGACTCTCTAACTTATCACTCAAACAGAAGATAATGTGCATAGCATGAAACAAAAGAACAAATAGTTTTGATATGGCAAAGATTGAATCATTCCCAGATCTTTCATGACTCATTTTGAAGCCATGCCAGTGGGCTCTAGTATATGAACTATTGTCTTTTCAGACCGATACTGTTACCTAGCCTTTAACAACTGTTCTGATCCTCTACCTGTGTTTCTACCTTTTTACGTGTAATGGAACATTGGACAGGACTACACTATGCACTATGAAATTCAATTTGCCTGCTGTCACATAGGTGCCAGTTACCCCGATGATAAACACACACATGTAACCATGGATGATCAGGTATCCTAATCTCCTACATTTCCACTGCAATCCATTTCCACTTGATCACTATTTAAAGCTGTGTTTGAAAGGATATATTCTCACATGCTCTATGTGTACACAAATCCTCCGATTTCCTGTGGATCACCATCCTGGTTTTGCATCTGCACCAACTCCAAATAATGATGCTTTTTTCTTTGAGCTATGTTGTTGGTAAAACTGTATAATCATTGCAATAACCATTATGGACCAGCTATTCACCTGATCTCTTTATTGATTTTATGTTTATAACTGCTTTTAAGACATTTTTGATAATAATACATTTACTTAGTTTCTCATATCAAATGTATTGTGTGCCTTCAAAGTCCATCCTTACTAGTCCTTCAACAATCCCATCAATATCAGGACGGTGGCACATTAGTGTATTGGTGCACTGGCAGTATCACCCTGCTATTGTTGCACGCTATAATTTAGGCCTCTCTTTATCATATGTGTACACAATCACATGTGCACACTGAAATATTTATTTTTCGGAATTTCGTTTAGTCCCAAAAATACATTTATTTAGTCTCCTTGTCTTCACATTTATTTAGTTATTTAGTTACTCCCGAAATTTGTTTTTCTTTATTTTGTTTAGTTAAAAAATGCATTAGTCATGGGGCGTGGCCGGACCGAGCAGGAAGATGGACGCTTAAATCCTCAGCTCCAGCCACCCCGGGGTGAATTAACGTACTTAAGCCGAGACATCTCTCCCTCACTAACCCCTCAACATGGGAACTGCTTCCAGGACCAACTCGACCTCCAGATCCCGCTCCCCGAGGGAGCCGGCCGCCTCACAGGGGCAAAATATTCCGGACATGTTCCGCTCCGCCAGAGGCAACATGGCTCCCTCCCGCCAGGCCATCGTACTAGGCCCTGCTCTATCTCCTCCAACACCCAACAATGCTGCGGACGTAATCCTGACGGCACAACCACCGCCTCATCCACAACTGCTGGGGATGGCCGCGGGGAGTACAGGGACCCCCCCGCTCCCGCATCTTAACATCCTGGACCTGAAGGCAGTGGCAACTGACATCAAGAAAGCGCTCGCAGCCACCATTGCGGACCTGAAGTTTGAACTCTGCTCCCTCACGGACAGGGTTACTAACACTGAAAAAACCCTGGAGGATCATAACCAAGTCCTAGTCAGATCCACCTGCAAAATAGACGATCACACCCTCCAACTGAGGGATGTGAACAGACACCTAGAGGACCTTGATAACCGGGGCCGACGCCGGAACCTACGCGTGAGGGGCCTACCGGAATCGGTGGAAGGGGAAAATGTTCAACGTGAGGTAACCGCCATCTTCAATGATATCATGGGCACACCACCGCAAACGGTTGTGGGGATGGAAAGAATCCACCGTGCTTTGCGCCCCAGGGGGAGGGATGCCGACCCCCCCAGAGATGTGATATGCTGTCTTTTAGACTTTCAGCTTAAAGAGGACATCCTCAGGCGGGCAAGGACCCAGAGACCGTCGTATAATGGGTCCCTCATCCAAATCTATCAGGATCTCTCGGGAATCACCCTCCAGAACCGTCGGGACCTCAGGCCGCTACTGGATGCTCTACGTGACCGGGAGATCCGATACAAGTGGAAGTTTCCTTTTTGCCTGGAAGCCTCTCACCAGGGCCGCACCGCCAAGCTGAAGGTCCCTGAGGACCTCCCTCACTTCTGCGAATCCCTAGGCCTGCCACTGATCTCAGTCCCTGATTGGTACGCGCCGTACCGTAAGTCCGTGGGTAGATGGCCACCCAAATCCCAAGAGGTCCCGATGGACACACAAGCTTCGCGCCGCCGCAGGAGAAGGTCCCCGTCCGACCAAGGACGCTCGTCAGAGGCGCGTGACTCTCGCGGAAACCGCGGCTCACCATTTGCCCACGGCCCCAGGAGAGCTAGGAGGGACTACTAGTCCCGCGGGCAGACCACACCATGGGAGAAGTTCCTCCAGGTCATACAGACTAAGTATATTGTGCCTTGGAACATGTTCTGTTTGTTTTACTTTTTACTTATTTTTTTTTTACTTCATGGAATCCGCCTATGCTACCTTTGCCCGGGATTGCGGAGTGATGCTACTGCCTGTGATCCTGTTGGAGACTGCACTGTTTGGTCGGCGCCAGGCTCATTGCCTCATCCCACACTGCAGGATGTCACAACTAGTGGATACGTAACCGGTACCTCCGCCTACTGTTGGGACGGCCCCACCCGGAACTACATCTCACTGCACAGCGCAAACCTCCGCTAGAAATCGACTTTCACCGTGGCGTGTGACGCGGCACGCTCCTTTTCTGACGTCGGACACCACCTACATGCTCGGGAAGGAGATTCTTCTTACCCAACCATTGCTGATGCTCCACAACCATGATCCTGCTGAAGACCCACACTCGTTCGCTCGGACCCACACTCCCTCCGCTCTCCATCACTGCCGCCTGCTCACGATAAGGCCCGGACATCACTCCACTGACATCCCACTTGGTGAAGACGGTACTGCCGGGCCGATGGTCTGCGCTAAGCTAAGACTGCCTAATAGTCCATCCACCAGTCTACGTTCCCACCTATGAGCCAGGTGGAACCTCATCGCGACCCACCGCTCAGAGACTGACCCGTTTCATCTAATGTGGTATGTGTTTACTCAAAGTTTTGTTCTGCACAGGTCTCAAGTCTGAACTGAATGTTACAGGACAATCCATACTAGGCCAAGGCCCCTGCTACTGTCTTAACTTGACGGCCTGGTTGCATTGTTTATGTGGATACTGGTTATAACCCGGATAGGTTGCCTCACCTGGGCTTCACTACCCCCTTAATGATGTAGCCCCTTCTAGTGTCACCGCCTCTGTTTGCCGCACCAAGTTTTAGGGGCCCGGGTTGCTGCCCTCTCCTGTACTAGCCCCGGAGACCCCCTCGGCCTACACGCCCCTTTGCTCCTCCTGCCTCCCTGGTCTTGGCTGCACTCTGCTGCTTTAGGTCCCCTGAGGCAGTGGGACCACCGTCACCACTGGGGGGTCTCCCCCGCCAGCCCAGGTCATACAGATGCCGTACCACCATGATTCCCTGATTTATACTGCCGGGATTATACTCCTGTGACACAGAGACTCTCTATTCCCGACAGTTTTTATACAAGTTAGGGAGGGAGGTAGCTTTCTCATTCTGGTTGTAGCTAATCTTAATGTTTACCCTGGGGTGGTCCCCTGTTGATTTACCTACCTAGTTTTAGTATTGGATTTTTCATGTCAAGACCGGTACTACCGCACTGGCGCTAGGCCCCCTGCCCTGACCCCGGTCAACCCCCATACGGTATTGGACCGTTACCTCGCACCCCTTCTGGGGGCGGGGTGACCTTTCACACGCCGTACATCACCGATCTGATCTAGTGACACTAGGCGACTGGACAACGTCCTCTCGTCTAATCGGTTATCTCTGACTTGATTTTTTTTTTTTCTTTTCTCTCTTCCCCTTTCCTAGCTCCCCCTCCCCCCCCCCCGCCACATGGGGCCCTCCCCAAATCACAGACCTTGGCACACCAAGGCTCAAGGCCCTTCCCAGCAGCGCCTCAAACTCTACTCCCTGAATGCAAGGGGCTTAAATACCCCTGAAAAACGCTCCAGTCTCTTACACTTGCTTTGGAAAGACAAACCACACGTCGTGATGATCCAAGAGACTCACTTCCGGTCCGACAATGTCCCTAAACTGTACGATCGAAACTTCCCGACGGTCTTTCATGCGCCAAACGAAGACGCTAAGTCCAAAGGGGTGTCCGTCCTGTTTTCCAGGACTTGCCCCTTCCAAATAACGGACGTTCAGAAAGATCCTCAAGGCAGGTTTCTCTTCCTTAAGGGCACACTGCACGAAGTGGTATACACATTTGCCAATATATACGCCCCCAATACAAAACAAGTCTCCTTTTTTCGTGAGGTTCTGTTCCAACTGACCGCCTTTCAGGCCGGAGTGTTGGTGCTGGGAGGGGACTTTAACGTACCACTGACACCTTACCTGGACACATCCAATGGTTCCTCATGTCTGACGTACAGGGCCTTGAGAACTATTAAAACCCAACTAACTACACTGACCCTACACGACGCTTGGCGCACCCTCCACCCATCCACGAAAGACTTTACATATTTCTCCCCTCTACACGCCAAGTACTCACGGATAGATCACTTCTTCCTCGCGCAAAATAGCCTTACCTCTCTGGTAGATGCCACCATCGAACCCATGTGGTTCTCAGATCACCACCCAATCACCATGACGCTACTTCTTCCCTCGCTCCGTCCCAAATCGCAAATCTGGAGGCTAGACGACTCGCTCCTTCTAGACGACGCAAACGTAAGTCACATCTCCGAAACTCTTGCTAACTATTTCGCCGAAAACGCGACAGACACCCATTCCCCTACTCTAATTTGGGCCGCCCACAAATGTGTGGTGAGGGGGGAGTTCATGTCCCTGGCGGCGAAACGCGCGAAACTCCGGCGAGCCCGACA
Organism: Rana kukunoris; assembly: GCA_029574335.1. Taxonomy (NCBI): domain Eukaryota; kingdom Metazoa; phylum Chordata; class Amphibia; order Anura; family Ranidae; genus Rana; species Rana kukunoris. The sequence continues at coordinate 27,983,437 of CM056057.1, forward strand.
AACTGAACTGATGGACAGGGTCAAAACCCTGGAACGCGCACACAAACTCTCCCTAGCGAAGAGCACGCATGACGAACTGTTAGTGGCTCGGAGGGAACTCCTGGAGGAACTCCAGACACAACTAAATCGAAAATACGCACTCACAAACAAACTCTTCTATGAGTTCGGGAACAAGTCGGGCAAGCTTCTGGCAGCGGCCCTTCAGAAAAAAAAAGCGTCGCACGCTATCCACACAATAACGTCCCCGTCGGGAGACAAATTGGCTAAATCGGACGAAATCGCAGACCAATTTGTGCGCTATTTTTCTAGCCTCTATAATTTGCCCAAACCTGCAGACGCCCCTACGACTACGGACAGGACCTCCCTCATTGACTCATTTCTTACAGACTACTGCCCCACTATTGACGCATCCAGAGACTTATCATGCCTGGACTCTCCGATCACGTCTGAGGAAACTCTTCTCGCCCTGAAACAGCTTAAGGCGGGCAAAAGCCCCGGCCCGGACGGTCTTCCGACCGGATACTACAGAACGTTCGCCCACTCTTTGCTACCACGCTTCATGGCGGCCTACAACACCCTCCCTGACTCGACGGCACAAACTAAAGACTTACTGGAAGCCCATATTACCCTAATCCCCAAACCTGGTAAAGATGTCACCATTGTTTCAAACTACCGCCCCATATCCCTCCTGAATGTCGACCTGAAGCTCTATGCAAAGATACTGGCCAACAGGCTCCTGCCCCTTCTCCCTGAACTTATATCCTCGGACCAGGTTGGTTTTGTCCCAGGACGGGAGGCCAGGGACAACACCACCAAGGCCCTCAACATCCACCATTGGCTCTCATCGTCCCGCAGGCCAGGTTTTCTTCTATCCTTGGATGCGGAGAAGGCGTTTGACAGGGTGGCATGGGACTATATGTCGGCGGTCCTGCACAAATTGGGATTGCCGTCTAGAACCATTCAACTGATCATGGCATTGTACTCCGTTCCTACCGCCAGACTTAGGGTGAACGGTCACCTGTCGAGCGCCTTCTCCGTATCCAACGGTACTAGACAGGGCTGCCCCCTGTCCCCCATTCTATTTGTCCTGTCACTGGAACCCTTCCTGCGTCGACTGTCCTCGAACCCTGCAATCAGGGGCATCGAGATTCCCGGGAACCACTGTAAGCTGGCCGCCTACGCAGATGACGTTTTGCTGTTTCTCTCAGACCCTCTGACTACGTTACCTAACCTCCTAGCTGACTTCCGACTTTTTAACTCCCTGTCCAACCTTCAAATACATTTTGAAAAATCGACGGCCCTGAATGTCTCCATGCCTGACTCGACAATATCTCTGTGCAAGCAAAACTTCCCTTTCAAGTGGGCCACTAACTCCATTACCTACTTGGGCATAGAGATACCACCTGACCTGAAAGATTTATACAGTCTCAACTTCGTCCCTGCTCTCCAGGCCATCAAACATGACTTGGAGAGCTGGGACAGGGGTCGGCTCTCATGGTTTGGTAGGGCCGCGACCCTCAAAATGAATGTCCTCCCTCGACTCCTATACCTCCTACAGGCCATCCCGATTGATCTGCCACCATCATTCTTCGCCCTCTACAAAAAATGCTGCAGAACCTTCCTGTGGGCGGGCCGTCCACCCAGGTTGAGCTGGGCTAAACTTATCCTCCCAAAACTGAAGGGTGGCCTAGGGTTGCCAGACATAACACGTTATCATACGGCCTGCCACCTTGTTCGACTGATTGACTGGCATCATCATGCTCACGACAAAGGTTGGGTTAACTTGGAAAATGCTTTCCTAGACTTCCCCATTTCACACCTCCCGTGGATACCACCGCATGCGGTTCCAAAATCTTGCCTGACCCACCCTCTCATTGGCCCAACCCTCCTCAAGTTTAAAGCGGCCTGCCGTTCACTCGCTCTAACCCCCTCTCCGGGCCCCATGACTCCACTACTCTGCAATCCTGCTTTCGAACCGGGCATCCTTACAACACCACAGACACCCAAATCTGAAACACTGAAAACACGCGCGGCACGATTCTTCCGCAATGGCGCCCTCCTCCCTTATCCGGAGATGGTAGCTGCCCTCCCACACTTGAAAATATCCATTTTCAAATTCATACAACTGAAACACTTCTTCGACAGTGCACGGTCACCCTCTTCCTGGTGTAGGGACCTTACACCTTTGGAGCAACTTTGTGCAGCCGAGGACCCTCCGCGACACCTGATCTCCTCCCTGTACTCACAGCTGATCTCGACGGCAACCCCAGTTACCAATACCCGCACTGCCTGGCAGACCGACTTATCCCTCGACCTGACAGATGCAGATTGGGAACTAATCTGGGAACACACACACAAGGGGTCAATCAATGTCTCAGCTCAAGAGAACAGATACAAACTAGGTACACGTTGGTACAAGACACCTGACAAGCTACATAAAATCTTCCCTTCAGTCCCACCAGATTGCTGGAGGTGTGGTGGGGGTCCAGGCTCCCTCCTCCACATCTGGTGGGAATGTCCCACTCTACAACCGTTCTGGAAGGAGATACATGAACAAGTTGTACGTATCACCACCCACCAAATTGAATTCTCACCAGCACAGTACCTGCTGCACCACTCGGTTCTACCACGTTCGCAATATCGTCGATCTCTTCCCTTGCACCTTATAAACGCAGCCACCCAATGCATTCCCTTACGATGGAAGTCTAAGACCCCGCCTACGATTAGTGACTGGCACACCAGAGTCACAAAGATTGAAGAACTAGAACGACTCATCCACCAATCCAAAGATACACATGACAAATACAGATTTACATGGGCCTGTTGGACTCACTACAGAGAATCACTTGACCACCCGCCCCCCCCACCCAATCCATGCCCACTGTCGCAATGAACCACGCCCTCAGTACTGGCCCACCAACACCCCCATAAATCGTGCTACTCCCCCCTTTATATACCGCCCCCCCTCCATTTTTTTTTTCTCTCTCTCTCCTCTACTTTCCCCCCCCGCTCTGAGTTTTCGGAGTTGTGTCCCTTACCCCTACCCGTCCACAGTCTGACCCCAATGGGGTGGACGGGTTCGGATGGGACCTTCATCCTACTACTACCAATGACGATGAAATCCTCTCACTCCACAGTCACGGTCACGGGGGGGGGGATACTTCCAGATGGACAGGAGGTTCCATCCCCACACCCTGTTGTATCTTCTCTCTGGTACGGCCCCCCCTCAGACCACCCTGCCTACTATGTTGGACCCCAGGATTAACAATCGATACGCCACTTTAAGCGGTTTGCATGCCTTACTGATGAAGACTGTTGCTATATATGCCTGTTATGTAGTTTTTATCATATGGATGCTGTTGCACACATTTTGATTACTGTTACCCTGTACACGTACCTCCCATTGTGATGTGCTCTATGCTATATTGTATTGTATTTGATTCTCTTATACTCAATAAAAATTGTTTGAACAAAAAAAAAAAAAAAAAAAATGCATTAGTCCGAAAATCCTAATTAATCAAGGTTAAATCTGTCATTAAAGGCTTATGGTGTCTGTCGAATGTTCTAAGAAGATTCGACGGAGCAGCTAAACTGTACGACACCGCAATTGTAAATTTCTGGTCGAATGTTCCGTATACAAGCTATAGAAGAATTCTAATGTTGCTTGACACTAGTAATAATTATATTTATAAATTATTATTACTAGTCAACCAACATTCAAATTCTTCTATAGCCTTATGGGCCGAACATTTGACCAGAAATTTTACGATTGCGGTGTCGTACAGTTTAGCTGCTTCGTTAAATCTTCTTAGAACTTTCGACAGACACCATAAACCTTCAATGACAGATTCAACGCTTGTATGTTTTCCGCTGCTTCGTCGAATCTTCGTTGTTCATGTCGATTGGTCTACCCCAACACTGTCTCTATAATGTCAAATCTTTTCTCTCTATGTAGAACAATCTTGGACCAATAGAGTTAGGCCGCGTACACACGACCGCCGAGGAACTCGTCGGGCGAAACTGTCGTTTTCCAGATTATGGAACGCCTTACTAACCAGCATTCGGTTGGAGGAGACCCACCTAGCCTTCAGAAGAAAGATCGAAACTCATCTCTTTTGATGTCAAAGGAGACAGGAACAACGAGCACCCAGAGGTGATTTAGTTTGCATGTGCTGCGCTATATAAGTTCTTCACTCACTCACTCACTTTCCTCGTCGAGTTCCTTGTTCGGCTGTCGAGGAACTCGACAAACCAATTTTCTCCATTCCTGTTGAGGAAAAAGAGAACATGCTCTCTTTTTGGCTCGTCAAGTTTCTCAACAGTTTCCTTGTCGAAAAATGTACACACGACCGGTGTCCTCGGCAAAACACGTCTCCCAACAAGTTTCTTGCTGGATTCTGCCGAGGAAACCAGTCGTGTGTACGAGGCCTTAAGGTTAAGCACATTCGACCACAGGTTCGATAGACACAGATTGCTATTGTCAGCGTCATGACGAATCTCCTATTTATATCGAACTGTTTAAGCTACGAAAACAAAAATAAATAATTTTTTATGTCAGATCTTTCGGATTTCAGATTCTGCGTGTTCGTTTTCGTTTGTTAAAACGATAACGAAAATGCCCGAAATTCGGACGAAAATGTATTCAGATAAAAACTAGTACACTAGTACAAATGTTTCCCCACCTAAACTATTGCTTAATGCCTTAACCCTAAGTTTTTACTGACCAGAAGTCAAGTTCTAATGTTACAAAACTGTGCCTAATTTCAACTGACTAATAAAATAGGCCAGAATAGAGATAAATTTTGCCTTGTTTAACACTAGGGCTACAAAGTCGTCCTCTTAAATGTAGCATTCACAAAAGCAGTTGGGAACCCCACTCCAAAGGAACAGGGAATACCCCTGTATTTATTTTTAATACCTCTTCTTTTTCCCCACTACCTGCCTTTTAAACATTGTCTTTCAAACTTAGAACGAGGTCTGGGGGCGGAGCTAGCCGAGGACGGAGATGCACGCGTGCTAGCAGAGCTCCGGCACCAGCGGCTCTAACACGGCACATAGCAGACCTCCGAGGGGGAAAAATCCTTCACTAAAGCGGCGTTCCAGACCCGGTCACCCTACAGACCCTACCCTGGTCATGACTCGGCGCAAGTCCGCGGGGAACCGGCCCTCTAAACTCACCGAGTTCTTCCCTATGGAGCGCAGGCAAGATGGCGCCGGGGCCTCTTCCACGCCGCTTCCAGGCCCTCAGAAGCGCACAGCCACCGAAGGGAACCCGAACAAGAGGAGCAGCCCTCCTAGGAACCTGACATCCCCACCAGCTACACCATCCTCTGGAAGCCCTGAGAAGACCAGGTTCAGGATGGATGTGATGGAGACTGCACACGAGGTGAGCTCTCTATTAGAATCAGGGGAAGATACAAGGGAACTACCAGACTCCATTGAAGGTTTCCCCACAGCTAATAAGCCAGTCCTGGACACTGTATTGAAAGAGATGCTGGTCTCGCTGCGGGGTTCATTGCACTCAGATATGATATCTTGTGTTCACAAGTTCAGTACAGAACTCAGAGGGGTGGCTGACAGAGTGTCTCATATAGAGGACAAAATGGGGGAATTCGCCTCCACCATTAATGACCTAGTAGACGCAAACGATAACAAAGAGGATGATATTGAGGCTATGAAAACAAAGATGGCAGAAATCGAGGATAGATCAAGAAGGAATAATGTGAAAGTGAGAGGTGTACCAGAATCTGTTAGGCCTCAGGAACTGCGTGAATATGCCTCCCAACTATTCTCTGCCATACTGCCTGACCTATCTGAGCTGGACTGCACTATTGATAGAATCCACAGGCTTCCCAAACCTGCATTCCTAGCTGATGATGTCCCTAGGGATGTAATCCTGCGCCTACATTTTTATCATGCAAAGGAAAAATTAATGGCAGCATCTAGAAAGAGGGACAGCTTCCCACCAGAATACGTGAACCTTCAGTTTTATGCAGACTTGTCACAGTTTACTCTGCAAAAACGCAGAAATCTTGCCACCATAACGAAGGCTCTCAGGAACCACAACTTGGTGTACAAGTGGGGGTTCCCCACCAAGCTCATCGTCACGAAAGACAACCGAGACTATGTGATGGACTCATTAGATAGAGGCATGGCCCTGCTTAAAGAATGGGGGATTCTTCCTGAGTCCCAACAAGCCATACGTCAAGGGGGAGGAGCCAGGAGGATTGAAAATGAGTGGCATGTAGTTGGCCGCAAAAATGCTAAGACCCATAACTAACTACCCCGGAGATCTCCATTGATACGGCGTGGCCGCTGAGGTGGAGCTGCCTCCGTAGGCCTTATTCTTGAGGATCCCTCACACCTGGCCATTGAGCGACTCTTGAAAGTCGCACACAGTACTTTCTTTAGTTTCTGGCGGTATGCCAGTATTACCTTTCTTTGTTACCTATTCTAACGTTACTTCTTTTTTTTTTTCTTTTTTTTGTTGTTGCCCTTTGCACGTTTTTTTGCCCTGCCACCCGAAACCTTCCCTCCCATTTGGGAGACGATGACGCCGGTCCCCCCTGCCTCATACGAAATGGAGAAGTATCTGGCCCTTGGCTGCTGGCGAATGAGTATCCTAAACGAGCCACCCGCAGTGAGTACCTTCTTGATGTTAATAGCCACACTTGAACACACCAACTGCATGCTGAAATGATACACTTCCTGACAATTAACGCCAAGGGACTAAATCACCCGGCAAAGAGGCGGTCTTTATGGAGAGAAGCCCTACAGCAGAAGGCTGATGTCCTTTGTGTCCAAGAGACCCACTTCGACAGCTCAGCCCCTCCGAAATGCTCACATCCCAATTATCCGGTCACCTACTTTGCTAACGCTGACACCAAATCCAAAGGAGTAATGATCGCAGTGAGAGACTCTGTTCACTTTTCCTTGCATAAAGCTATTATCGACCCAATGGGGAGATATGTGATTTTGGTGTGTGACATCGACCTGGTATCCTATACAGTGGCGGCGGTTTATGCCCCCAATACAAAACAGACCAAATTTATACAGAGAGTCACTAAAAAAATTAGAGAAGAACAGAAGGGTCTGTTGGTGATTTGTGGGGACTTCAATATCATCCCAGATCCGGTCATGGACTCCACCTCCTCACCAAAGCGCACTCCCCCGTCATTGGCTCCCTTTTTGAGGTCGAATGAACTTTTTGATGCATGGAGATGCCTGAATGCTAATGAAAAAGACTATACTTTCTTTTCCACCCGCCACAGGTCCTATAGCAGGATAGACCTATTCTTGGTCGACAAGGGGCTTCTCCTGAAATGTAAATTTGTTAAAATCAATGCCATCACGTGGTCGGACCATGCCTCTGTGGGAATGACAGTGGGGGACATACCTCCCAATACTCCAGTTAGCATGTGGAGATCCAACCCCATGCTTCTCCGGAGCGGTCCGACCAGGTCATACATTGAGACTAAACTCAGGGAATTTTTTGCTAACAATGAAGGATCAGTTACTAGCCCCTTCACCTTGTGGAATGCGCATAAGGCATGTGTGAGAGGGGTCATGATTCAACAAGGTGCTAGGGTTAAGAGGGAAAGGCAGCAGCGCACATTGACCCTAGTTGCCCGAATAAATGACTTAGAATCAAAGAACAAAATTAAACCATCCCTCTCCCTGACTGAACAACTAACCCATCTACGCAATGACCTCAGGACACTGTTTCTTGACGACTATGAAAAAGCCTCTAGGAAGTTCAAGCTTGCTTTCTTCACTAGTGGTAACAGGGCGGGCAAACTTCTAGCGAACAGACTTAAAGGACACAGAATTAAATCTAAGATTCCCTATATTCACCACCCAGAGACAAAGGTAAAACATTTTCACCCTCAAGCCATAGCTGACGCCTTTAGTCACTATTACGGGTCGCTTTATAACCTCAAGGATGATCCAACAATTACCCAACCATCCTCGGAAGCCATCGTGGCATTCCTAGAGAAAGTTAATCTTCCCTCCCTGACCCCTAACCAACTACTGGAACTAAACTCCCCATTTACTGTAGAAGAAGTGGAGAGGACCATACAGTCTATCCCATCAAATAAATCCCCGGGCCCCGACGGATTTATTGGAGAATACTTCAAAACATTCCAAGACATACTCAGTCCCTACTTGGTCCAGGTGTACAATGCCGCTGCTGCCTCATCCTCGTTTCCAAGGGAAATGTTAAGTGCCACTATAGTGGCTCTCCCTAAACCGGGGAAAGATCCAGATACACCCCAAAACTTTCGGCCCATATCATTGTTGAACAATGATGTCAAAATCTACGCGAAACTCTTAGCTGCTAGACTGGTGGACATACTCCCGGGGTTAATTAATGTGGACCAATCAGGCTTTACAAAGGGGAGACAAACGACAGACGCCACCAGGAGACTACTGAACATCATACATATAACAGAGCGTCGTCGAACGCCTTCTCTGCTCCTTGCGCTGGATGCGGAGAAGGCGTTCGACAGGATTCACTGGAGGTTTTTGGAAAAGGTCCTGGGGAGGTTTGGCTTCGAGGGGCACATTTACTCTGCCATAATGGCATTGTACTCACATCCTTCGGCACAGGTACTAGTGGCAGGTACTCTTTCCACACCATTTGACATCACTAATGGCACAAGGCAAGGGTGCCCACTCTCGCCTCTGATATTCAACCTTTTGATGGAACCTTTGGCTTCCCATCTGAGGTCGCACCCACGAATCTCTGGGATCCAAGTGGGAGAGAAAAACCATGTGATTAGCTTATTCGCAGACGACATCATCCTGATGGTCACTGACATAGAAAAATCTGTTGAAACAATATACTCTTCACTGAGGGCATTTAACGAAATCTCATACTACAAAGTAAACGAATCAAAATCACATATTCTAGGTCTAGGAGTCCCTAGGGAAATCAAACTACGAATGGAACAGAAGTTCCCATTTGTATGGAAGGAGGAAGGCATTAAATACCTTGGAATTGTCCTAACTTCCACTTCCAAAGGGCTACTACAAGCCAACTACACCCCCTTCCTGACCTCCTTCCAGGCTAAATTAGACGACCTGGCCAAGACTGAACTGTCATGGCTGGGCAGGTTGGCAGCCTTCAAGATGCAGGTGCTACCTCAGCTCCTGTATCTTTTCAGGACATTGCCTATTCCGATTCCTAATCCCTATTTTAAGTCCCTACAATCTATACTAAACAGATATTTATGGCGGGGAAAGCGGGCTAGATGTGCCTTCAGTAAACTGACAAAACACAGAAAAGCAGGGGGTATTGGTCACGTCCACCTACAAAGTTATTACTTTGCCGCCACTCTGTCCCAACTGCAGCACTGGATGGTGCCTGCTTCAGAAGCATTGTGGGTGGACTTGGAACAGTCCCAAATTAAACGAGGCACACTACGAGATTTTCTATTAACATCACATCTAAGCGAAAACATGGACCCTACCATCGCGCCAACTATCAGGGCGTCGATTAGGGCTTGGGGCCACCTCTGCAGTTTCCACGAATGGTCAGGACCAGTGTCTCCGTTGCAATTCCCTATTACTGCTATACATAACATAATACCTGATATCAACCTGGATGGGTGGGTATCCAGGGGTATTCGGCAACTGAAAGATATAGTAGAGGGACCCTCACTTGTGACATTCCAGGAGCTGCAGGATAGGTACAAGCTTCCAGCAACTGAGCAGTATAAATATAGCCAGCTCTCACACATGTTTAAAAGGAACACATACCTTCTCACCTCACTCCCTGTTAACATCTCCCAATTCTATCAACAACCCAAAGTCACCCCTAAAGGGATCTCGATATTTTACATGGGATTACAGGAGAAACATAAACTATCTAAAATGCAACATATGGAGGCCTGGGAAAGAGATGTGGGGAGGAAATACACTATCCTTCAGTGGGTAAAATCTTTGAAGATCGTGTACTCTTCTACTAAGAGCACTAACCTGATGGAAACGCACCAAAAGCTGCTGTTGAGGTGGTACCTCACCCCCTATAGGCTATCTAAAATATATAGGGATTCATCTCCCTTGTGTTGGAGGAAGTGCGGGGAGACAGGTACATTGGTCCACATTATGTGGTCTTGCCCGAAGCTGAGTCACCTATGGTCTGGGGTGTGGGGGATAGTCAAGGACATCATGGATCCAGTTGATCCGCTGACCCCGGGATTGGCATTACTATCACTGGAAATTGACAAAATTCCAACCTTTTGTAGAACTGTAGTGTCGAACCTCCTTCTGGCCACAAGGTTGGTAGTCCTGCGCCACTGGAAGAACGAAGTACCGCCTTCACTTAATGAGGTAATTATCACAATGCATACACAGGGCAAATACGAGATTATGCACTCGTACACAATGGGTTCCTCTGAAGCCATGACTACAGCATGGTCCCCCTGGCAACAATGGTACTCAAACCTTACAGGTCTTTGAACTAGAGTGGACACCTAGCGGACCACTATTATTTGTCAATAATGGAGGTTTTGTGCGTTTTGTGCGTTCTGTGCGAATTGGGCATATATGTTTTGTTTTGTTTTGTTTTGTTATTCAGATTGACCTTTTATTTATCCCTTATGTTTTGATACTATTTCTTTAAAAGCATATTTAATACATGGTTGCATGAGAGACACCTGAACTTCTATGGTTTTGTGGTTTATACCTATAGTATGGAAATACATGGGGGTCTAGGCCCTCCCGTACACTCGCTTAGCACGGGGGCCGGGGGCTCTGGGCGGGACTACCACTCTGACCAAATGAGAGGGATTGGAGGAGGCGGTCTGGGTCTGGGTCCGGGTTCCTCCGTTTTCATGGGCCACTCGCGAAGGGCCTCCACTGAAGGGGGGGGCCATTGCGCCATATCAATGCCCTGTCGAGGTTAGTCCGACTACATATAATCACCATACGAAGTATTACTGTATGCTATATGCTACTATGTATGTGCACTATGACATTTGCAAGTACCTTTTATGCTTAATGTTTTTGCATATCTTTGCATTTTTTGTTCCATGTATTGCACCTTTTCTAATACCTCAATAAAAAATATTGTTCGGAAAAAAAAAAACTTAGAACGAGGTCTTAACTGCGGAGCAAGCTACTTTTAGGGTTGCACCTGAGGAGTCGGAGAAGGACATAGACCATCACAACTGCAAGTTCAAACTCTTATTAGGCTGCTAACCGTAACCCCTTTAAGACTGCCTAACACATATGTGCAGCAGCAAATGGGTGGGCTTTAACATGGTTGTAAACCCCCCCCCCCCCCCAAAAAAAAACACTGCAAGACAAAGGCATAATATCTCATTATGAAATACTCACCTTAGATCAAAGCCCCTGTAGTGGTCCCGCCACACTGCTCGGCGACATGTTTCCCAGAGTTATTTCTGGGTATCGTGGGCTCCAGTGCTGTGATTGGCTGAAGCCATGATTATGTTACTCCCACGCATGCGTGCAGGAGCCACCAGTGACGGCACGTCAGCTGAAGCAGGTCAGTGCTTACTGAGTGCTCCCAGCACATGGAACGTATCTACACTCTCCGCTGACACCACCAACTGTGGAAGAAGCTTCCACATCCTTAGCACCCTAACTGTAAAGAACCCCTTACACAGTGTAATATTGGATTGCTTCTTGTCCAATATCATTGTGTGGTCTCGTGTCTTTTGTACAGACCAAAAATGTAAAAAAAAAATCATAATGCTAGAAGTGAAGGATTTCTATATCGCGATCATATCCCTTCTTAAAGCGGAGTCTCACCCTAAATATAAGATCTCCCATGTGATCCAGCATACTGGCGTCAGCGCCAGTATGCTGTTTTTTTTTTTTTTTAATCCCACACTTACTGTATTATCCTGGAATTTCATTTTTTTCCCCCCGCGGTGGACGGCGCCAGTATAGCGCGTCACATCTTCCGAAAATACCCAATATGGACTCGGGTAATCTCGGCGAAAATGCGGCGCCTGCGCACAGACCTAGGAGCTGACTGCGCAGGCGCCGTATTTCTCTACGGCGCCTGCGCAGTCAGCTCCTAGGTCTGTGCGCAGGCGCCGCATTTTCGCCGAGATTACCCAAGTCCATATTGGGTATTTTCGGAAGATGTGACGCGCTATACTGGCGCCGTCCACCGCGGGGGAAAAAAAATGAAATTCCAGGATAATACAGTAAGTGTGGGATTAAAAAAAAAAAAAACAGCATACTGGCGCTGACGCCAGTATGCTGGATCACATGGGAGATCTTATATTTAGGGTGAAACTCCGCTTTAAGTGTCGCTTATGAAATGAGATTAAGTTTGTTTGTAGTCTTTCCTCATAACTAAGGTCCTTCAGACCCCTTATTAGCTGTGTTGCCCTTCTCTAGCTTTTCTCCATTTTAAGGACATTCATTCCTGACGATTGGTGACCAGAACCAGACAGCATATTCAAGATGTGGCTGAACCAGTGTTTTGTAAAGTAGTAGAATTATAGCTTAATCTCTTTTTTTTAATGCTTGCCAATAGTCTTCTGGCCTTGTTTGCTGCAGCCTGGCATTGCATTATATTGCTTAGTCTGTCATCTACTAGGGTCCCATCCTCCAATCCCCCTGAGGTACTCCACCTAGTGAGTACTTAAAGGGGTTGTAAAGGTTCATTTTTTATTTTCTAAATAGGTTCCTTTGAGCTAGTGCATTGTTGGTTCACTTACCTTTTCCTTCGAAAACCCATCTAAATGTTTTTTTTTTCATTGTCTGAATTTCTTACTTCCTGTTTCTCCTCAGTAAGCTTGCCCCCATCATCCATGGGGGTTAGTCAGCCGTGTTAGTCAGCCAGAACAGCTTACTGAGGAAGAACAGGAAGTGAGAAATTCAGCCAAAGAAAAAAAAACATTTAGAATGGAAATTGAAGGAAAAGGTAAGTGAACCAACAATGCACTAGCTTAACCAATTCAATACCGGGCTGTAAAACCCACCTCCATACCAGACCTATTTTGGCACTTCTCTCCTACATGTACAAATCATCATTCTTTTGCTGGAAAATTACTCAGAACCCCCAAACATTATATATGTTTTTTTATCAGACACCCTAGGGAATAAAATGGCAGTCATTGCAATCTTATCTTGCACAGTATTTGCGCAATCATTTTTCAAATGCCTTTTTTTGTAAAAAAAAAATGGTTTCATGAATTAAAAAATAACAAAACAGTAAAGTTAGCCCATTTTTTTTGGTAAAATATGAAAGATGATGTTACGCCGAGTAAATAGATACCTAACATGTCATGCTTTAAAATTGCACACACTCATGGAATGGCGCCAAAATTCGTTACTTAAAAATCTCCATAGGAGACGCTTTAAAATGTTTACAGGTTACCAGTTTAGAGTTACAGAGGAGGTCTAGTTCTAGAATTGTTGCACACGCTCTAACGCACGTGGCGACACCTCACATGTGTGGTTTGAACGACGTTTACATATGTCGGTGGGACTAACGTGTGTGTACGCTTCTGAGCGCTAGCTACCGGGGACCGGGGCTTTTTAATTTTATTTTTTTTTACGCTTTTTTTTACATTTTTATTTTTCGATCGCTTTTATTCCTATTACAAGGAATGTAAAAATCCCTTGTAATAGGAATAGTGTGTGACAGGTCCTCTTTAAGGAGAGATGCGGGGTCAATAAGGTTGTGAAAAAAATTCACAGATCTCATTAAAACTAGCTGCATCTGGTCACCAGTCATCTCTATTCCTCCCATCCGGCGGACAGCGATCATCTCTCTGGGCCCCCGAGGGGACGGGAGAGCCCCGGAGAAGCACCGGATGGCGGCGGGAAGGAAGGGGATTTCCCCTCCTGCTGCCTATAAGAACGATCAAGCGGCGGAACCGCCTCTATGATCATTCTTACGGTGTGCAGGATCGCCGCTGGAAAAAAATGATATCTGAATGATGCCTCTATCATTCAGATATCCCCCGCTAAGTGCAGGACGTCATATGATGTCCACCCGGGATAACAGATCCCCTTTTTGGAAATCATATGACGGTGTGTGGGTGGGTGTGGAGTGGTTAAAGGAACCTATTTAGAAAATAAAAAACAAACCTTTACAACCCCTTTAAGTGAGTTCATAATGTACTAGCAGGCTGGAGACAATACCAGACACACTATGGGCCAGATTCAGGTAGAGTTAGGCTGGAGTATCAGTGATACTCCAGCCTAACTCTCACTTTGAGCCGGCGTTTCTGTTTTATTTAAGCAGAATACAAGAAACGCCGGGTTGGAGTTCCTATACGAGTGGCATAATTGTATTTCGCCGTCGTATCGGAACTGCAATTTTAAAAATGGTGCTCGGGGCGTTCCCGCTGATTAACGCCGAGAATATGTTAATCAGCGAGAATCGGCAATTCACGATCGTATTCGGGTCCGACGCAGTGACTTTTCGACGTTTCCGTAAGAGATACGCGGCGTAAAGAAAGACATGCCCCCTAGGTGGAGTATCCTATGTTAAGTATGGCCGTCGTCATCGCGTTGAATTTAAAATTTTTCGCGTCGCTTGCATAAAAGGTCCGTGAATGGGGATTGACGTCATTGACGTTCACTGACAGAATTTGGAGCATGCGCACTGACAGTCGACGCCTGCGCAGTACGTTTGCCGTGGGATCGCGCCTAGTTTAAATAATACACGCCCCCTACCCGCCCAATTTGAATTCCGCCGGCTCATTTTCGCTACGCCGCCGCAACTTTAGGAGCAAGTTCTATGTGAATAACAGTACTTTTCCTGTACTGTAAATGAGAAATGTTACTCCAAAATAAAGATTCGCCCATCTACCTGAATCTGGCCCTATAGGTCTAAGATGCTATCAATTAAATTTAAGCTGAAGCGCCCTTACTCAGTTAAGTTGCCAAAAAAGCATTTGACTTGCCATCCACGTTCTCCACATTGCAATACATTGGTGTCAAAGACCCCTTCCCTTAAGACATTCAAGCCCTCGATTTGACCCTGACAGCAGTTGTAAAATGTCCTTATTCTTTCTCATGGAAAATTATCATACTGAATGGCACTAGGCAGGGCTGCCCCTATCGCCATTGCTATTCACCCTCAGTATTGGCTTCCATTCAGTGCAACACAGACACCACAGGAATAAAAATCAGGAACAAACAATCTGTTATTTTCCTATATGTAGATGGGGCACTTATAACCCTTACAAACCTACTGACCTCTTCCCCTAATTTTCACATGGAGATTATATACTGCTTTATTAGGGTACAATATACATTCTGCTAAAACAAAAGCTTTACCCCTCAACATTAAATCTGACCTTCACCTCAGTTATTCATTCGCTGGGAAAATGGACACCTTGAAGTATCTAGGATACAACCAAGACCCATACAGTAAAACCTTGGTTTGAGAGTAACTTGGTTTGAGAGCGTTTTTTAAAGACGCGCAACATTTCTTAAATACATTTTGACTTGATATACAAGCAATGTCTTGATATAAGAGTGGCATAATGTCACAACTGAGTATAAAAGAGAAGAGAGGAGCCTCTAATTGTAGCAATATGGTTACATTTAATGAAGGTACAACATTTAGAAACTCACATGGTTGATAAATAAAACAGGCACATCTAAGTATGCAGGGATCCAGGGTAAAGCTGTCCACATAGACCGTCCTCTGCACCACCATTGATGTCGTCTCTTCTACGAGCAGTTGAAGCCTCGCATTCAGATAGTTCTACTGCAGGGTAGACTTCCCGGTCACAATTGCATACTTAGATGTGCCTCTTTTAAACATTAACCATGTGACTTGCTGAATGTCGTACCTTCTTTAAATGTTATTCCTACACTTAGGGGCACTTCTCTTCCAGTGTTGCCAACTGCCTGTAAAAATAAGGCACTTTTCCGGTGCCCGTGAATGTCCGTAGAAGCTGAACGGTGCCAGTAAAAAATGGCTGCGGCAGCCCCAAGTGAGAACCGCGAATGCGCAGTGCCAACTCTGGAGTCCGGAAGTCCCAGAGATAATCCGATCATGAGCCCCAGCCCAATGCTGCCTGGATCGCGCCTGCTGATGATGTAATTCCCAAGCCGCCAAAAATGCAAGGAGCTGAGTAGGCAGACAAAGTGGACACGGACCGTGCAATTGAGGCGGAGGCACCAGCAGCACCGCGAGCGGTGAGAGATGGACAGCGCAGGGTGCTGCGGACCTGGCCGAGCCAACCCCCTGGATGGACATGTAAGGCCCCCTGACCAGTGCCACTGACCAGCACTGAGCTCAACACCCTGCCCTGGCTGCAGCCCCCTGGTTAGTAAGAGGCGTGCATCTGTGCATGTAAAGTTACAAGCCAACTTTTTTTGAACGGAGTCTCACCACTGGACCCTGTCCCCTGGCCTGGCTGCAACATCCATCCATTGCTTGACTGGCTGCCACAGATAGGCACATGCAGAAGTTTCCAGGCAAAAATGGCAGTGGTGAGATTGTACAAAATCATTGTATGTAATCTTTGTCTGCTGTCTCTCTGATATCTCCTGTATCCTGTCCGCATGACCATCTCCTGTATCCTGTCCGCATGACCATCCCCTGTATCCTGTCCGCATGACCATCTCCTGTATCCTGTCCGCTTGACCATCTCCTGTATCCTGTCCACATGACCGTATCCTGTATCCTGTCCACATGACCGTATCCTGTATCCTGTCCACATGACCGTATCCTGTATCCTGTCCGCATGACCGTATCCTGTCCCCATGACCGTATCCTGTCTGCATGACCATATCCTGTATCCTGTCCGCATCCTGTATCCTGTCTACATGACCGTATCCTGTCCGCAGCCTCTAGCCACCTGTGCCCTGTCCATATCCTCTGACCACCTGTGCCCTGTCCATATCCTCTAAACCACCTGTGCCCTGTCCATATCCTCTGACCACCTGTGCCATGTCCATATCCTCTGACCACCTGTGCCATGTCCATATCCTCTGACCACCTGTGCCCTGTCCATATCCTCTGACCACCTGTGCCATGTCCATATCCTCTGACCACCTGTGCCCTGTCCATATCCTCTGACCACCTGTGCCATGTCCATATCCTCTGACCATCTCCTGTACCATGTCTTCAATCTCTGACAATCTCATCTTTTATCATGTCTTCAGTCTCTGAGGGGGAGCCTAGAGAGGTGTCAACAGTGGGAGTGCCGCCAGATTGGGGATCACGAGAGAAGTCAGATGTGTGTGGACTGTGTAGCGGAGATAATCGGATAAAACCAGAGCTGCCAAGCTGGAGTTGCCTGACAGAGCCCTGCATGGTGCACCTGAGAGGAGGTCAGGCTAAGGAGGGGTCAATGATGTAAGGGGGGGGAGTGAACACAATAATGTAAGGGGGCACTGAAATAAAGGTTAACCCCTATAACAGTAACCATTACATTAGTGTATTCACTCTGTGGGAGGTAATCTCTGATCACCAGAGCCCCCCCCCCCTCCCAATGTTCCCCTTTACATCAGAGTCTGCAGGATTTCCACTTATAGTGCAAGGGAGAACTCTGTGGACCCTGATGTAAAAGACAATGCTGCAGACCCTGATGTAAGTGGGAACTCTGATGTAAAGGGGAGCACAGAGCCCCCCCTTACATCAGAGTTCCCCCTTAGATCATGATCTGTGGCATTGTCCTTTACATCAGGGTCCACAGAGTCCTCCCTTGCACTGTAATGCCGCGCACACACGATCACTTTTTGCGATGAAAAAAAACAACGTTTTGAAAAACGTCATTTAAAATGATCGTGTGTGGGCAAAACGTTGTTTTATGTCTTCTGAAAAACGACCAAAAACAAATTCGAACATGCTTGAATTTTTTATGTCGTTTTTCAGAATGTCGTTTTTTATGTCATAAAAAATGATCGTGTGTGGGCAAAACAACGTTTAAAATGACGTTTTTAAACCCGCGCATGCTCAGAAGCAAGTTATGAGACGGGAGCTTCAATGGAACAGAGTGCCGTCGAACGTGATGTACGTCACCGCGCTTTGCTAGAGCTTTTTGGAAAAACGATGGTGTGTAGGCAACGTTGTTTTTTAAAATAAAGTTTGAAAAACGTTGTTTTTCTTCATCGCAAAAAGTGATCGTGTGTACGCGGCATAAGGGGAAACTCTCTGCTGGTCGTGTTATATTAACCTGATCTTCATATAAATAGAGAAACTTGTTTTTGACTTTTGTTTAACTTAAAAACAATGCTAATAGCCAGAGCTTTTTTTTCTCAGAAAATAGGTGCAGGAACTCAACCACAACCCCGTTCAGATTTCACAAACAGTAGAAGGGTCTTAAAGGGGCATTAAATACTAGAATTGCACTAATACAGAGTGCAGAGTTCAGGGGGGTTTCACACAGAGTGAAGAGCTGGCACTTGTAAACACAGAAACCAGACTTCTGTGTTTACAAGTGATTGTGGTGAGCAGGTCCAAAGGGTCTGAGCCAAAGGTGGTGGAACTGAGTTCCCCCAAGTTCCCCCAGAAAAAAAGCCCTGCTAATAGCACTAGTTACATGTTTATAGTTTAAATAGTTGCTCAGTTTAGCACCGAAAACTGACATTTTAGGTACTTTGTTTGAAGTGTCAGTAAAAAAAATGGTGTTGTTTGTAATTTTTAGCCATCTTTCCAGTAAATTTCACTTGGGGGGGTTGGCAATACTGCTCTATACTCTGTAGCTCCTGCTGGAATTGCTTCTAATCCCCTTGGGGAGGTTTTCATTTGCGGATGGACATTTTATGGTTACACAATGTATCACATTGCTACAGGTGAAACTCGAAAAATTTGAATATCGTGCAAAAGTTAATTTATTTCACTAATGCAACTTAAAAGGTGAAACTAATATATCAGATAGACTCATGCAAAGCAAGATAGTTCAAGCCGTGATTTGTCATAATTGTGAGGATTATGGCTTACAGCTGATGAAAACCCCAAATCCACAATCTCAGAAAATGGTGCAATATTCTAGGGTTCTTGAGCCTTTCAATGGTCTCTTAGTCTAGTTCAGTAGGAATCACAACCATGGGAAAGACTGCTGACCTGACAGTTGTGCAGAAAACCATCATTGACACCCTTCATAAGGAGGGGAAGCCTCAAAAAGGTAATTGCAAAAAAAGTTGGATATTCCCAAAGTGCTGTATCAAAGCACATTAACATCAAGTTATGTGGAAGGGAAAAGTGTGGGAAAAAAAAGGTGCACAAGCAGCAGGGATGACCGCAGCCTGGAGAGGATTGTCACCAAAAGGCCATTCAAAAGTGTTGGGGACGTTCACAAGGAGTGGACTGAGGCTGGAGTCAGTGCATCAATAGCCTGGACATGGGCTTCAAATGTCGTATTCCTCTTGTCAAGCCACTTCTGAACAACAAAAAAAAAATCAGAATCGTCTTACCTGGGCTTAAGAAAAACACACCTGATCTGTGCTCAGTGGTCCAAAGTCCTCTTTTCTGATGAGAGCAAATTTTGCATCTCATTTGGAAACCAAGGAGCCGGAGTAGAGGAAGAATGGAGAGGCACACACTGCAAGATGCTTGAAGTCCAGTGTGAAGTTTCCACAGTCTGTGTTGATTCGGGGAGCCGTGTCATCTGCTGGTGTTGGTCCACCGTGCTTTATTAAGTCCGGGGTCAACGCAGCCGTCTACCAGGAGACACCAAAACCTGGTTCAATGACCGTGGGATTACTGTGCTTGATTGGCCAGCAAACTTGCCTGACCTGAACCCCATCGAGAATCTCTGGGGCATTGCCAAGAGAAAAATAAGAAACATGAGACCTAACAATGCAGAAGAGATGAAGGCCGCTATTGAAGCATCCTGGTTCTTCCATAACACCTCAGCAGTGCCATAGGCTGATATCTTCCATGCCCCGCCGCATTGAGGCAGTAATTGCTGCAAAAGGGGCCCAAACCAAGTACTGAGTACATATGCATGCTTCTACTTTTCAAAGGTCCGATATTGTTCTATGTACAATCCTTGTTTTACTGATTACATGTAATATTCTAATTTTCTGAGATTGTGGATTTGGGGTTTTCATGAGCTGTAAGTCATAATCATCACAATTATGACAAATCACGGCTTAAACTATCTTTCTTTGCATGAAATGAGTCTCTCTCATATATTAGTTTCACCTTTTAAGTTGCATTAGTGAAATAAATGAACTTTTGCACGATATTCAAATTTTTCGAGTTTCACCTGTGTATCTTTTTATATGGACTATAGACTGAAGGACTGGTTGTGGAACAAATCATTTGAGTTTTCATTATTTCTTATGGGAAAATTTGCTTTGATATACAAGTGCTTTGGATTACAAGCATGCCTCCAGAACGAATTATACTCACTATCCAAGGTTTTACTGTATGTAATATTTTACACTGTATATAAATAGGGATGTGCCAAACTGCTCCGTTTAGGTTCAAGCGAGGGTTTTTGTGACTTTTTTGTAAAAAGGCAGGGAATTTGTGGTATTTATACCTCTAGCCTGTAGATGTCACAGTTATTACATGTTTAAAACATTCTATACTCTGTACAAATCAGTCAATGTTCCTGCTGTGTTATATTGAAAATACTGCAGATGTTTTATGGATGCCTAAACATGTTATTTAAAAACTTCATCTACTTCAACTACTCTGTCTTCAAGAATACAGGACAAAACAGTAAGATTTTACTTGATATGGCATATACAGTTAAACTTTTCTCAGTGGGAAAGGTCAAAATGGTATTGTGTGTTTTAGAAGTATCCACTTCTCACATAGTCAGTGGGGTTTATTTACTAAAGGCAAACATACTGTGCAGTGCACATTTCAAATGCAGTTACACTAATTTTCCTAAGTAAATGTAATGTGGTAAAGCTTCACTTTGTAAAAAATACTCAATCAGATGCAAGGAAAAAAAAAAAGCACAAACAGTGCACAATGTATTTACCTTTAGTAAATCCACCCCATCCTCTACATCTCAGTGCCCAAGAAGATCCGGCGTGGAGGTCGGGCCTTCTCCCACCAGGGTGCCGTATTATGGAATAGACATGTGCAGACTGGAATATTTTGTTTCGTTTTTTCGTTTTCGTTTGGAAAATAAATTTATTTAGTTACTCCCGAAAATGGTTTTGATTTATTTCATTTTTTGTTGGGGAATAGCTTTCGTCCGAAAATCCAATAATCTTTACGTCGAATCGCACATTTCCGTTTGAATATTCCGCCTACAAGAATTCTAAAGTTGTATGACTAGTAATAATGTCGAATCTATTTTCTCATAAATCGAAATCTATTCTCTGTAATGTCGAATCTATTATTTCTATAGTGTCGAATCTTTTCTCTATAATGTCGAATCTCTCTATATCGCATTTTTACCACAACGAAAACGAAAATAAAGCATTTTTTATGTTGGATCTTTCGGTTTTCGTTTCTTGCGCAGATTTTCGGACGAAAATGCATTTTAATGAAAACGAATGCACATGTCTATTATGGAATAGGCTCACTGCTTCAAAGTTGACTGATCGCTGGCCTGGAACAAGTATGGACATGTGGGTAGGACCCCAGCTTCTGTCCACATGGCCGCCATGCGCAGCTTAACATACAGGTTGCAGGGTATCACAGGCTGCTCAGGCTGCTCAGCCCAGATCACAGACTGTAATGTACACGGATGGTGGTTACGGGTCCTAGACCCCTTCTTCCCAAAGCTAACTCCTTCGTGCCCCTGGAGTACTCCCACGCGGACCCATGTTTGACACATGGTTCAAACAAACAAAGGCTCCAGAAGTTCAGCTGACCACCCTGAGCCTGGACCCATGCAACATGCGGACCATCTGATGCATGCTGCATGAGGGTGTTCTTTCTCACCGTCAGACAGGGACTCCTTTTTCTCCATTATCACCAATAGGGATGAGCTTCAAGTTCGAGTAGAACTCATGTTCGACTCCAACATTGCCTGTTCGCCGAACAGCGAACTATTTGAGGTGTTCGCGGCAAGTTCGTGTGAACTTTAGAACCCTGTTAAAGTCTATGGGACTCGAACGTTTGAAAGCTAAAGTGCAATTTTAAAGGCTAATATGCAAGTTATTGTCCTAAAAAAAGTTTGGGGACCTAGATCCTGCCCCAGGGGACATGTATCAATGCAAAAAAAGTTTTAAAAACTGCAGTTTTTGTGGCAGCAGTGATTTTAATAATTCCTTTAAGTGAAACAATAAAAGTGAAATATTCCTTTAAATTTCGTACCTGGGGGGTGTATAGTTTGCCTGTAAAGTAGCGCTTGTTTCCCATGCTTAGAACTGTCCCTGCACAAAGTGTAATTTCTGAATGAAAAAAAGTAATGTAAAATCACTCGTGGCTATTCATGCATTGTCGGCTCCTGGCAATACAGAGAAAAGTCATTCATAAAAATTTTTTTTTTTAATTTGGGGTGGAGTTCCCCTTAAAATCCATACCAGACCTGAAGGGCCTGGTAATTGAATTTGGGGGGACCCCCACGCATTCTTTTTTTATGAATGACTTTTCTCTGTATTGCCGGTATCCAACAATTCATTATAGCCACAAGTGATTTTAAATTACTTTTTTCCTTCAGAAATTACATTTTGTGCAGGGACAGTTCTAAGCACAGGAAACAAGCGCTACTTTACAGGCATACTATACACCCCCCTAGGTAAGAAATTTAAAGGAATATTTCAATTTTATTGTTTCACTTAAAACATTATTAAAATCACTGCTCCTGACAAAACGGCCGTTTTTTAAAACTTTTTTTGCATTGATACATGTCCCCTGGGGCAGGAACCAGGTTCCCAAACACTCCCCTGGGGCAGGACCCGGGTCCCCAAACACTTTTTAGGACAATAACTTGCATATTAGCCTTTAAAATTAGTACTTTAGATTTCAAACGTTCGAGTCCCATAGACTTTAACAGGGTTCTAAAGTTTACACAAACTTTTGGTCTGTTCGCAGGTTCTGGTGCGAACCGAACCCAGGGGTGTTCGGCTCATCCCTAATCACCAACTCCAGCGCTGACCAGGCTTGAAACATTAAAGCACACAACTCATTCCACTTCCCAGATATTGGCTATATTAGACACTTTACTCCATTGGATGCAGTAATCACACAGAGATTTCTTTATAATCAGACGCATTTACTTGCATAAGTCAATAAACAGAATCAAACAAACCAGATAGTGGCACTACCATTCTACAAATAATACCTTAATATCAGTAGTGCTCAGTGAATGCATCAGCATTAGGTAGCTTATGGCTTTTGGCAAGATTTAGATCAATTCTTCTCTCAGGCTCTTGTTACAAGATCCTTCGTAATGCTGACCACCTCTCACTGGAGAGGAGAACAAGGGGAAACACCAAACTTCTCCCTCCCTGCAGGTCTCTATTCCAGCCTCTCTTACTTTTAGTTTCTTTCTTCATTCTCCCTTTTCAGGCTTAGCAGAATAATTCTTCTGGCTTTCCTTCTATCTGGCTCCTGGCGTAGGCCCCAAGTAAAAGCTCCAGCCACCTTAAATAAGGACACACACATGACACTCCACCAATAGAAGGAGCAACCCTTAAAAGGGACTTCTACCCGTCTATAGACATAAGGATGTCTGACACTTTTCTGACCCTCATCTACAGTAAACAAGTTTTAAGGTAGAATCTCTCAGAAAACAAAGTGTACTACTGGAGCGTACAACAAAGACACAATATTAATCCAGTCCAGGACTGACTACACCCTGTGGGCCTCCTGTGGCTGGCAGCCAAAACGTTCCTATCCTGAATGCGATTCTTTTGCATTCAGGAGAAGGAGGTTGAAGCTCACTTAAACGTGGCAGCTCCTAAACTCTGCTAAATGCCTATGTGTAAATTTGCACATAGTGTCATGGACTTGCAATAATGTCTGGCAGCTTACCTTCTTCTCCATGTGTTCATTAGAGGCCAGACTCTCTTTCTGTCTTCTTTTTATCATCTCTCCTCCCTGTATGGCCCCACCCCACGCCATCCCAGGAAGTCTATATTAACTAGTGCACTGCAGGTCTGCTTTGCTGTTCAACTTTGTTTGTTAGCTTGTGTTCCTGTCTGCCGTGTGCTACGTTTACCTTTTTGTGTACCGAATTTGGCTCATCTCTGACTATTCCTGTTTGCCTGAGACCTTGACCATTGGCCTCTACCTTGGCTACCCTCGTCTGCCTGTTGCCCTGACCTCGGCTTGTGTCCTCAGTGGCTGCGTTCCCTCTCTCCCTACGGAGCGTGACCTGGGGGACTCCAGGGGCCGCGACCTGGGTTTACTTGCAGCGAAGGCCATCCTCACCACTAGAGGCTCTGGTAAACACCTGCTGGACCTTGGACTCCATGCCCTGGGAAATCTTGGGCTCAAGTTTTCTGACCATCTGCAGCAGTCGGCTATTAGGTTCACTACCTTGCGGTGCACCCCTGTTTCCAACAGGGTGCATTTGTCACCTGGCCACAGGTGACCTGACACATAGGCTTTTATGGAGTTGAGTTTAGGACCTGCCAGTGTAGGCTAGAGTACATGAAGCCTTAGGCCACGTACACACGATCAGACTGAACTGATTAAACTGGCCTGACGGACCATTTTCATCGGACCAGGCTAAAGTGGTCTGATGGTCTGATGTGTGTACACACCATCTGACCAAAAATCCGATCAGACCAGAACACGGTGACGTAGAACACAATGACGTGCTGAAAAAACGAAGTTCAATGCTTCCAAGCATGCGTCGACTTGATTCTGAGCATGCGCGGGTTTTTGGTCCGATGCTTTTGCGTACTAACCATCGAACCTGTCTGACGGACAGGTGTCCGTCGGACAGATTTTGAAGCAGGTTTTAAAACTTTGATTCGACGGACAACGGTCCGATGGGCCGTACACACCATCGAACTTGTTTCCTCTAAGGCCGCGTACACACGATCAGACCGGTCCAATGAAACTGGTCTGCAGACCAGTTTCATTGGACCGGTCTGATCGTGTGTACGCGGCCTTAGAGGAAACAAATTAATGATAATAAGGAGATTTTCAAAGTCAGCTCACAATTACAGTAGGTAGTGTGAAAACTTAAATTCAACTATCTGCTTTTGGATGTGCTGTTTGGATTAATATAATCTTTCAAAAAATATGGACTAGTACAGGCTATGAAGACTGTTAGAAATATTTCTTCAGTGTATACGTGGACAACTAGGAGTAAAAAAAATAGCCATGCATACTGTACAATGCAGTCCACCCCTGACTATATTATATGGGCCAGATTCAGGTAGATGAGAGTATCTTTCCTCTGGAGTAACGCTTCTCATTTACGTTACTCTGAAGACCCTTTCAGCGCAAGTCCTGTAATTCACATAGCAGTTGCGCGTAAACTTGCGCCAGAGTAACGATAATGCGCTGGCGCAACCCGACGCAAGTGAAACTGGGTGTGATCATATGTAAATGATGGGCGGAGCCCAGCGCAGAGGCTTACGTTCAGCGCATCATCCACGGAGCATGCGCAGTGAGTGCGGCTCCACTCGCCCCCTTGTGCGCATGCTCACAACTTCCGTCGGCACCACTTCCTGGGAAACGTCAGCGCAATGCGTTCCGCTGGGCGCTTAAAAGCGCTGGCGGAAACGCCATTCCGGCGCAAAAGTAGTTCCATTTCCCCCCACCCCAGGGAAGATACTTTTGCCCTGTAATGGCTGCTCCCGCTGCCCCCAAAGAGAGGAGGAACCTAAATTATAATGCCCAGGAGGTCACAGTGATAATATCGGCTATGGAGGCATTTAATGATTTTCTCCATGGTAAAAAAAGCAGGAAGACCAGCCGGGAGAGAAAGCAGGCCATCCTGGACACCATAGCTGCCAGGGTCAATGTGCTGGGGTACTCCACCCGGAGTGCTTCAGACATTCGAAAAAAAATCAATGACCTGCGGCGCAAGGTGAGGGGCAAGGTGTCCACCATTAGGAGCCATGAGAGGGGCACAGGTGGTGGTCCCCCATGTCCTGTCACCCTGACCGCGGAGGAGGAGGTGGTCGCCCGCTGCCTGGACAGGGAGCAGTTGGAGGGGGTCCCAGGCTATGATTTCGTAGAGGAAGGCTCCAGGACAGGTAAGTGATTTTTACCCCCTTTTTGGTGTGTTGCATGTGGGGCGGGGGTGGGTACATGTGCCAAGTGTGTGGGACCACCAACATGTGTCTGCTTTGTGTCATCCACAGATGACGGTGCTGGGCCATCTCGTGCCGGCCAGTCCACCCCAACCCCCCAACGGGATGCTGAAGACGAGGCCCTGGGTGCTGGAGACACCGAGGTGGAGGAGGAGAGTGCCCACACCACTTCAGCAGAGGTGGTTGTGGAGGAGCCTGTCCCTGAACAGGAGTTCATTTTAATGTTGGAGGAGTCCTCCTCCTCTGCAGGGCCCTCTGTGATCCCCTCCCCCATCCTAGGTAGCCCCTCAAGGGCGACTCCATCCCCACGGGGACAACCTTCCTCTGCCCCCAGGAAGGCCACCCGGAAGACCAGGGGGGTGTGTGATTTGGTCGAAGACCAGGTGCTTTTGGACCACGCGAAACAGACCCAGCAAATGGGGGAGATGGCTGGCCACCTAGACAGGGTCGCAGACAGCCTGGGCTCTATGTCACAGCTGCCCAGTCGCGTGCAGGGCGTTGTGACCAGCCTGGGGGAGGTGCAGGCTGATATCCGGCACTTGACAGCAGCTGTTCGAGACAACACTGCTGCCATTCGGGAAGAGGGGAGGCAGCGGCAACGTGACCAGCGGCATCAGATCACCCGCCAGCTGAGGATGCAGGCCCAAACAAATTTGTATCTGAGCCGTATCGCTGTGGCATTGGAGGGCATGCAGCCAACAGCTCCCAGGAGTGGCCCACCCGGGGATCAGCCTCCTCCTGATGCCCCCCCACCACCACCACCACCCACTCCCTCCAGGCAGATGAGGAGCCCGAGAGTGCCCCCAAGGAGGAGCCCCCGTCATCCCAGATGAGGGTTTTTTTTTTTTTTGGTTGTTATATATTTTTGTTTATACTCAGGACATGAGTTTATTTATTTTATTTATTATTATTGTTTATACTCAGGACATGAGTTTTTGTTAATTTTTTTGGTTCTCAGGTTATGAGATTTTCTTTTTATTTTTTGATACTGCACACGTTGCAGTGTGAATGGTGTGTGAATGTGAGAGGGTGGCACTCCTGAAAGTAAGGGGTGTCACCCTCGGCCGTGGTGGTGAAGTTAACCCCACGGCTGAATGAATGACGTGTGAAAGGTGTGTGAATGGACAGTGACATCATTGGGGCCTTGACGCGGCGTTACTGCTCCCAACTCCTACATGCTGGACTTGGGCTAATCCAATGCGATGTGCATGTGATGTGTGTGATCTAGGGACATCAGTGGTGTACATGCGTGCACTGTCTGTGTTAGTAATGTTTTGGTTTAGTGTCCAAAGATGCCTACGGCGAGGACCCTCCTGACTGCTCTTCCATCAGCAGACTGGGTGTCCTCTGGCAGGTGGGGACTGTGTGGGTCGGGGGTCAGGTCATCACGTATGTCAATCTGCAGGCCTTTTTTCATAGCAAAGTTATGTAGTATGCAACATGCACCGATGATCTGACACACAAAGGTAGGGGAATACAATAGGGTCCCCCCGGACTTATCCAGGCAGCGGAAACGGGACTTCAGGAGCCCAAATGTTTGCTCCACCACTCCACGGGTTTTGATGTGTGCTTCATTGTATTTTCTCTCTCCTCTGGTTTGGGGGTTCCGGAAAGGAGTCATTAGATGGGGTCCCAGTGCATATGCAGAGTCACCTGTAAGGTAAAAGACAGGAGAATGTTAGTCATGCATGTGCGACTTCTGTTGTGCATGACGGGAGGGGATAGTCATGCCTGACTCCCATGTCACTCACCAACCAGCCAGCTGTCCCCATACATGTTCTGTTCGAATTCTGCTGGGATGGGACTCTGACGGTATATGAAGCTGTCATGGCTGGACCCGGGGTGTTTGGCACGGACGTGCCATATGAGGCGTTGGGCATCGGCTATCACCTGTACGTTGATGGAGTGCCAATGCTTCCGATTGCGGTATATGTGCTCTGTGGCACTGGGGGGCTGTAGGGCCACATGTGTGCAATCAATGGCCCCGATGGTGCGTGGGAATCTGGCAATGTTGTAGAAATCTGTCATTGCCTTCAGCCGCAGCTCCTCAGTGGTGGGTCTGATGAACTGGTTGGACATGCGTCTGAGGATTGCAGGGACAACCTGGTGCACACATCTGCTTATGGAGGACTGTGACATCCCAGCCACCACTCCACTTGTACGCTGGAATGATCCACTGGCAAGGAAATGAAGTGTTGCCAGGACCTTCACCAGTGGCTGCACTGCTTGTGATCGGTGTGTCTTGCTGGTGATGTCATCCTGCAGGGTTGTGGTTAGTTCAAGTATTACATCAGGGCTGAATCTGAAGAGGCGATACACCTCCTCATCCCCCATGCCAAAGAGGTTCATACGAGTGCGGTATATCCTCTCATGTGCCCGCCTCCTCCGTAGCGAGGGACCCAGTACTAGTCTTAGGACCACGAGTGCCCCTGGCATGTTGGCACACAGAGGTTTTGTTCTTGCTAGTGTTGTTGTTCAGCTTGCTAGTTTCGTCGGTAACGCTGCTGTAGCTGCTCTCCTGCTGACCTGTGACCGTCTGGAGTAAAGATAAAGCAGCCTTTTGTAGAAATAACTTTGCGCCGGACGGACCAGATACGCGCGGCGCATGTAGCCAGCGTATGGTGCTAATCCGATCGTGAATTGGGAAAAATCCCTCATTTGCATATTTGCAGGGGAAATCAATAGGCGCGACTGATGCGCCCAGCGAAAATAAGCGCTGACGATACTCTGGCGTCGGAACGTTCCGCCGGTCGCAAATGACCCGTTATTGGGCGCATCTAGTTTGGTGGGTACGGGCACATAGAAAAGACGGCGCATCATCACAGTTACGCGGCGCATATCCAAATACTCCAGCGCAAGTGTTCGTGAATCTGGCCCTATGTATGTTTTGAAGGCCACCCCCTCCCCACTCCCCCTAAAAATATTGTATGTAAGTTCACAGGCAATTTTCTATCCTGATGGGTTTCCCTTACTTTTTTCTCAAATACGCCATCATTAATTATTCTTTATAATTAATCTCAGTGTATCTATAATAAAAAAGGCATGCCTTTATGAAATGTTTAATTTCATTAACCCCTTCTGGAAGACTTATTCAGGAACCTACTGCTTTATCTATAACATTGCTCTGGTTCACATTTTCCTTTCTAAGTATCTCTGCAGTGACTCTAGATGTAATGGAGCATCGCAGGAGACTATTAGCGGCTCCACACAGCGCCCTGATGATACAGGACCTTTTGTCAGGCACATATGAAATTAAGTGAAATAAAAACCATATTAAAATGATTACCATCTAACAGCCATTAGTGAGCAGGGAGCTGTCAGCGGGTGATGGATCTCTCACTTACTTCAATGAATGTTCTAACGACATTGATAAAATCACTCCCAGAAAAATACAATAAGCCATTCACCCCGCCCGGTGGAGGCTGAGTTGTAGAGACCAGCTCTATGCCAGTTGTATTAATCTTGTGTCCGCACTAAAATGGTTAAAATAAGATGGGACTTTTTGAATTTCAAACACAGCCAAGAACAAACACATTACAAACAGGCCTGTGATCTGAAAACATGTATTGCTTCTTCAATGAACAAGATGTTACCACTTGCTTTTGTTTAGTTTAGTTCTGGTTTGTCCTTCTAATTACCTCTTAAAATTACAAGATGGACATGCTTGATGGCAGCCTTTTTATTTACAAAGCCAAAACCACAAAACAACATACTAAAGAACCAACTCATTAAACAATTTTGATAATGCAACTAGGAGGGAGTCTTTGGTTGTCCTTATTGGCGCAGTTTATAACTAGATCCACTCATGTCCTCAACAGTCCCTCGCCGACTTTTAACAAACTTGTATATTCTTATTTTTACCTCAATACCTAGATCCTGGGAGAATACCAATAACCAAGCAAGTGAAATCACCATATCACAGGTGGGCACCCAATTTTGTAAACATTTAAATATTCAGTGACCACCCACCCAAAGTCCCCTTGGCCTGCCATGCGAGCATGAAAAACACTTAAGCAAATACCTCCACACTTGTTAAAATGCACATTTTAGACCTGAAGATGATTTCAAAAACCCAACATACACAGAAGAGAAGGACTCAAACACATAAGAGGGAAAAGTTAGATATAGTTCTTGTCTGGTGTTTACTTTGAGTCCATTCAAGTTCTTATTCCATTTTGGGCTTTGATGAAGCAGGTGTTTTGCTGTTGACTAAAGTCATTGACTGTTTTTAAGGGGTGGTATTATGAACAATTAAAGACACTTTGGACTTTTTCACTTTGTGGTTTGCCTCCCCAGTCTCATACAGAAGAAGAAGATTCACACAGAAGTAGCAAACTTAGACAAATAAATACCCAGACTCCCAAGTGCAGTCTCAGTCTGAAAAGGCTGGTAGACACAGACCAGACAGAAAATTCAGACACAATTTTTAATTCAGACAAAAATTTAGAAGTTACTGCCTTTAACAAAAAAAGAAAAACGATATCCAACACTGAACAGGTGAAACCACAGTGTTGGGAACTGATATATTTTTGTTTTCACCCATTATTTTCCATGAACGAGAACAAGCATTGATAAAAATACCTGTTAGCTTCCTCATCCTTTTTTTGTGTATAAATATATATTTTGTGTGTCATTCTTTTTTTGACTTGTATAGTCTTTTTTGTTTCTGTATTCCATCTTTTCTTGGCCACGTCTTTCTGTTTTGCTCATACCAAGATATAAAGTGATATGGTTCTCTATATCCTTCTCTATTTTTCAATTGCATTCTCTTCCCAATCTCTCAGGAAGGAAGCATAAGCCTCACATGGGCTTTACAGGATAGTTAAGAACATACCCCCCTGTAGATTTAAACAAATGGGCATCTAAAAGGTGACTGGTCATTATTCTAGCATGCAATAATCTGTTGGGTATTTTTTCAATCAGTGGTATTAAAAAAATATCTACTTGTTTGGCACTATGCAGACTCGCCACCTTGTCTACTGATCCTAAAGTTCCCTGTGGGTCTCTTTTTCTGCCTCTGCTGTTCCAGAAATTGATACCTGTGGGTTTTTTATGGTTACATACCAGGCTTGGAAGTAGATTCTCTGTGCTCCACATGGAAGATATAGGCTTACCTGGTGCACACCCAACAGGGCATTGAACTTGTGTGGTGGACTTCCCAATGCAGCAAACCCCAGGCTTACCTAACCGGAGACAGCTGACAGTGAGCATGAATTGAAGGCAAAGTACCTAATTTTTTAGGCAATGCAGAGTTGGGGACAGGCAGGATGTCAGATCTATAGGCAAAAATGGCCAGCACAAAAAACACAATTCACATGTGTACCTGAGGTTTTAAAATATTTCGTCCTGTCCAACTCTTTACTTGTGGCACAAATGCTTTCCATATTCATCACAAATAATCCAAAACCTCCATGGGTAAATAAAGCTAGTACAGAAGGCACCAGCCTTTAACATAATTATAAAAACAGGGAAGTAAACTACTTGCCCTTAACCACTTGAAGACCAAGCCTTTTCTGGCACTTTTTGTTTACAAGTTTAAATCAGTATTTTTTGCTAGAAATGTACTTATAACTAGTGTTGCTCACGAATATTCGCATTGCGAATATTCGCTACGAATATTGCATATTCGAGTATTCGCGAATATCTCGAATATCGCGGCGAATATTCGCTATTTCGAATATTCGTATTTTTCAAATTTCGCAATAAAATTCGCAATCGAATTTTTTATAAAATATAGCGAATATTCGTAAATATCGAATATTCGTGATATTTTATAAAAAAAAAAAATCGCAAAATTTTGCATTAGCGAAATTTCGCATTGGCGAAAATTCGCAATTTTTTTTTTTATAAAATATCACGAATATTCGATATTAACGAATATTCGCGACCGCATATGTAAAATTTCGCTTTTTTTTTTTATAAAATATACCGAATATTCCTAAATATCGAATATTCGTGATATTTTATAAAAAAAAAAAAAAAAAACGCGAAATTTCGCATTTGCGAAAATCCGCATTGGCGAAAATTCGCAATTTTTTATTTATTTTTTATAAAATATCGCGAAATCGAATATGGCGTATTCCGCTCATCACTACTTATAACCCCCAAACTTTATGTGCGTTCTAATACACACTTGTAGAGGAGAAAGGGGGCTACAAGTCCCCAAAGTCACCGGAGAAATGACCGTTTAACATGGGAGTCTATGAAATGGGTGCCCGGCCAGTCCCCAAAGTCTGGGAGATCAGGTGCAAAAAGGTGACTTGAGTATAAGCCAAGGGGAGTATTTTTAGCACAAAAAATGTGAAAAACTTGGCTTATACTCGAGTATATATAGTAAATGCTTTTGCACTATGGAAAAGCCCATAAGGCTTATATGCCAGAAATAATCTTCAATGTGCGTGCCTAAACTAAACGCCAACTCGACTCTAAATATAATACCCTCCCGAGTGACATTCATGCTCTGGAACTCCAAAACAAAGCCTAACCAACCAGGCCACTACTACCTCCTACATTAAAACTGAGGATGGAATTTAGATAACTTTTGCAGTTCCAACATGACAAACGTCTCCACTTTTTTAAGCTCTATTATATTTCATCCCACCACTACTCAGAAATTATTATATACAGTACTCAACAAATCGCTGATGCATTTGTAGACTATAACTTAAAGAAAGATTAGGCTACCCTCCAACCATTTTCCAAATGTGAGATAGAATCTTTTTCATCCCATGTAAAACTACCTACGCTATCTGACATTCCTTTACAACAATTAAATGTTCCTTTCATGTACCCCGATATTTCCCCCATCATTTAAACACTAGCAAGTCCTCGGCCCAGATGGGTTCACAAATGAATACTTTAAAACCTTTAGCTCCAATCTAGCCCTTCATGTTTCCACTCTGTTTGCTGCTCCACAAATGCAAGCTTCCTTCTCACAAAAGGTGCCAGGAGCGTATATTGTCATGCTTCCCAAGCCTGGGAAAGACCCAAACACCCCCTCTAAGTTTAGACCAATATCGCTGTTAAACTCAGATATCAAAATGTATGCCAAATTATTAGCACACTGTTTGATGAATATTATGCCCACCCTAGTTAAATCAGACCAAATGGGGTTCACTAAAGGTTGACAGGCTTCAGACGCTGTGATTTATGATTTGTAAAATCAATATCATAGATCACACTGAACACACTCAAACACCTCCTATGTTGCTATCTATAGATGCAGAGAAGGCATGCCGCAGGGTCGGGAAATATGGTTCATGTCCTGCAGAAATTTGGATTTCATGGGCCACTGCTTTGTGCCATATTGGCATTGTATTTATCCCCCTCTGCCCAAGTATAGACTTCAAGTCTTCTGTCCAAGCCTTTCACTATTACAAATGACACCAGACAAGTCTGTCCACTATCTCAACTTATTTTCAACCTTATGATTGAGCCACTAACATAGACCGTTTGGACCCAAGCTCGCATTACAGACTTTAAATTCAGAAATAGGTGACATGTCATCAACCTATTTACTGAGGACATGATACTTTTCTGAAAAACCCATCAGAAATCGCAGCACCAGGTACACCAATTTCTCATACAGTTCAGTTACATCTCCTATTATAAAATAAATGTTTCTAAATTTCTTAACCTTAAACGTTAAAGGGTTAGTAAAGGAAAAAAAATGTTTTCCTTTAAAATAACAAACATGTCATACTTACCTCCACTGTGCAGTTTTTTTTGCACAGAGTGGCCCCGATCCACGTCTTCTGGGGTCCCTTGGCGGCTGTCTCTGGTTCTCCTCGTAAGTACTGACCACACTCATGTGAGAAAGCTCACATGGTTGACAGCATTACCAGCCAATGGCTGCGCTGCTCTCAATCCATCTGCTCTAGCCAATCAGCAGCCAGACTGAGCGGCATCTCGGTAAGTATAACGGGGGCTCGGTGTTTTTTTCACCTTAATGCATAGATTGCATTAAGGTGAAAACATTTTTTTACTTTACAACTCCTTTAAGTTCACCTTTTTGGCCGGCAGAACTTCACTTTTCATAATAAACAGAAGCGTTTTCCAATGCCATTTCTGGCCCAGCTATTCCAATGTGCTTTTATCTCACTTACCTTATCCACAGGAGGTTTAAAATCTTGTCAGTTTATTTGAATCTTTTTAATGATTTTAAGATTTCATCACTTCCTGTAGATTCAATCAGCATTCACTTCCTGAAGGCCATCTCCCAGAAGCCTTCACTTCCTTGTTGCAGAAAAAGGTGTGATATGGTGTGTTTACCATTCTGGACCATACCTCCCTCATTACATTACTACCTTTCGCCCACTTTTTATAAAATGTGATTGTACTATCAACTTTAGATCTACCATCAGCTATGTAGCTATGCAGGGTCTGTCTAATTTGATAAAAAATTAATGGATTGTTCAGGTGTGTCATCCTATTCCATGGTTCAGGTAAATCTAAAGGAAATTGTACAGAGATTGTGAAATCAGATTGCATAGTGTATGGCCATCTTTATACAAGTGCATATGAGAGAGTGGATGAAAACACTCAGTTGTCAGGCCCTGTTCACATCCCACGTAGTGAAAACTCACATTCCAGCATGCATTTGTGTTGGTTGTTTTGGAGCATATTCACTCATCACACTATGGTGTCCGTTTATGAAGCAGTGAAAAGCGGTGATCCCTGGGATCACCACTGATCACAGCCCATAAACAGTTTATGAAACAGTGATAATCGGGGGGAGAAGTGTTTGAATTTGTTCTCCCGCCAATTATCTCTACACACAGAGAAGGCTCATAGACTGACAGAGAAATGGCCAGTTTATGAAGCTGTGATCTGAGCGCTTCACTGGCGATCTGTGTCAGAATTCACACTCCCCGATTCACCATCTCAGAGCTGGTGAAGCGGGGAGTGAAGAGAGAATCCCGGGGGTTCTGAGGAGGAAGGAGGAAGATTTTTAAACTACCTTCTACCTCGTTCAGACCCCCCAACACTGTAACCATGTCCCCCTGTAATATTTATGTGTATACATATATATACATACATATTTATAATGTGTACATGTTCATATATATATAACGTGTGTGTATATACATGTATATATAGGGCCAGATTCACATACATTTGCGGCAGCGTAGAGTAAGGCATTTACACTACGCCGCCGCAACTTACTAGAGCAAGTGCTTGATTCACAAAGCACTTACCTGTAAAGTTGCGGCGGCGTATCGAAAATCCCCCAGCGCAAGC
This sequence comes from Rana kukunoris, assembly GCA_029574335.1. Classification (NCBI taxonomy): domain Eukaryota; kingdom Metazoa; phylum Chordata; class Amphibia; order Anura; family Ranidae; genus Rana; species Rana kukunoris. The sequence goes on from CM056057.1 coordinate 28,018,765, forward strand.
CCGCGTAATTCAAATGAGCTGGGTATGGGGCGTAGAACATTTAAATTAGGCGCGATCCCGCGGCGAACGCACTGCGCATGCACCGGCCGTCAATGTATCCCGGTGCGCATGCTCCACATTAGAACGGTGTTTTCTACGTGAACGTCAATGACGTCAATCCCCATTCACGGACGAGTTACGCAAACGACATGAAACTTTTTCAATTCGACGCGGTCACGACGGCCATACTTAACATAGGCTACGCCAACTAGGGGGCATGTTTTTCTTTACGCCGCGTATCTCTTACGGAAACGTCGTAAAGTCACTGCGTCGGGCCCGCGTACGATCGTGATTGAGTTCAGATACGAGCGGCGTAATTGTATTTTGCCGTCGTATCGGAACTGCAATTTTAAAATGGCCCCTAGGGGCGTTCCCGCTGATTTACGCCGAGAATATGTAAATCAGCGGGAACGCCCCTAGCGGCCATTTTAAAATTGCAGTTCCGATACGACGGCAAAATACAATTACGCCGCTCGTATCTGAACTCAATCCCGGCGTATCTTGTTTTCTGAATACAGAAAACAGATACGACAGCGTAGGTTAGAAGTTACGCGGCTTATCTACAGATAAGCCGCGTAACTTCTACCTGAATCTGGCCCATAGTGTATGTGTGTGTATACATATATATATTATGTAGGGGGACTCGTTATTTTAAATACATTAACCATGCCGTCTGTCAGTGTACTGAGCGGTGATATTTTATCACTGCTCAATAAACTGACATCTCCGTATTTTAGTGAATTTCTGGTACTGTAATCTCGTGAAGTCTCACGAGATTTCAGTATCAGGGGCCGTTCTCCACTGTTTGAAGCGTTGGTAGATCACTTCACTCCTCCAAGGGTGAAGCGATCTTCTCCGCTTCATAAACGGGCACACAGAGGAGAAAAATCTTCACTGTGAATGCCGGAGAAAGAAGCAGTGAATAGATTTCACTGCTTCATAAACGGACACCATAGAGCAGCCCTTTTACTTGAATTGGCTTCCCTATATACAATAATCACCCAAGAGAAGCTCCAGAACTTTTTTTGCGTTTGCTGCACTTTGGTGTTTTTAGCATGTAATGACAATACAAGCATGCCACACATTTGCAGTGTTTCTGAAATGCATGGCAAAGCCTGCATTGTCTGGGCAGTTTTCCATGCATTTGGAAAGACACAGAGAAAAAAAATGTAATTGTTCTTGTGTAAATGCATCAATTTCACTTTCAGGCCCCATTTACACATAGAGTACTGGAAGCACATGTTTTTTGGCTTGTTTTTCAGTGACACACATAAGGCAGTCCACTAATTTTAATGGGCTGTGCTACACATGTCAAAGTAGCTCATGGGACATTTTGGTGTAGTGCGAATGGCATGTTTTTTACTGCATTTGTCACTTGTTTTTTCATGTATTTACCAAAACTACATAATAGGAGGTCACACCATCTATCTAATCACTCTGCATCCACTCAGGCGGGCCCTTGCATTACATCAGGGGTGTCCCGTGGGCTGCATGGTGACTAGGGTGAGCATGTATCCCAGATTGCCCGAGACAGTCTCGCATTTTGCAGGTCTGTCCCAGGCATCTTCATTCCAGGACAATACAGTATCCCGAAATAAAACTGACACAGCCACCCCCGGGCCAATCTGATGCCTCCAAAAAAGGCCGCCACATCACCGCTTTACTCACTGACAGCACTTGTCCTGGCTGGGAATGCTTGAAGGAGTACAATCAAGCCCCCTGCTTGTGATTGGAGAAATCATAATTCCTGCCTCTTGTGTCCAATCACTGTGCTGTAATTAGTTACAGCACAAGCTGATTTTTGGGAAGGGAGGGTGTCCCTGAATGGTAGTTTGGAAATTGCGACCCAAGGGAGTTTAGTATGCAGCCTGAGCTCGTCTGAAGGGGTGGTGGGGAAACCAGGCTAATGCACACATGGAGAAATGTCAGGGGTGCTGTGAAAACGTAATTGATGGGTGAAGGGTGTTTGCTAATAAGGTCAGCTGTCAAACTCCTTCCTGTGTCTTACTGGTTTCTCTGTCTCAAATCTATACCAGGGAGTCTCTGAAGCTTTCTAAGAAATACAGCAAGGGCTAAGGTAAGGCCTTGTTCTCAAAAACAAAGTATTTTCCTGCAACCGAGGTACATTAATATTATGGATTTTAGATAAACAAAAAACAAAAACGTGAGCATAGCCTTTAACTTAGGCATCCCCAACAAGAACCAGACTCTTATGGAACAGTCATATCCTTACACTTGGGCCGCTTCTGGCTTACCATATTTAGACATTATTCTAACATCTACCGCCAAATTACTGGAGGCCAAATTCAAACCCCTCATAATCAAAATAGGAACGGAGCTTCAACACCTCTCCCATTTTGAACTTTTCTGGTCAGGTAGGTTAGCCCCTTTTAAAATGCTTATTCTCCCACAGATACGTTTTCCGTACTCTCTCCATACCAGTAAAATCCTCTCAACATCTTTGACATCCCTTCTCAAATAATACATTTGGAAAAACAAAAGAGCTAGGTGCTCCTATGCCCAACTTTTAAAACATAAATCAGTAGGAGGTATAGGTCTAGTTGATATTAAAGATCAATGCCGCGTATCACGACTGTTATTCATGTCATGGAAAAAAACAACGCTTGAGTAAAGCGCGGTGGCGTACAACACATACAATGGCACTATAAAGTGGAAGTTCCATTCGAATGGCGCCACCCTTTGGGCTGCTCATGCTAATTTCCCCGTCTCATAACTTGCTTCTGAGCATGCACGTTTTCCCCCCTCGTTAAAGCGTACACACAACCGTTTTTCAGGACGTTAAATATGACAACATGAAAAAAAAAATAGAGCATGTTCTAAATTTTCTAAAAATTTGGCTCTGGAGCCTACATGTGACCATTTTTCATGACCAATTAAAAAAATTGCCTTTTTCTTGTCATGAAAACCGGTCGTGTGTACGCGGCATAAGACAATGGCGCCTGTACTTACTAGCACATATATGGTCTCACTTACCTTTAGACACTCTCCCTATTACCATTAGAGCCTCACTAAAAGCTTGGAAAACCCTTACCAAACACGAAGAGCACTCCATGTCAGTTATAGGTATTAAGATATCTATTGACATTTTTTATGTGTGTAGCGGGGACAGTTTTTGCCTCTCCAAAGACATATTGATGTTTTACAATGTTATTCTATGGACTGGTGTTGTAAATAGGTGTTTGGCACCATCTAGTGGTGAAAATGTGGAATGGACTGCACCATCTTTTGTTTTTCCAAGAAGCATGGGAGGAGTGATGTGAAGGACTTACCCATGAACACTCGGGGCTGCAAGGCATGCTGGGAAGGTGATAAAAGGTTTGGTGGTGGCCATTTTAGCTCTCTCTGGTTCCTGGGACATACGCCCTGGAGGAGCTCTCTCTCTCCCTCTTTCGGTGCGATCTACGGAATTCCGGCCTACTTTCTGCAGAAGCAAGCCATCGATCTCAAGAAGGGTGACGGAGGACTTCCGATCGGCTCTGGAGGAGAATCAGACAACCGGATGATTGCTAGAGACCGGACTGAGACCATGAGGAGTGAAGGCATCCATCCGCCTGGACCTCGTGTGGTGAGAGGGCTCATGCCCAAAGTCTTGTACTGTTTGACACACATCTAGGCTGCCTTGGTAGTGTTGCTGGGACTGATAGTTCCACGCTGTCGCGGTGTGCCATAAAGCCACACGTGCAAAGGCCTCAAGCCTAAACCAACTGTTGGTGCCGGTCATTGGAGTTGTGCTCCCAGGAGAGAGTGTACAGGTACCTCTCACAGTTAGACTACAGTTTCAGTTTATTTCACACCACTCATTAACCAGAGAGCCCTTGGATTACAAATCTTTCTCTTAAATTGCTAGCAGAAGAAAAGAAGATCAGAGACTAGACTGTTCTCATTGCAAGGCCTTGCAGTACTGCTACCATTTACCAGACACTGTCTGAGGTGGGAACATTAAGTCCATTACACGCTGTGATCTTATTCTTGTTAGATGTTGTACGTTGCATAGCGTGTTTACTGAATTTTGTATGGTGTGCTGGAAGTGGGAAGGTGCGCAGTGTTGAGTTGTGGCCTGCGCACTAGTCCCACTTGGAGACGCCAAAGTCCTGCTGATAGGGGGGGACATTGGGGGATTGCTGCCTCTAATTTCCTGTAATATTTGTTGCCCACCAAATGTGTTCTCATGGTTAAGTACAGAATCTATTTCAGTAAAACTAACTGTTGTTTCAGCACAGCCTGTGTATGATTACTTTCCCCTTCAACACCAAAGCTTTATATCTGTATTGCACCACAGCTGTGTCAAGGGGAGTGAGACCAAAAATACTCGGGGGTGTCAAGGCAGAGTACAGGCCCAAATTTACAATCAGCCGCTCCTTCGGGGGTCAGCGCTACACGTGTTTTACCACATTTGAACCCCACCAAATAGTCTTCCTATAACCTTTGTTATGTACATGATTTATATGATGGTGACAAGTTAAGGAGCATAGAGGACCTGCAAAAAGAAGTATAACTCTATGGCTGTACTTTTCAAACTATTTAGTATACAAAAGTACTTCTTGTCCTCCCTTCTCCCCATCATTCAGATACATTTTAAAGTTTGGCAGTTTTATGGTATCTTCCTTTTTTACAAGCTTCTACAAACCAAATTGCTGTTCTTCAAAACTTCCCCCTTCTTGCATGGGAGACGGATCTCCAAAAAATGTATACGACATATCAATGGCTTACTGCATTTTGCTATTCATTTGCTATCTCTCTTTGTGTTAATCATCAGGAGCTCTTGCAAAAATGTTTAACCCGATGGTACCTTTCCTCTTACTGTATAGCTCATTTATCCCCAAAAGGGGTCTCCTCTATGCTGGTGAGGTTGTGGCCAGGTTGGCAACATGTTCTATGGTCATGCAAAATCTTGAGAAGCTTCAGGGAGAGCATTTTCCCCCTCTTTTCCAGTCTCACTGGGATCCCGACTAGATCTTAATTTAGGGATATATGAATTTCCCAGTAACTATTGCAAAGATAATTACTATAGTAGTATTCTGACTCACTCTCCAGACTCACGATCACAAGACACTAGCTGAGGGAGCAGGCACCCAATCTACCAGGAGTGCCTATAGTTTACTTACTTTATACTGTCCAGAGTCTGATAAGCTTTACGATCTGATTCATTGACAACTTTTGAGAACACTTTGCAATCCTGGATATCCAGGTATTCCAATTGATATACTGATGATGTTGACTAATATTCTGATCCCAGAAGATGGAAAAGCATTATTTACATCCGGGTCTCTTCCCAACAGGCTTCCTTTTATGTACTCTTGCATATTGTAATAGTCAGAGTCCCGGTCCCTATGAAATGGGAGGTAAAATGGACACAGGGTTTGCGTGTCTGCGGACCGCAGAACTACAGAGCGTAGCGTTTAAATGGAGAAAAGTGCTCTGTCAGTTTTCTCCAGGTTTTGATAGTTCTGAATGGGGCTGTGTAGTTGGAGATCCTGCAGAGACTTGGGCGGGATGGGGTCTCCAACCCTGTGTCCAGATCTTACAGACAGCCAGCAGGTTGGGTTCCCAGCTGAACACTGACAATATAATCAGGGACTGGTCAGAACAGAGAGGGAGGTGGAAGGTGTGCAGCTGGCTGTTGCTGCAGGACAGACCTGTATGTGGGGATCTGTCTGTCTGTCTGTCTGCCCTGGAGACTACATCCCTGGTGTGGGGGGACTTCGTGCCTGAGGGACTGGGAGGCTGGTAGACCTGAGGTGACTAGCGAGTCCAAGAGGGGCTGAAGGAAGTCCGGAAGTCTGGGAGACAGTGGGCTGGAGAACCTGTTGAGGCCAGGAGTGGGCCAGGTGAGCAGGTACAGCAAGGCTAAGTAAGCCTAGGAGCCAGGAGGCTTGGTATTTTTGAGTTCTATGAACATTAATGGAGAAGAACCCCTGCGTGGGAAATCCTGTATGTGAACTCTTCTTTTGTTTTCTTCAATAAAAATGGGCTGCCATGCCCTCAAACATAATGTCTGACTGCTGTGGACTCGCTAAAAAAACGCATTTACCATTGAGTTAAACCCCCAACGTTTACAGTGGTGGATTCAGCGGGCATCTAGACGGTGAAATCCGGGTCCTTGCTCTGTAGTGAGTCGCAGCAGGAGTTACTGCTAGCTGTGTGTAGCAGCCAGGCAAACTGCATTGCGCAGAAGTTTTTTTTTGGACTGTGTTGCATACAGGTGGTGCACCTGTGAGAAGATTTTTTTTTCCCTTTTTACTGCTGTGAACTGTGTAACAAGCTGCTGTGCATGCGACTGCAAGGATGCAACAGTCAAAACACAAGAAGTTCATGTTGAATCAAGTTAAAGGGGAAGTGAGCTCAGCGTGGCCTGAGGAGATGTCTCCACCTAGGAGGGCCAGTCAAAAGGGGCCAATGGTGTATGAGACTGTGAATGAGTGGTTCAAGTGGAACCAGACTAAAGAATCGGATGCGGTACAAAGGACTGAGATAGTGGCATCTGATTACATGCAACCCATGCTGCCTACAGAGGAGGTTGGAGACTTCCTGGAAGAGTTTGAAAAAGTCGCTGTAAGGAGGAGATGGCCTAGAGACCGGTGGCCAACATTGCTGCAAACCTTATTGCTGGTAGAGTACCGGTCGGTTTACCATTTGATGGACGGTGACCAGGATGACTATCGCAAGTTTAAAGAGGAAATCCTTCTTAGAGGAGAGTTCAATCGCATCATGGGCCACCAGCAATGCTCCAGCAAAGCGAGGTCGTCACCCATAGCAACGGGAGAGGCATCACTGCGACAACAAAGCCACGATCGAGCAATGGCTCAGGAGAGCATGAGTGTGCATCAGTGTACCAGCCGTGCGTTTTCTGCAGACATATCGGTTGTCACCCCTGGCAACAGTGGTGAGAAGTTTGTGTGGCCTGCAGGGGGTACCGATGAGGAAAGTAAAAATGTGTATTATGGCCGCTTATGTGAAGTGGTCAGTCCAGAAAGGACACAACAGTCTGTAACCACCATGAGGTGTAGCCAACCATCTTTGGAGTGCTGGTCTGCTGTTACCCCTAGCAACAGGGATACTGTGTTACATGCAGGGGGTGTTGGTGGGTCTGGAAAGGCTGTAGTGTTTCTCCATGACCACATGAAAAATTCAGCCTATGGAGACACCACAGATGAGAGACAACGCACTCAAATGAAGGCTATGACAACGGCTACAGGAAGTGGTAAGACTGTTGCAGTTTATGGGACAGAACCCAATGAAGTAGAAGTGTGTTCAGCGGGGAGATTCGCAGTACAGGTGGACTTGCTACGGTGTGCTACCCAGAGTAGGGGGGAGGCACAGGGTAAAGCCCAACTGTCAGCAGGACTAAAGACTGAAAAGGACATGGGGACTCTGTATGTACCTGGTGGAATCCAGCAGAGTGCTGGAAGAGCTGTACTAGGGGTGACCAAAGAAATAAGTATACCATGTTCCCTAGTGACAGATATAGGTGCTGTGGGGTTGCCCAGAGAAACCTCCCAGGAGCCCACAGTGTTGGAGCGGAGGGTTTCCCAGGTCAGCTGTAGAGCTTCTCTAGTGGGTAAGGGGCCACCCACAATAGCTACAGCTATGTTTAAGTATCATGATGACCCTCTAAAGGTTGAGAAATGTATTTCTGGAAATGTCATATTTGAGAATATTGTTGGTGATATGTTTACTAAAAAGGATGGGAGTAGGATGCCTTCCTTGACCACCAGAGGCAGAGCTGCAGGGTTGTCCATGGAAACCTCCCGGGATTTCCCTGTGTTGGAACTGGAGGTTGTTCAGGACCGCTCTAGCACTACTCTGGGGGAACAAGGGGGGACTGCACCACACCATGAGAGTGTGTGGGTGCCGACCACTCGCCTGGTATGTGATCAGTTTGGTGAAAAATGTATTCATACTGTAAAAGCTAGTAGTCTAAAGCAGGATTTGATGGTAGCGCCACCAGAACAATCTGGTCAAAATAGGGTATTGCATCCTGTGGTTTGTGACGAAGCATCGTCCCAATGTGACATAAGTGAAACTGTGCTTGTACAATGTGATGCGTCTAGCGATGACAAATGTACTGTATCGGGTAATGAGACCCAAGTTCCTTTGGTGCCTCTTGGAACAGGTGATGCAGTGCTGCAGAAGGCCTGTCAGGGAAGTACCACTGACTGGGACAGCTGGGCTAAACAATTGCTAGCCATGCTGGATAAGGCTAGGTTGGGTAACACAGATGTGGACATAACACCTGCTATGCCCAATGGAGGGAGTGCAGGGTGGCCAGTGGCCAAGGGCGTGTTGGCCCCTGCAGAGATTGGTTTCCTCCAGTCAGAAGGACCGGTTAAGGGCGCATGCATGGCAGATGTGTTATCCGCAGCCCAACCGCTGGAAAATAGTGAGCGAAAAAATGCCAATGTGACTTATGACCTGCAGCGGCTCACTGATGCTGTGACGGAAGAGATAAATGTGAGATGTATGTCTGACGGCGCTCCAGTTGAGCACCAGGCTGTGAAGACTGATACCGCCAGTGAGGTGGGGGTCGCTGAAAATGTCTCTACCTTTCTAGCTTCAGTGGATGAGCCCCTTCAAGTCATTGATAAGGGAAAAGTACCTAGAAAGGTCTTGTATGTAGACGTGGGTCGCATTAAGGTGACTAATGTATTGTTAAAAATGCTTAAAGTCCAGAAAGGCAATTTGCTGTACACTTGGGGGCCTCCATTGTGGTCGGACAAGGTGGTACTGCGTAGTACCAGTAGGTGGAGCCAAGTAGTACAGGCTATTCTTTATGGTGATTACAAGAGGAACTGGTTGGTACCATGTTTATTGGCAGTGTGGCAGATGGTCTCAAAGTTCTCTGAGAGGGTACTTCTAGTTACCGGTTTGGATGGAAGTTGCTCAGGAGAACGTTTGACAACATCAGAAGTCTCTCCGCCTGATGCGGTGACTAGGAAAATTTCTGCTAATGCAGTCCAGAGTGCGGCTGAGCGGTGGTCAGTAGAGGGCACGGACACTGCCTCACCCACTAGACTTTACAGGAAGGAAGGGAGCGAAATGGACGTTGCAGTAGCAGAGATTTTACCTGTCAATCGCACAAAGGTACAAATTAAAGTACCCGGAGACACTGTGGGAGAAAGTGCTAAAGGAACAGGTTCTCTATATGAAGAATGTGAGGGTTTCAGGAAAGGCAGTGTTCCCCTGAGAAAAGAAAATAAGCCCAGGAACCCCAGAAGAGGGAGAAAGCGTAGGATAGAAAAAAGTGGGATCCCATGGAGAGTCAGGGTAGGACTGACCTGGAAGCGCACCCGAAAAAAGGGTTGGGCCTACGCGGCTGACAGCCGGCACAGAGGTGTCCCAACCCTAATGACGTGTGCTGGTGTTCCGCCCCCTTCGGGATCGAAACAAAGGGGGGGGATATGTAATAGTCAGAGTCCCGGTCCCTATGAAATGGGAGGTAAAATGGACACAGGGTTTGCGTATCTGCGGACCGCAGAACTACAGAGCGTAGCGTTTAAATGGAGAAAAGTGCTCTGTCAGTTTTCTCCAGGTTTTGATAGTTCTGAATGGGGCTGTGTAGTTGGAGATCCTGCAGAGACTTGGGCGGGATGGGGTCTCCAACCCTGTGTCCAGATCTTACAGACAGCCAGCAGGTTGGGTTCCCAGCTGAACACTGACAATATAATTAGGGACTGGTCAGAACAGAGAGGGAGGTGGAAGGTGTGCAGCTGGCTGTTGCTGCAGGACAGACCTGTATGTGGGGATCTGTCTGTCTGTCTGTCTGCCCTGGAGACTACATCCCTGGTGTGGGGGGACTTCGTGCCTGAGGGACTGGGAGGCTGGTAGACCTGAGGTGACTAGCGAGTCCAAGAGGGGCTGAAGGAAGTCCGGAAGTCTGGGAGACAGTGGGCTGGAGAACCTGTTGAGGCCAGGAGTGGGCCAGGTGAGCAGGTACAGCAAGGCTAAGTAAGCCTAGGAGCCAGGAGGCTTGGTATTTTTGAGTTCTATGAACATTAATGGAGAAGAACCCCTGCGTGGGAAATCCTGTATGTGAACTCTTCTTTTGTTTTCTTCAATAAAAATGGGCTGCCATGCCCTCAAACATAATGTCTGACTGCTGTGGACTCGCTAAAAAAACGCATTTACCATTGAGTTAAACCCCCAACGTTTACAATATATTGACACCAACTTTCCCCGAGAGGGTAACTCTCTATTTCTATCTATCTCTCTCTGTTTTGCAAAACTAAAAAAAAAAAAAAAAAAATGTAAATAAAAAAAAGAATTGTAAAAAAGGAAATACTAGAAACAACAAATCATGATTTTAAGACCTATCTCAAAACCCTACTAGAGGAACGCATATTAAATGTTAGGCGACACAAAATGCTGAACTACATCCAAACCTCCCTGTTGGGTATATTTATGTACATAGACAAAATCTCTATGCTTGTGAAGGACAAACTGCACATCTATCAGTTTAAAAAGTCCCTTGTATCTTAAGGGACTAAGACACAAATTTTGACATGTACAATTGTAAGTGGCATTTAACAAACTTCACCAAGGATTTAGTGATACTGTTAGGACCTGACACAATTGGTTGGTATTTAAGCTAACTGAGGTCTCTGAACCTTCAGGAAACCATAATTAATTGGAAAGATAGGAAATTTTATATCAAGGAAAATTTACATTTCTATCTTCTGTAATCCGTCTATTGGCAGTGCCAATCCTTGTAAGATTTGGTATATTCTCCTTGATAGAGTTGGATGGATCGCTCAATACTGTGATGTATATTGATTAATCACTAAGCAAATTTAGGATGTCCTCTTGATAAGTCAAGTAATCCAAAACAATGATGGTTTCTAACTTACTGGCAGATTTCCTCTTTGAACGAGGATAAAATTTTCTGTTCATTATTTGTGAGGGTGGAAAAATCACGTCTTTCCCTCATAAGTTGTAGAGCATTGTATCTGATTGTTTTAACATATGCTTCAATTGCGCCAAAATCTCCAGGAGGAACAAATTTACTTGTAGTATTGAATTTTTTGGTACCATTTACACCAGAATTGTGATTCAATGTTTTTTTTTTAAATTTAATATTCCAATAATAAATGATCCATAGTAAAACCAGCTAAAACATATGTTTAAAGACACTATAAATGCTCAGTATTGAACCCTAGTCAAATTGTACTCATTATGCTCATTGCTAACTTTGGCATTATTACTACCACTAGGTGATACTTGTATTGATGCCTTTAGGTCAAACCACAGGACCCAAAGCAGACATTTCATTTTATATTAATATTTTAAATTATATTGAAGGAGTGCTGTTTAACCACCTCAATACAGGGCACTTTCACCCCCTTTCTGCCCAAGCCATTTTTTAGCTTTCAGTGCAATTTCAATAACAATTGCGCAGTAATGCAACGCTGTACCCAAATAATTTTTTTATAATTTTTTCCCCACAAATAGAGATATATTTTTTGGGTATTTGATCATTGCGCGGTCATGCAACGCTGTACCCAAATACATTTTTTATACTTTTTTTCCCCACAAATAGAGCTTTCTTTTTGGGGTAATTGATCACCTCAATAAGCGTATATTGATTGGTTTGCGTAAAAGTTATGGCATCTACAAAATAAGGAATATATATATATATATATATTTACTAGCAATGGTGGTGATCTGCGATTTCCATCGGGACTGCGATATTGCGGCGGACATATTGGACAAATCTGGCACTTTTTTGGGACCATTCACATTTATACAACGATCCGTGCTATAAAAATGCATTGATTACTGTAAATGTGACTGGCAGTGAATGGGTTAACCACCAGATGGACTAGGAAGGGGTTAGGTGTATCCTAGGTAATGATTCAAACTGTAATGGGAGGGAAATCGCAAAGGGAGGAGACCGATCGGTGTTCCTCTGTACAAGGAACACACCATCGGTCTCCTCTCACCTGACAGGACGTGGATTTGTGTGTTTACACACACAGATCCATGGTCCTGCTTCATTACTGGGCAACCGCAGGTGCCCGGCGGACATCGCAGAAGCCAACCGCCGACAGCACGCGCCCCCTTAGTGGCCCAGGAAGGCGAAGACATCATATGACGCTTGCCCAGAACAAGAGACGCACCGTCCAGCTATCATTTGATGGCCGGCGGGCGGCAAGTGGTTAAGTTAATGAAATACATTTTTTTGCAAATTATATTTCCATACTGCGCTCTGTCATATGTATAAAATAAATCTATAGTAGAAGTCAATAAAGTGCCACTGATAAACCTCCAATCAAGTGAATATAAAGGAGAGGAGTTTGTGGCACTTTAAATGAGGGAGCGCCATGTCAAAGGGAAAAATGACATAAAATTTGAATTACAGTACATGATTTATTAGTTACAATCTTATATACATGTCAAATATTTCGTATCAAATAAATAGGTAGTCACAAGACTTACTCTAAATATGCTGCTACATAGCATGCAATACACAAATAAAAAACAGACATGGCAGATATACATAATAAAATAGATCAATTAGAAAACGTATGAAATATGGACAGGTGATTGTTGGCATCTAGTGGCACTCTACGCGTTTCCTGGCATTACAGCCATTCATCAGGAGTGTTTTAAAAATGGTATACGGAAAATGAAAATAAACAAGAATAAATGATAATGCCTAATAAATATAAAAAGGACAGGGACTGTGTCCCAACAGGATGGAAATAGTTGGGAGACTTACTATACAACCTCAAGACCCGGTCCAGTGTCTGCCAAGGAGAAGAGGGGCAGATGCATGAGATCCCCCCGGGGTTGAGACGGGGAAACCCTCCAAGGACGGAGAACAGCGCCCGGAGCAGGAGACGGTGGTCATGGCCTGATCCAAATTACTATGTGTGCCCAATAGGTGCATAATGTGCCTAAAACGAGTGTATGAAGAAATTGAAAATTAGTTAAATAGAGAAGCAATATAGCAATGTGTTCCCATACAGGGATTGCATAGAGAAGTGTGCAAGCAAAGGAGCCAGAAAGAGAAAAGAAACATACCAAGAAATGATGGCTGAGCACCCAGCAAAGGGTAATCTGTGTGCAGGATCAGGTGTGTGGTTCGGTTCCTTGTAGTTGAATCAAGCAAATGAACCACCTGCTACTCCAAGGCTGCTATATACCTCCATTCCCAGGCGGGGCCCCATCAGCATCATGCCTAATTGGCCATGCTGCACAAGGGAGGCGGGGAGGGGATTACCAGCTGCGTATGGTGAAACCATCAGTAGTGTCTTCCCCGCCCATCTCATGTGTGGTCAAAGATGGAAAAGACATCAAATTGACGTCACTGGCACTATATATACAGTGTCAATGTATGACGCCGATGCGCAGGAGTTCAACCCCCGCCCCCACCTGGCAAGTGGGGGGGGGAGCCGGGCTGCCGCGCATCGCAACCCCGGAGCCAGAGAAACCAAACAAGCCCCCCCCCCCCAAAAAAATATATAAACAAATATTTGGGTGGAAGACACTCGCCAAGTGACCTGTCACACCTAACATACTTTTATCAACCTCAGCTTATTGCCCCTAGACTAGCATTCAGAAAGACTGTTAGTAGACTCTCCTTCTATTTTGATATCCTTTTATTCTATTTTTTTTTTTTCATTGTATGCCTATATCAGCCTATTTCTATGCATTACATTCGATCCGCTATTGCTACCAGATTAATTCCCAATTTTTGTTTATTGCCTTTATACTAATGTTTATTAATACTGCTATTATATCCCTTTCTTATTTCCTAATATACCCCTATATCACCAATTCTCTGTGTATTACATTCGAACCATTATAGTTACCAGACCAACTCCCAACTTTCGTTCACTGCCCTTATATTATTGTCCAGTGATACTGTTCATTAGATTCCTTTCTATTTCCAATAAATCCCTATACTTTTCATTTCCCCAGTTATTACCTTTGACTTATTACTGTTGCTAGATCAATTCCCAGCCCCTTGTCCAGTGTTGTCTGGGTTTTTTTTTTTTGGGGGGGGGGGCTTGTTTTGTTTCTCTGGCTCCGGGGTTGCGATGCGCGGCAGCCCGGCTCCCCCCCCCACTTGCCAGGTGGGGGCGGGGGTTGAACTCCTGCGCATCGGCGTCATGCATTGACACTGTATATACAGTGTCAGTGACGTCAATTTGATGTCTTTTCCATCTTTGACCACACACGAGATGGGCGGGGAAGCCACTACTGATGGTTTCACCATACGCAGCTGGTAATCCCCTCCCCGCCTCCCTTGTGCAGCATGGCCAATTAGGCATGATGCTGATGGGGCCCCGCTTGGGAATGGAGGTATATAGCAGCCTTGGAGTAGCAGGTGGTTCATTTGCTTGATTTAACTACAAGGAACCACACACCTGATCCTGCACACAGGTTACCCTTTGCTGGGAGCTCAGCCATCATTTCTTGGTATGTTTCTTTTCTCTTTCTGGCTCCTTTGCTTGCACACTTCTCTATGCAATCCCCTTATGGGAACACATTGCTATATTGCTTCTCTATTTAACTCATTTTCAATTTCTTCATACACTCGTTTTAGGCACATTATTGGGCACACATAGTAATTTGGATCAGGCCGTGACCACCGTCTCCTGCTCCGGGTGCTGTTCTCCGTCCTTGGAGGGTTTCCCCGTCTCAACCCCGGGGGGATCTCATGCATCTGCCCCTCTTCTCCTTGGCAGACACTGGACCGGGTCTTGAGGTTGTATAGTAAGTCTCCCAACTATTTCCATCCTGTTGGGACACAGTCCCTGTCCTTTTTATATTTATTAGGCATTATCATTTATTCTAGTTTATTTTCATTTTCCGTATACCATTTTTAAAACACTCCTGATGAATGGCTGTAATGCCAGGAAACGCGTAGAGTGCCACTAGATGCCAACAATCACCTGTCCATATTTCATACGTTTTCTAATTGATCTATTTTATTATGTATATCTGCCATGTCTGTTTTTTATTTGTGTATTGCATGCTATGTAGCAGCATATTTAGAGTAAGTCTTGTGACTACCTATTTATTTGATACAAAATATTTGACAAGTATATAAGATTGTAACTAATAAATCATGTACTGTAATTCAAATTTTATGTCATTTTTCCCTTTGACATGGCGCTCCCTCATTTAAAGTCCCACAAACTTCTCTCCTTTATATACCAAATTAGGGATGGAGGCCGCCATGTGTTCTATTAGTGTGTGTGTCAGGTCACATCCATTTACTATGCAATCAAGTGAAGTGAATATACTTTGTGTAGTGAACAAAGTGCCATCTTCCACCGTAAATGTTAGCAAACATTCTACTTACCACATGAGCATTACACCTATTACAGGTAGTCAAATAAGCCTGAGTATCAACAGAGATGGATCCTCTGATGGAAGAGACAGCCAACACCAGTATAAGGCCTTTTAGCGGCAGCAATGTGGCGTGAACAGATTGGCTGGTGACAATGAATATTACATCACCCAACATTGTGATCGACTTGGATTACTTTCCTGGGTGCCTTCATTTTACTGGATTTGCCACAGCTCACAACCTGAAGAGCCACAAACTTGAATGATCATCTAGTAGGGTTCAAACGAAGAACAATGTAAGAGAGGGCCACAGGTGTACAGACTGTAGGCTGCTGGCGGGCCTTCAATTACAGGGCTCCTTCAGACTTCAGATCAGCTCCAAACCCTTTTCCTTCAGACCTCAGGTAAGCCACAAACACTGCTGCTCCTAAAACCCAAAAGTTTTACATAACCATTGCAGGGTTTGCACAAGAAAGGCTTATATAAACCTTTCTCGTGCAAACCCTGCAATGGTTATGTAAAACCTTTGGGTTTTAGGAGCAGCAGTGTTTGGAGCTTATCTGAGGTCTAAAGGCAAAGGGTTTTGACTAATCAGAAGGTAAAGGGTTTCCCAGCTAGCAAGCAATTGTTCTGCAAGTTTGAAAATGACTTGTTAAGCTATTGCTAGACTTGCCAAGCTTCAAAAGTTTGTTGCACAATTGCAGTCCGCAGTGCATGACTCCAGATCAACTTTCTTTGCAAACTTTCTGCCAGTCTGCACAAGTTCTGATTCAGTTACAATGTGCAATATTCATCCCACCACATGGGTCACTGTGGCTTAATTTTCATGCTGTAGATTTGCAGAGCTCTTGTTCACCACTACAACTTTGCTCTTGCTCTAGATACTTGCCACGCAAATTTGCTACAAATTAGAAAAGTGTCAACTAGAAGTTGTGTTTCAAGTGCTCTGCAAGTGTATAACTTGCCAGTGAAAATGTGCAGTAAGTTAACAGACTTAGAATTTGCGGCAAGTTGTGCATGCTATCTGAGTTGGAGCTGATCTGAAGTCTGAAGGATCTTTGTAAATGGAGGCCCATCAGCAGCCTACAGTCTGTACACCTGTGGCCCTCTCTTACATTTTTATTTGTGTGAATCCTGCAATAGACGATACTTCAAGTTTGTGGCTCTTCTGGTCATTAGCTGTGGCAAATCTAGCATGAATCACGGCATCCAGCATGGTAATCCAAGTCGATCACAAAATTGGGTTATGTAATCCTATTGTTACCTGCCAACCTGTTCACGCCATATTGCCCCCGCTAAAAGGCTTAATACCAGTCTTGGCTGTCCCTTCCACCTTCCATCAGGGGATCCATCTCTGTTGATACTCAGGCTTATTTGACTACCTGTAATGGGTGTAATGCTTGTGTGGTGAGTAGGACGTTTGCTCACATTCACGGTGGAAGATGGCACTTTGTTCACTACACAAAGTATATTCACTTCACTTGATTGGAGATTTATCAGTGGCGGGACTTTATTATAGATTTAGGGCCAGATTCTCTAAGAAATTCGCCGGCGTAGCGTAAGCCATTTACACTACGCCACCGCATCGTACTAGAGCAAGTGCCGTATTCTCTAAGCATTTGCTCCGTAGTTTGCGTTGGCGTAGCGAAAATGGCCCAGCGTAAGCCCGCGTAATTCAAATGGGGCGGCTTGTATTTAAATTAAGCGCGCCCCCGCGTCGAACGAACTGCAGATGCGCTGGCCGGGGAAAAAGCCCAGTGCGCATGCTCCAGCTCACGTCGGAAAGCGTCGTTGAAACCGACGTCAAAACGACTTGATCGTCACTTCCGCAATGCCCTATTCGCGAACGAGTTAGTAAAACGATGTAAGCGACGGAAAAAGCCGACGCTGACCCGACGCCATACATAACATGGCATCCGACGGCACCCGACGGTAATTCGTAAGGTTACTCCTCATAGAAGCAGGGGTAACCTTACGCGGACGAAAACGACGTACGCGACGACGGGGCGGCGTAAAAGGGATCGGGAATCGGCGTACTAGCCTCATTTGCATATGCAAATGAGAAAACGTAAAGGCCACCTAGTGGCCGGAGTTGTCATTACAACTACGATCCGCAAGTGTAATGGTATTACACTTGTCGGATGTTGAAGCGTATCTATGCCAAAGTGATGCTAAGCTCCGTTGTAGCGCCGCTGAGAATCTGGCCCTTATTTTATACATATGACAGAGCGCGGTATGGAAATTTAATTTGCACATTTTTTCTTTCGTTATATTAGACCTTGGGTCTCACTACGAGCAGCTCTGTACTCACATTAGTGTTTGTATTTACTGTCAATTTGTTTATATTGATTTATCCGATTGTCCAGGGTGCACGGTCTTAAAGTCAAAGCCTGCCAGCAAGTAAGCCAGAGATGGCGTGCGAGTGATCAAATTCATAACTGGTTGTCAAGAAAGTTAAGTCAAGGAAGCTTTGCAAGTGGCCACTTGACAGTGAGTGATATAATGATGGACTGTCACTTTCCATCAGAAAGGCCTGACAGCATCTGAGGCTGCCAGAGAATATATAATAGCTAAATTGTCAGGGTGTGTTATAGGAGAACTAAAAGTGTATGAATTAGCCAAAGCTTACAGATTAAGTATGACACATATAGTCTTATGTAATCTGAGCATCATACTGTCAAAAGTGCAAATCCTAACAATAATTTTAGATGAATGGAAACTGCAATGCTTCAGTATACTCAACAATAATTTCCCCCAACAAAGTACAAAAACACATATATAAACAATTTGAATGTCCTCCAAATCTGTGGCGCTTCAGCAAACAAAGTGATTCTCCTCCGTGTTCCACTCTCCGCCACCATAACTGCAAAAAGATTACCAGACAAGTGGACCCCAAGACATAAGAAGTCAGTATGTGTTTGTGATGCTGTACTCCACATACATGTTGTTCAAATGCTGGGAGCAGCTAGTGATCCCAATCTCAGCACTGTACCACCCATGCCTCCTCAAGCATGTCCGGAGTGTAGAAAATGGAAAGGCTCCAATGATGCAGATCATCCCATTTTTTTATTTAAAAAAAATGCCAAATGAAATAGCACTAAAGTAAAAGTACAAAAAAATTCCACCACTAAATTCTGCTACATAACATGATAATAGCATCCACATCTCTTCTCTACACGTTTCATCACAAACTAACATCTTAAAAGGCCAAGGATGCTGTCTTTACCATATCAGCTAATATATGTTATTGGAAGGTCTGTGTGTCAACAGTGGTAATAAGGGGAGTATCTCTTCCCACCCACTAATGACAAGCATGGAAGCATGTTCAAAATGGTTTGCCATGGTGTGAATCCCAGCGGCAGGAATCTACTGATTTCTGCTGTTGGGTTTGAAAGCTGTGAGCAGATAGCACTGCACCATTAAGGTGCAGTGGTATGCATGACTGGATGAACAAACTATTCCAGGTGACCTTATTGTGCGCTGCAGCAAAAGGGTAGTCTAACACAGGGAAGGAAGGAAGGTAGTCTTGCACAGGGTTTAATAACCCCACCCCCTCCCATTCAAGACTTCTCTTTCCTAAAGCCAATCAAGTGATGTTATATCACCTAACACAGTCCTAACAAAAAAGCATTGCTGGTGCATTGTTATCACAATTGTCAGTGCTGTTCAAGCCATATTAGTCCCAATAATAGTTTATGGAAGGTATCATAGAATGGAAATAATAATACCATTATCCATTAATTACACATTCATCAGTCAAGCTCCATCAGGGGACTAAGTATACAGTAAGTGTATATAATACATAACCAGTGTACTTAGTATATAATTGCATACTTCGGTATCCATAATGATTACGTCTATAAAGAGTACTATAATATGTAGGATAGTTTTAACTAGGGCTAGAAGCCCAAAATGTACTCTTTTTTTTTAAGGACAACTGCCAAAAAACCCTTAACATTTTATAGACATGTAAATGTGATACCAGTGGTCTAAAATAGTTTTGGCATAGAAGCCATTCCTGTCAATCCTAATGAAAAAAGGCGACATTCTGGACATATATTGTAACGACACCCCGTATATGTATAGTTTAGGATATTCCATTCCCGAACACCAAGGCAGCTACTAGACACTCCAATCAGGCGAACAAGAACCCCATAAGAATGATTCTCCCCCAAATATGAGACAAAGCTCCGTGTTGAGGGTCAAACAGGAATATCACTTTATTGAGAAATACAGGCTCTTATATACAGAAAAAGAGGTGGTTCTTACAATCTGCTCATATCACTCCAGCAATACACCCGTGACCAGGAACCTAATTAACATGAGCTCATTAACTAATCCCTTAGACAGCATAGATTAGCCTTTTTCAACCATTGTGCCCAGGTACCCTGGGGTGTCTTGAGGTTTCTTCAGGGGTGCCTTGTCAAAATACCTAAAGATGTATCAAAAATTGTATACAAGCCAGCAGGTGGATCAAGCCTGACTTTTAGCTACACAAAGCCTCTCTAGACAATGGCATCCTAACAGCCAATGACATCAGTTAATAAGGAGGATGGCTGTTGCCTCCACAGCATCCTTTTTTGGCCCTCCTCTGCCTCTCTCCCTCAACATTGGGGTCACATTAGCAGACTGATAGAGAGAAACCGAGGGAGAAGAGAAATATTGTAATACTAGTCGGTACCAGTATGCAAAAGTGTTTGCTTTGAAGCAAAAATCACTTCTAGCATTGGGTGTCCTACGTCTGACAGCTGCATTATATGAAAGCTTTTGGAATAGCTTTTTACATTTTATAATGGAGTGCCTTCGGACTGTCCATAATTTTATAGGGTGCCTTAATATTGTCTATAATTTTAAAGGGTGTCCCGAAAAAAGGTTGAGAAACACTGGCATAGATAACTCTGAGGCCTAATACACACGACTGTTTTCCTCGACAGAATCCATCAAGAAACTTGGTGGCAGAGCTTTTTTGCCGAGGAAAATGGTCGTACGAGAAACACATTCGTGTGTATGCTTAGAAACCTGCATATGCTCAGAATAAAGTATGAGATGGGAGTGCACCTTTGGTAAAAGTAGCGTTCATAATGGAGATAGCACATTTGTCACGCTTTAACAGACTGAAAATCGTGAATCGTCTTACCAAACTTTTACTTAACATGCAGTAACATGAGATTAGCAAAATTAGCCCCAAGGGTTGTGCCAGTGGAATCAAACTTCCCCTTTATAGTGCCGTCGTACGCGTTGAACGTCACCGCGTTTGAGAACAACGAGATTTGGGCTTGACAGTGTGTACGCAAAGAAAGCTTGTCAATATTCTAGACAAGCCTAACAAGGAAATCGTCGTTTCATTTACGACAAGTTCCTCGGTCGTGTGTACGAGGCCATAGACATGACCTTTAGGCTAGACTTTCTGTCTCCTAGACCACAATACACAATATCATACATATCAACACATAAATACTACTTCACACAATTGTAGGGTCAATTAGCACAAGCAACAATGAAAGACCCTCAGAAGCCATCCTACACTAATTTGCATTATACAGACAACAGATAAACAGGTAGTTGGAGTTTATGACATTAGCATTGTTAAGCAATAGAGGGACGGCCTGTTACATTGAACTTTCTGGAATGGTCACCCTATGACCAAAAGGGACTCCCATCACATATATTTTAAACAGCATATCTCCGGGGGCAAATGAATATTTAGAAATGGGCAGCTTATTATGACATTCTATAGGACTATTTGTATTATGTGATAGTTGCTTTTATATATTTCTTCTGTCCCTTTTCATTATTTTTACATAGCATTAGGGACATTTACACATAATCAATTTGTAAGCTATATATTATATGCCATAATTTTTATACACCTTTGTAATGTAATGTATTACTTTTATGTTATTATAATCATTCTAATTCCATAATTATTGATGCCAGCCAGCTGGGATTCTAAGCTTTTGAGACTTGAGAAAGGGGGACACACTCCCGAAACAAGTAGCTACAGCCACCAGACAGCTGTAGTGACCTATGTGAACCCAATACCAGCTGATATGACTCTGATATGCAGCTGAGCCCAGTGGGAAGGTGAATTGTTTGAATCTGCATCTGCAGGCTGACAGGTTGAAAGGAAGCAAACTTATTTCTGAATAACTACCGGGCATCACTGGCTACAATGTGAGGTTCTACACTGATTAATAATACCTGTGTACACCAAAAATATTTGGACAGCTAACTGTCACACTTTTATAAGCTTGTTGGAAGTAACATTTCAAAACCATGGGCAATCATTTGGGGTTGAAGTCTCAAATTGTGTAAAAAGGAGCAGGGGAGAGGTGTAAATCCCAAAAAGGACTTTTACAGGTTCCCTGCTAGACACTCTGTCACATACAGGGGCGGACTGGGCCGTGGGGCAGAGATGCATTCTCCCCCTGGGCTGCTCTTATATGCTGTATAAAGGCCGCTGTGTCACCAGCTCAGAACTGCACATGCGCAGTTTGTGAGCTGGCCGAGTGCGGCATCTTCATCCAGTACTGTGAGGCGACCCAGCGATGTCTCAGGGCTGACAGTCTGTGTACAGAGCACAGCACAACCCCGCCCAGCCCCTCCCTCCTTCACACGAATTGGCTGGCAGAGGCTGGACCTGCTCTCTTTCCCCGCCCACACTCTGATCAGCCCGAAGATGTGTGAGGATGTGTGGGCGGGAAAGTTCAATCTGAGCAGTCGGCTGGAATATAGTGAGTGTCCTGGAGGCTGGGACCATACAAGTAAGTGAGCTCCTCCTCCCTCCCCTCTCTGCAGCTAAAGATTTTTTTCCCTAGAAGCCTGTGACAGTACCTTGCTTGCCCTAGGTGTTATGATGTGGGCTCACACTGGTCTGGCATGCTGTGTGTTCTCTGCAGTGCTGGGGATGTACTGACAGTATTCCTGCATGTTGGCCAGCCCTATTCCCATAGAGATTGCACATTTTTACTGCATATTCCGAAAGTGCACAAAACGTCCTGAATGCTGCATCTTTGGTGCAAATCCAGAAAATGCAGCAAAAATGTGCAACCTAAAAGAAATCTGAGGGACTATGATTATTGAAAACTGGCAGTAAACCCTTGTGAGCCCAAAGACACAACTGTATTCACTTGCAGCAGGCACTGCCACTTCACTAAAAAGTTACAGGCAGAGGAGGTGATATCACATTTCATCCCTGTCTGTTTTAACCCCTTAAATACCAATCCCTCCAAATAGTGACACAATTCACTTTCAACTCCACCTTGTTTCCATTACTCTCAGTAGGTATTTTATTCTTTGCACATCTTATACCTAAAGAGTTCTGGAAATTAAGGTGGAGTTCAAAGTGAATTCCTACACCTTAGTGGAGCGCTGCAGCAGCGCATTGCCAGCGGTATAGCCATGCTGTGCCATTGCTTTCAATGGGCAGGAGCGGTGGAGGAGCGATAAACACACCGCTCCTTCACCACTCCAAAGATCCAGCTAGCAGGACTTTTTTTACTGTCCTGCTAGCGCAACACTGCAGTGTGAAAGCCCTCGGCATTCACACTGGAGACAATGGAGCAGCTTGTTTGAGAGCAGATTGCAGGCGCTATTTTTAACGATATAGCGCCTGCAATACTCCCTCAGTGTAAAAGGGGTCTAAGCCACCATAGACAGATTTAATTTTCTGCTGAAGCAGCAGAATTTCAATCTATCTATGTGCAGAATGTGGTTGTACAGAATTCAATCTATCAACTGACTTCAGTACAACCAGCGTCTTTCTTTTTTGTTTGGCGATCACTGCTGGCAGCTATAGGCTGGGAAACGTTCACCCCCACAGAGGGGGACCCCTTCGCACTGCGGGCAATGTGGAGCAGTCTCTCTCTCTGTGCAAGCAGTGTCAAGCGGTCTCTCTCTGTGCAGGCAGTGCCAAGGGACCTCTTTCTCTGTACAGGCAGTGTCAAGCGGTCTCTCTCTCTGTACAGGCAGTGTCAAGCGGTCTCTCTCTCTGTACAGGCAGTGTCAAGCGGTCTCTCTCTCTGTACAGGCAGTGTCAAGCGGTCTCTCTCTCTGTACAGGCAGTGTCAAGCGGTCTCTCTCTCTGTACTGGCAATGTCAAGCGGTCTCTCTCTCTGTACAGGCAGTGTCAAGTGACCTCTCTCTCTCTGTATAGGCAGTGAGAAGTGACCTCTCTCTCTCTGTACAGGCAGTGAGAAGTGACCTCTCTCTCTCTCTGTACAGGCAGTGTCAAGCGGTCTCTCTCTCTCTGTGCAGGCAGTGTCAAGCGGTTTCTCTCTCTGTACAGGCAGTGTCAAGTGACCTCTCTCTCTGTACAGGCAGAGTCAAGCGGTCTCTCTCTCTCTGTACAGGCAGTGAGAAGTGACCTCTCTCTCTCTGTACAGGCAGTGTCAAGCGGTCTCTCTCTCTCTGTACAGGCAGTGTCAAGTGACCTCTCTCTCTGTGCAGGCAGTGTCAAGTGACCTCTCTCTCTGTACAGGCAGTGTCAAGCAGTCTCTCTCTCTCTCTGTACAGGCAATGCCAAGCGGCCTCTCTCTCTCTCTGTACAGGCAATGCCAAGCGGCCTCTCTCTCTCTCTGTACAGGCAATGCCAAGTGGCCTCTCTCTCTGTGCAGGCAGTGTCAAGCGGTCTCTCTCTCTGTGCAGACAGTGTCAAATGATCTCTCTCTCTCTGGGGCAATATGGAGCAGTCTCCCTCTCTCTCGCTCTCTGTGTGGTTCAATGGGCCACTTGACTGGACTTGCCCCCCTGGCCTAAGGCTGCCAGTCCTCCCCTGGTCACATACCCCATCCCCTTTGTTTCAACCCCAGAGTTGGAACATCTGTGGCAAACAAAAAGTGGACAAGATATCTACATTTCCTAGTGCACGATTGATGTTAATTAAAAGACTGCACCCGTAGAGCTAAAAGCCACCGGTTTATTTGTTTATCTGATATCAAGTTAAAATGATGCCCTAACAAAGAGCACCTTAGTGTGTCAAATGCCCACTTTTTAGCTAAACACTCCTCAACCGCTGCATCTTTCTTTTAATGTTTTTTCAAATTTCTGCTCTGGTACACTATAGGATGTTTCTCTCCATCCTATACTGGTGACAATGCTGCCCCCAGACCAAAATTGGATGCATATTTTTTAAATGCAATGTCCCTAAAAACCCTCAGGAGTACAGCATTGGCTGAGCACAAACAGGCCTTTTCAGGACATGAAAATATTCTGTGATGGTAATTTTTTTTGCAGAAGTAGAGGAGCCTTTCCATTTGTTAGGCTAGGTTCACACTGCTGCGAATTCTTAAAGTGGATTTGCCTTTCGTAAATAACCCCCTAAGCCTAGGTTCACCTTGGAGCAATTTATCATGCGAGTTAAGAGATCAAATCACATGACAAGTCGCAGCATATTGGCGGCAATGGGACTGTTCCAATCAGTGCAGCACCAATTTTGCGGAGCCACACCGGATTGCAAAAGTAGTTCCTGCACTACTTTTGCCGATTTCAGGTGCGACTTCAATAAAAATTTGTGCGTTAAGCCACACAGAAGCCAGCACCTGAAATCAAGCTGACCTTGCTACTTTGAAAATCAGCGTCCAGGAGGTAGCCAACTACTACCAAAGCTGGCCCCAGGTGTGAAACCACAGGAGATCACCAGTCGCCCTTCACTGTGCAGCAAGCACACAATTGGCAGGTTAGTGAAGATGTGAGGCTGGGGGTACAATGGTGGGGGAGGCCCAGAGCAGTGGAGCAGGTGTACACAGATGGCGGAAGTCTCTAAGCCCCAGGGTACCACAGCTGGTGCATACATGCAGTCACTGCAGGGCAGCACACCAGGCCTTGACAGGGGTGTGTAGACATGGACAGGGCTGGTGGATCCACACTCCTGTGGGATAGTGGCCCAGGAAACAGCAGGGGTTTGCAGGTCTCGCTAGGCTACGGCTTCCACGAATATCCCCAGTGGCTGGACGGGCCTCCGGAGCACGCCAGGTAAGCGGATGGGCAGGCAGGTGAGGGTGGATGGCAGTCCTTACCTCCAGCAGGCCGGGATCTGATTTTTTCAGAACAACACAGAGCGGCAAGATGGTGGCGGCCGTGGGAGTACCGAGTTATGGCGGCAGGTGACCTCGGGCGGAGCTACTTTACAATACTGGCCCAGGACACTGCAGAGGACCGAGAGAAACAGGCTGGCACAGAAATCTGCTGAATTCAGGCACTGGGACGCACAGATGGCGACGGATTAGCTACAGGATACCCAGAGCTCCCCACAGACACGTCCGCCACCGCTCACATCAGGACACGCCCGTCCCAGTTAATACATTGCTTTATACATTGCTCCCTGCTCAACCTTTCTCCATGGCAGCTGTAAAAAAAATAACAGTTGTTGGCTGATGTTTGGAATACAACAAAGGAGATAAGGGCGCTCTGGTGGAGGTGGATAGCTGGTCAGAGAGATGATAGTGATAAGATGGCACTTCTGGCAGCACTTTTGTTAGAGGAGAAGCAACTCTGCAGATATAAAAAAGGAAAATAGCTTGTACACTGCTCTATTCTACCACCATGCGGAGGATGGACACATGCCACAGATGAGGACTCCTGATTTTATCATGTCTTTTAACACTCAACAATCTTTTAACCCTTTGTGCACTTTATTACATTTTGCATACTGCTCTTAGGCCTCGTACACACGAGGCAATCCATTTGTTCAAATCGGTCGGACCGACCGATTTGAACAAATCTGTCTGCTTGGATTTTGGTTTGCTCGCGTGTACACACGAGCAAACCAAAATCCCCGCCAGCAGACAGCGCGCTGATGTGGCGGTGACGTTGACGCCGCCACGTCACCGCACCAGGAAGTAAAACACTTCCGCCTATGCGTCGAAACCATTCGGCGCGTGTGCGAGAAGACATGTCTGCTGGTTAGCGTACTAACCAGCAGACATGTCGGGCGGACGGGTTCCCAGCCGACAGATTGGTAAGCATGCTTTCCAATCTGTCGGGTGGCCAAATCCGTCGGCTCGCCCGTACACAAGATCGAATCTGTCTGCTGAAACGGTCTAGCAGACCGTTTCCAGCAGACAGATTTGATCGTGTGTACGAGGCCTTAGAGGTGCCTTATGTTTGGAATACTGCAGGGACAATAAATGAGCTGCGGGGAGAGTGCTGTAAAGGCCAGTATGACTGGGTACGTATTGGGTTTCAGAGCGACCCTTTCATTTGTTCTGAATGGAAAGGTTGAAAGGGTCTCTTTAAGAATGGTTGCTCACAAAGAGAGAATAACTAATTTCTTTGTACATTTACTAGTGATTGACTGCCCAAGACAGTGATCGAGCCAGCACACTACTGTCAATAAAAGACTGTGCGTGCCAGTTACTGAGACACAAAATATGATACTCCTTAGAAACAGTCAGACTTATTCCAGTAATCAGTGGAAAGCTGCCATGTCATTAGAAAAGATGGTCTTAAATATAGTTAGCAGCTATTAAGATATTTTATTTCCACAGAAATATAATTTAACAGACATTCTCGCGTAAACCAGGAGAGGCTTTCTTTCCATACAGCAAAGACAAATTGCCATCTGCATCAGGATTTTGCATTGCTCGGAAGAAGCCTTTATTATGGATTAAAGGGAATCTATCATGAAGTCTTTGACTAACAATCTATTACATTCTACAGTAGAAAAAGATATGGGAAAAAATGCTGATTAAGTGCTGCAAACTCCAGCAGTTCTTCATTTCTACAGATGGACCTCATGTATATTGAAGGTGGAAATGTCGATAAAGTCCAGCTAAGACTATATTAATGTGTTGAGTAACCTAAATAAATATTGGGATGAATAGCGGATGACCAGACCTTGTGACAGTAAAATAGGATCTAAAATAAGTCTCGGAGATGAGTGAAAATATGCTCAGAGTTGGACTCTTCATTGGAGAACACTGGTGGCTTTCTGCAACGAGATAGCTATAAAAGTCAGTTTATTCTGTAACACAAGATTAGCTTGGACTTTGTGATATCCCAAATGTTTTTCAGGCAGCCATTCTTAGTCATCCTAGTAAACACGAGTGGTCCAAAATAGCCACAAGTTAAAGTACCATGCCTAACGGTGCTGAAATTTTGGTACCGTATTTTCCGGCGTATAAGACGACCTGGTGTATAAGACGACCCTCTAATTTTCCAGCTAAAATTTTGTTTTTGGGATATACTCGCCATATAAGATGACCCCCTTCCTACTAGTCTGTCTGGAGGCTGAGGGGTAGCCAGAACAACCGCTGACAGGAAAAAACACTGTCAGGAACAAGCTTTATTCAGCTTTTTCAAATCTCACTGTGCCCATTACATGCCTCACTGTGCCATCACATGCCTCACTGTGCCGTCAACATGCCTCACTGTGCAATACCTTATTCCTGTACTGCGGGTGTCCATTATTCAAAAGCAGCGCCTCCTACTCGTGTTGTGTTCCGCCTATCATGGAGGTCCTCTCGTCCAAAGCCGAGGATGATAAGACATCCGTGATAGGCAGAACACTGAACAGAGGTTTTGCTGGGAAACCAAGTGTTCCGCCTATCACGGAACACCACAAGGAGGCGGCGCGGCTTTTGAATAAGGGATCTCCGAGACAGGTACCAGCGTATAAGACGACGCCCGGGTTTTGAGGCAAGTTTTAAAGCCCAAAAGGTCGTCTTATACGCTGGAAAATACGCTAATGTAAAGATCAGTGTTGAGCGGAATACGCCATATTCGATTTTGCGATATTTCACGAATATATATCGAATATTCGTGATATTTTATCAAAAAAAAAAAATTTGCGAAATTTCGCTAATGCGAATGCGAAATTTATTGCGAAATTCTCGTCAACATGCGAAAACGGAGATCATTTCCTGGATTACTAAACTAATATGCACTAAACACTAACTCTACTTACACAAATTATATGACTAAACTAAAGCTAATTATTTTTTTTTTTTTTTTTATACACAAAACACAGAAGGGCAGAGAAAGTATTCGCGAATATTCGTAATACGAATATTCGCATTGCGAATATTCGGCAACATAAAAGGATCGCCTCAGCTACTCGGCCCAGGGTCTCTAATCATACCAGCAATGCTTTTAGACGTCAATGGAGATCACTAGGATGTGATCTGTTTTAAAAATAAATTTAAAAAAATACGAATATTCGCAATAGCGAATATTCACCGCGAAATTCGATTTATTCGCGAATACTCGAATATGCAATATTCATAACGAATATTCGCAATGCGAATATTCGTGAGCAACACTAGTAAAGATGACAGTGGATTTAATCACCCAGTGGCATTTTTACATACTAAAAATCTTTCTCCTGGAACCCTCTACTAATCTCCTGCAACCATCTCTAGCCATAGAGTCTCACCATCTTACATCAAGGATTCCTAATGAATGAATTCCTGTATGAATAAAGTGTACTTGAACTTGGAAATTGCGTTGAGAAGTCAACCTCAATATCGAACATAACTTAATTATGAATTTAGATTTAAAATAAAAGTTTTGCGTTTTATATTACTTTCAGCTAGGCCAATATGAAATGTATCTACTGGGGTTGATTTACTAAAGGCAAATAGGCTGTTCCCTTTGCAAGGAAATGTTCACTTTGCAATGGAATTTTCCCTTAAGCCTACTGAATAAGGTAAATCTCTGCTGAGCTCTTTCATTAAATCATGTCAAGGAAAAATTATGTTTTTTTTTGTTTTTTTGTCCTAGCACGTAATTGGGTATTTTATGCAATGTGAATTTTCACCAATAGTGCTTGCCTTTCTGATTAGAGATTCCAATATTCTCTACAAACAGAATTTTTGAAAAGTACTATTTATTACGGGTCTATTTGCAAATAAAATTTAGGCTAAATAATACATTTTACTTTTATGTGGTTTTTTTTTGGGACTTGCTCAGTAAATTTGGAATTACTGTAGTTAACTGATCCCAAACTTTTTGTACATACACTATACCGCCAACACTTTAAAGATATGCAGTGCTAGATATAGATGTTATACTGTACCCAAAATATTGTGCTTTTCTATGTAAACAGTAATATTTACATGGGGTATTGCAGTACTGTAGTGAGCCCCAAGAACGAAAGGTGCAAAGAAAGGATAGAGATACTCCTGAGAATGTCCCTTCTCATGTATCTCATGAGGTCCTTCAAAACCCACTCCCATTTATGGAAACCCTCACTCTGCAACTACAAACAAATCCCCCAGGAGACCGTCCATATTCTACTCTGCTATAGACCACCGGGTCCAAAATCGCAGTTTCTCCCACTTTGGACAGAGTTCATGTCCACTTACACCCTAAACAGCAAACACCTTTTGCTGCTCCGCGACTTCAACCTGTGGGCCAACTCCCCACAGGTTCCCGTTGCCAACGCCTGCATTGACCACCTGGAAGGATTAGGTCTGCAGCAACTAGTATGTGGGCCCACACATACTTCCGGTCACACGCTCGATCTTATTTTCAGACAAGACCTGGAAATAAACATTCCAAAAAAATGAACCGTTGCCATGGACAGACCACCATGCAATTAAACTTACAATCACCAGAAATACCCCCTCAACAAAAACATCAAAAATAGTGACAACACACTGGACTAGATCGCAAAAGAAGCTCTACTCAGAGCTCTTCAAAACCACTTTAGGTAAAAAAAATAAAAGAAATCCAATCACACCAAACAGCCACGGAAACATTGGATGCCATAAACACGGCTCTGCTACAGTCAGCCGACCTAGTAGCGTAAAACTTGCATCCGAAAAAACAACGCCAGCTGGTTTAATGACCAGCTGTCGTTGCGGAAGCAAGAGCGCAGAAAAGCAGAAGCCGCCTGGAAAAGAAGCTCTTCAGAGGAAAACCACGCCATCTACAAGGCAATAACAAAAAAATACCACAAAGAAATCTTCGAAGCCCAAAAAAAACACGTTTCCAATGCCATCACCAATGCCCTAAACCGCCCCCGCAAACTCTTCAAGACTGTCACCCAGATCATGAATCCGGTCTGTCTTGAAGCCCCTAACTCAGATACCCAAGAATTTTGCAATGAATTATCAGATTATTTCATTAACAAAATTGAAAGAATCTGTGAAAGCATTCAGCAAAACAGTACCCCCCTTTACCCCCCCCCCCTCAATCATTCGCCCAAAATCCATAAAAATTCACCGCATTCAACAAAGTTCACCCTTAAACCCATCTCCATCGATGCCACCAAAAATATCATAGGTACTCTGCGAAATAGCACAGCGCTTAATGATATCATCCCCACCAAACTGCTGAAAGAATGTGCCGGTATTCTAACACCTCCAATCACGCAGCTTATAAACCGGTCCTTCAAGGAAGGTTTAGTGCCCTCCCAGTTGAAACAGGGCATAATTAAGCCCATCTTGAAGAAACCTAGCCTTGACCCCCAAAGACCCAACTCACCGTCGCCCCTTAAAAGGCCTAAACGTCCTCTCCAAGGTAATGGAGAAAGAAGTGGTACAACAGCTGCAACAGCATCTAGATACCCACAAACCACTCGATCCATTGCAATCGGGTTTCCATGCCGCGCACGGGACAGAAACAGCATTGCTTAAAATATGGGACGATGTTCTCGAGGCCGCAGATGAAGGAGAATCTTCTCTTCTAGTTCTGTTGGACCTAAGCGCAGCTTTCGACACTGTAGACCACAATCTATTACTGACTAGGCTAGCTGAAGTAGCCAAAGTCGCAGAAGGTGATCTATCATGGTTCTCCTCTTTTCTGGAAAACCGATCACAAATATTGAAATTGGGACCTTTCACTTCTGAAAAATGTACGGTGTCATGCGGAGTCCCTGAAGGAT
The DNA here is from genome assembly GCA_029574335.1 of Rana kukunoris. Taxonomy (NCBI): domain Eukaryota; kingdom Metazoa; phylum Chordata; class Amphibia; order Anura; family Ranidae; genus Rana; species Rana kukunoris. The sequence goes on from CM056057.1 coordinate 28,049,948, forward strand.
CCCCTCTGTTGCCGGTTCTGTTTAACATCTATCTCTGCCCTCTCGTTGAAATCATCAGTAGCCAAAAACTACTTTATCACTCATATGCAGACGACACGCAACTGTATTTTCGAATCTGCAACAAAAAGGATCATCATCTCAGTCTAGAGACATGCCTCTCTTTGATAGAAAACTGGATGACAAAGAGTTATCTTAAACTCAACGGTGCGAAAACAGAACTCCTCATGTTTCACGCCAGTCATAAGAATCAACTTGCAAAAACTTGGACACCCCCGCCCATTCTGTGCAAAATCATCACCCCTAGCTCCAAAGTCAAAAGTCTCGGGGTCATCTTTGACACCTACATGACAATGGATGCACAAAAAGGGTCAGTAGTCAGCGGATCTCACCATCTGCTGCGCCTACTACGTAGACTTATACCTTTCATTCCTAAAGAAGACATAGCAGTCGTGGTGGGAACAATCGTTAATTCCAGACTGGACTATGCAAACACCCTCTATCTCGGACTCCCCAAGTACCAAATCTCTCGTCTGCAAGTCGTTCAAAATATGGCCGCCAGACTTGTGACTGGGAAAAACCCTGGGAATCAATCTCACCTTCGCTGAGAACCCTTCATTGGTTGCCAGTAAAATACAGAATTGCGTTTAAAGCACTCTGTCTTACCCATAAGTGCATTCATGGGAGGGCCCCGCAATATCTATGCGAAAAAATAAAAGCTCACAATTCCAATCGCTTTCTGCGATCCACCAATCACAATTTTGCTCCAGATACCCAAAGCCAAATACAAGTCCAAAGGAGAAAGAAGATTTGCGCTCCAAGGTCCCAGACTATGGAACGCTTTACCAACCAGCATTCGGTTGGAGGAGAACCACCTGGCCTTCAGAAGAAAGATCAAAACTCATCTCTTTTGATATCAAAGGAGAAAGGAACAACGATCGCCCAGAGGCGATTAAGTTCGCATGTGCTGCGCTATATACGTTTTTCACTCACTCACTCACTCACTCACTCACTCACTCACTCACTCAGATATTCTTATACTATGTTTATAGTTGTTGCAGGTAAAATACAGATTGTAGTATTCATCTATCCAGGGATCACCATACATGTGTGGTTGATTAACTAGAACTGGAGAGTGCAAAATCTGGTTCAGCTTGTTTAATTACGATTTGACAAAAACTATCTAGAAGCTGATTGGTTTCTATGCAGAGCTGCACCAGATTTTGCAATCACAGACATTCTTAAAAACTATTTTCATGTAACATTTCAACCCTTTGGCTTTAGGAAACACTTACAAAAAATCACCCAATTCTAAGGAAAATATTCTGGAATCATAAAAACAAACAAAAAAAAACCCAATACATTACACCACTAGTACTTTGTTGCACCACGTTTGGCTTTTATAATAGCTTGAATAGTTTCAGGCATGGATTTAGCCATCGACAAACCATATTCTTTATCAATTCGGCTTCAACTTTCTTTTATTGCAGTTGCCAGATCATCTTTGCAGGTTGGAACTTTGGCATGGACCATTTTCTTTCATTTCCACCATAGATTTTCAATTGGATTGAGGTTCGGACTATTTGCAGGCCATGCCATTGATATTATATGTCTTTCTTTAAGAAAGGTTTTCACATATTTTTCCCTATAACAAGATGCCTTATCATCCTGAAAAATTATGTCATCAACATAAAACATCCTTTTTAATTGATGGAATAAGAAAAGTGTTGTCAGGGCTGGGCTCAGCGATTCCTTCTCTGTGCTGGCAGCTCAGCTGTCAGCTAATTATCCCATCTCTCCACAGTGACTCACCTGTTGATGATCCTGCTAGTCAGCTCTGCCTACTTAAAGCCTTCCAGTTCATTTGCTCTCTGCCTTCACCTTTGTTGACATCACAAAAACTTTCTCCTGCGTTCCTGTTGAAGACTTGCTTGGCTGAAGTTCCTTCTGGCTACTGATCCTGCTTGCTGTACCAATACGTTTATCTCAGGCTCTCTGACATTGGCTTGGCCGACTACCCAATCCAGTTACTAATCTCTGGCTATGTTTTGACTACGCTTACTCGGTTTACCTTTTTATTTTTATTATTAAACAAGTGTGATTTAACTGTACTTCTGTCTAGGTCTGATTCATGGTTTCTGACAAGTGTCCAAAATCTCAATATAAACTTGTGCAGTTATTGAAGATTTATTGACTGCACCATCTCCCCATTACCTTTACCTGACATGCAATCTCATATCATCAATGATTGTGGAAATGTACATGTTTTCTTCAAGCAGTCTTCATACATTTCATTGGAATGGCACCATACAAAAAATCTAGCATCATTACCCCGCCCAATGCAGATTCATAATTCATCGCTGAATATCACTTTCATCCAGTAATCCACAGTCCGCGATTGCTTGTCTTTAGCCCACTGTAACCTTGTTTTTTTCTGTTTAAGTGTTAATGATGGTTTTCGTTTGGCTTTTTTGTATGTAAATCCCATTTGCTTTAGGTCAGGGATCTCCAAACTATGGCCCTCCAGCTGCTGTGGAACTACACTTCCCATGAGGCATTGTAAAACTCTGACATTCGTAGACATGACTAGGCATGATGGGAATTGTAGTTCCTGAACACCTGGAGGGCCGTAGTTTGGAGACTCCTGCTTTAGGTGATGTCTTCCAGTAGCTTTAACAAACATTGATTCCAGTTTCTGACCATGTGTTCCTCATTTGCTTTGTTGTGCTCGTTCTGTTTAAGGTATATTTGCTTTAAGTTTTCTATCTTGACGCTTTGATGTCTTCCTTGATCTATCAGTACGCTTCCCTTTAACAACCTTCTAATTTCATCCTTTCACCTAGTGAATTCAGGACTGCACATGTGTTTTACTGTAAGCCGGACCACTTGCTAGTACACAATCTCTCCACTTGCTTGCCTCCCTGAAAGCCCTCGAAACAGAGGTGACTGGTGAGTGCCTGGAATTTTGGCTACTAACATTACTCATACTGACAACACAAATTCCAAATTCTCTTTTTTGAACTTTGGAGGAGGATTGAATAGGATCTTAGTACCTCCAGAGTGCCCTCTTGGATTTATAAGGGCCACTCTGGAGGATGTAAGAGAGCGCTTTCGAGATACTATCTTAATTCTTCCAGAGTAACACAAGTGCTCTAGCGGCACCAAGGGGACACTCTGGAGGATGTATGGAGCACTCTGTAGGCACCAAGGGGACACTAGTGGGTACTCTGGAGAATGTAAGGAGGCACCCTAGAGGCATTAGGGGCACTCTGAAGTATGTATGGACCACTTAGGCAGCAAGGGGGCACTAGGGGGGGCACTCTGGAGGCTGTAAGGGGGCATTCTGAAGGCACCAAGGAGGAATTATGGAGGAATTATGGAGGAGCTCTCTGGAGGTACTATTTTAGTATACACAGAGTGCCCCAGCACATCTTCCAAAGTGCCTCCTTACATCCTCCAAATTGCCCCCCCCGGTAATAGTAAGTTAATAGTAAGGTCAGTGGTGAAACTACCAGTGTTGTAAAGGTTGCACTTGCGACCGGGCCCTGGCAATCTGCCACCATGGTGGGGGCCCCAATACGGCAGTAAGATGGCCTGCTTCAGAACATATGAAAGGGAAGGGCCACAGGACCAATGGAAAGGGTCCTGGGATGAGGTCAGGGGGGCCCATTCATAATTTCTTGCACTGGGGCCCCTAAAGGTTCTAGTTACCCTTCTGATTTATAGGTGATAACACCAGAATTGTGGATCCAGGGAATATCTGATTGCCTTCTGGGGGGATCGGGAAGGAATGTACATTTCCCTCTCTACAGGAAAATGGAGCATGCTTTATTTTTATTCTTTTGCCTTCCTATGGATCAATTGTGGGTACAGGATTGTGTATATGGAGATTCTTTATTTTGTTCCCTGTTGGTTGAACTAGATGGGATTTTTTTTAACCTATGTAACTACAGTATGTCACATTCATTTATTTAATGTATTTTCTTTTTTCTAATTCATCCTGTGCACCAGTAAAAAAATCCAGTATGGAAGTGGGCTGCAAAGAAAGAACATCGTGTTTTAGATAAAATCTGCAGGGAAGCAGCAGCTGTCTGACCCACTTCCTGACTCAGAACTACTGATCTGCTCAGGAAGCATAAACATTCCTTATAGCAGAACTGTAATTCTAAGCAAGGCAGAGGGCATGTCAGATTGCAGCAGTTAGATCACCGCTTTGCTGCAGAGTGCAGCAACTTGTATTTGCCACCTACACCCAAGGTCCTGGGACTGAATTCCATACAAAAGTAGAACTTTTTAAAAAGGGGTTTTTCGTCACCCTTAGCCCAGTTCACATTGGGTCAAATATCATGCCAAATTGGAGCCTTTTGCCGGCTTTGTGGTGCCGCACCGATTCCCAAAAATGGTTTCTGCACTACTTTTGGCGACTTTGGGGGTGATTTCAATAGACATCTGTGCAGGAACCCAAACAGAGTTCAGAACGCCCTCAGTGTGAACATGGGCTTAAAGTGACACTAAACACATTTCTGGTTTTCCAAAAGAAATCCACTACTCAATGGCCCTGACAATAAACATTGTTCTTACTGTGTTTTTCTGTTTTGTAACGTCCTCTGTGAGTTTCCAAACTTCTCCTTTTCCCCCTCACTTTTCTTTGGAATGAGCAGTGCATGGTAGCTGTGGTTATGTGCAATGCTCTATGTGGACTACACATCTATCCTATAGTCCATCTCTGGGAGGGATCATCAGTGTTGTCATCCATCAGTATTTTTACTTGCAGCTAGTAAAAAAACAGGCACTTTTCTCCTGCCAGTAAATGCCAGTGACAGGAAAAGGTAGCCAGTAAAAAATATGGCTGTGGTGCTTGCTGAGACCATTTAAGTGCCTGCTACAGTTTGTCCGGGCGGTGTTGGAGGGTCCGGCCAAAGCAGTGCCGAAGCAGTGCCTGAGCATGTTGTGTGATGCCATGATGCAAGGGAGTCAAGCCGACCGGCCGGAGCCTCGTGTGCATGTCTGCAGGATGGGAGAATGGCGAGCCGGGAGTGGGACTTTCAGTGCTGTTTGGACTGAAGGGACCAACTAGCGTGGAGAGAGATTTATGTGACAAACCAAATCCAAAATGTAACCAAAACGTTCTACAAAACAGCTAACAGAAAGTCGAATCACGGTAGAAAAAAAAAAGGAATTTTGGAGCAGGCTGAGAGCAATACTTTTTTTTAAGGTAACAATACGCACTTGTATACAATTTTGTTTTAACCAAAGTTGGTGTTACTTTACTTTTACCGTATAGTTTTGTTAAAACTCCTATTAGACTTTAAAGGATCACTAAAGGATTTTTTTTTAGCTAAAAAGCTTCCTTTACCTTACTGCAGTATTGGTTTCATGTCCTTATTGTTCGTTTTTGCTTTGAAGTTGCTGTAATCCTGCTCTGATCTCCACACTTCCTGGTTGTCCGTTTCCTTATAACCACAGTGCTGGGAGCTTTCTCACTGTGGTCTAAGCTGTCATTACTGTGTGTCTAAAACTCCTCAGAACCAATCAGATTAATTTTAAAAACAAAACACTGCCCTGGATTTGTTTGTTTTTGTTCTGTGTGTCTATTTCTACTTCACAGAAACATGAAGCCAGTTCAAAAGTGAAACTAACCTGCAGGCACATTATATGATTGATTTTTATCTATTTTTAATCATTTTGAAAATAAATCAGTTAACTTTTATGTCTCTATACCCTGTAAACAGTCATTTCAGCAAAACATTTTTTTCCTTTAGTGACCCTTTAAACAGGCAAAATGTAAACCTCAAATTAGTTAAAAAAAATGAAAAGCAGAGAAAACAAATGTAAACCATACTGTATGCATACCTTCCCAGATTCACACATGCATGCACACTCCACCAGCAGGTGCTCCCACTTTAAATAGATCCAGATAATTATAGCCGGTGTATTGTTGAGATCATTACTGGAAAGGCAGGCGGCACATTTGCATCTAGTTTTCCAGGTCATAAGACAGGCAGTTTAGGGACAACTATTCTTTGTTGCAATTCACTTTTATAGACATTTATTAAACTGTATTCCATAAAGTAGAAAAGAACAAGACCTGTTTCTTTGCAACACTTTTAGCAATAAGCCATTGATGTTTTCACACTAGTTCTGCATGAGTCATCACGTTTATATTGGCCTTTCTGTTTTATTTTTTAATTTTTTTTAACACTAGTGTTTTATTTTAAAACAATAAAACATACAGAAGATAATGCCCCATATAAATCTCCATATACATGCACACACAATCCTGAACCCGTATTTGATCCAAAGGAAGGCAAAAAAGAACCCTATAAAGCATGATTCAATTTTCTCTACCAGGGGATAAACATTCCTTCCCGATTCCCCAGGAGGCAATTAGATATTCCCTGGATCAGCAATTTAACACTATTTGGAAATAGCAGGGAGAGAGGTAGGAAAACCCTTCCATTCTCAGGATAGAATTTGAGCAAAAAATAAATAAAAAATTTGACCACCAGTCACCACTGCTATTCAGACATTCTGTATAGCTGCTGACTTACCTCTATGTACCGCATTAGCGCTACCCCAAACACCAGCACTGTTATATGGATGGACCACATGACATGCTATACCTGGAAGTACAGAGCATTCTCTCCAAGAATAAAAGAAAGGGGAGTATATATATATATATATATATATATATAGTTGTATATCTTACTGTACTGTTCTGGTTTCCTGTGTGTATTTATCTTGAAATTATGGGTCACAATTATTTCCACTCACTGACACCAATGATGGGTAACTATTCTTTCCACTGACACCAACAATGGGTCACTATTCCTTCCAATAACTACAATGATGGTTCACTATTCCTTCCACTGACACCAATGATGGGTCACTATTCCTCACACTCACTCCAACGTTGGCTCACGATTTTTTCCACTGACAACAATAACAGGGACTATTCCTTCCACTAAATCAGGCATGTCCGGCCCAGGAGGCCAATTGCGGCCCGCGTTCTGGTTTAATGCGGCCCCACTGGCAATTTGGATATATATCTCTTTTGTAGCCCCCAAACAAATCCCAGAGCATTGTGCATTCAGAGGCTGCATTCATGTAAATGGTGAGGCTGCATTTATGTAAATGGTGAGGCTGCATTCATGGCAATAGTGAGGCTGCATTCATGGCAATAGTGAGGCTGCATTCATGGCAATAGTGAGGCTGCATCAATGGCAATAGTGAGGCTGCATCCATGGCAATGGTGAGGCTGTATTTATGGCAATGGTGAGGCTGTATTTATGGCAATGGTGAGTCTGCATTCAGAGGCTACATTCATTGCAATGGTAAGGCTGCAGATGGGCACTGATTAGGCTGCATTTATGGGCACTGACCCTTATTTTGCTTCACAATTCTTTATTTAAAATTAAAAAAAGATCCTGAAACTTCCCTCTTACAGTTAAGGTGCATGTTATACGCCAATAAATACGGTATATACAAATAACACGCCCAAGCTCATCTTTAGAATTTTGAATAAGGCAAGAGAATTCTTGTTGGACAATGTATTAGTTAATTTGAATTTCATTGTAATGGTTCAAAGAATGTCAGGCCAAATGGTCGACCCTCACGCATGTTCACTTCATCAAATCTGGCCCTCTTTGAAAAAAGTTTGGACACCCCTGCACTAAACCAACAATGGTGTACTATTCCTTCCACTAACACCAAGGACGGGGCCTCTACCTGCCAGACACAAACAATGGGGGACTCTTCCTCCCACTGACACCAAAGACGGGATACTCTTGATCCCACAGACAACAACAATTGGGGTACCATTCCCTCCAGTGACACCAATGCTGTCTCACTATTCTTTCCACTGACAGCAAAAATAGGGACAATTTTATACCAAAGCATGTACTTTGGTATATTCTGCCATAATCATTGTAGTGGATCTGTAAAGCCCTGTACACATGATTGGTCCATCCGATGAGAACGGTCCGACGGACCATTTTCATCGGTTCACCGATGAAGCTGACTGATGGACTGATGTGCCTACACACCATCGGTTCATGAACCGATCGGGTCAGAACGTGGTGACTTAAAACACAACAACGTGATGAAAAAAACGAAGTTGAATGCTTCCAAGCATGCATCGACTTGATTCTGAGCATGCATGGATTTTTAACCGATGCTCGTGCATACTAACGATCGGTTTTGACCTATTGGTTAGCCGTCCATCGGTTCAATTTTAAAGCAAGCCCTCTGTTTTTGGACACAAAGGATAACGGACCAATGGGGCCTACACGCGATCGGTTTGGACCGATGAAAACGAACATCAGTCTGTTTTCATTGGTTTGAACCAATCTTGTGTACGTGGGTTAAGGCAGAACCACTGTTGGAATGTGCATAAAAACAACATCCACAGGATGTGTAAAGTACATGAAAAAAAAGGGTTATATTGCATTAAAGGTTTAACCTGGGTTTTACATAAAACTGGTATCTGTTTTAATGTACATTTGTCTACATGAATGACAGTTTGAATTCAAGCTAATCATGTCATTCATTATAGAAAAGGTTAGTTTATATCCACTCAAAACTGTTGGTTTCAATCAAAGATAATCCTGATAACTGCAATTGTTGCAAAGTCCTATCGTTAGTTATGGAATGTTTGACTGACACACCTGCCTTGATGTCAACCACAAGCATATTGGAGAAAGGAGAAATGCAATAATTTATAAAGATTTTGCCACTGATCAGCAGCTGAACTGTTGGTGTAAGTTCCATCTGCTCTAATGGTCGAGTACCTGAACTGTTTCATCCACTATCGTGGTCAAGTACCTAAATTGTTCTATCTGTTCTGAACTGTCTGTAAAGTTCCAGCCACCATGTGGTTATCTGCCTGTGCGTTAATGACTTGTGAGCTGCAATAGTTTGGAGGATATGGACTGGTCCTACATGGTTGCAATTGTTGTGCTGTAGCTGAGATCTGATCCCCATCTTGCTGCATAGGTGCCTAGGAAGCTACCGCACATGCATCAGTCATTTCGAGCATGAGCGGGTTTCCATGGCGACAGGTAAGTATACACACTCTCGGGTTTCTCGACAGGAAAACAATGCCAAGAATCACGACGAGAAAATAGAGAGCAGGTTCTATATTTTTCTTGTCAAGATTTTGGGTAGTTTTCTTGACAAGAAACCTGAAAGCCTTGTACACACTCACGGTGTACTCGGCAAGAAAGCTCTGCCAGCAGTTTTCTTGCTGGTTCTTGCTCATGTGTACGAGGCTTTCGGTCTCGTACACATGACCGAGAATCTCGTCAGGAAATACCCATCGTTTTTCCCTGACGAGATTCTTGGCAAGAAACTCTTGCCGCCCGAGTGTACAGACTTACGTTTCAAAAGAACCTCTGTTCTCTTGAAAGGAAACAACGCGCTCACGAGCATGCGCTTGTCACATTCAATGCTGTCGCCGTGATCTTGCTTCACCCTACCTATGCCGTGGAAGCTACCGCGCATGAGTCAAAGTCATTTCGAGCATGCACAGGTTTCCACGGCGTCAGGTAAGTATATACACTCTCGAGTTTCTCGATGGGGAAACAGGCCGACAAGAATCTCGACGAGAAAAAAGAGAACAGGTTCCTGACGAGAAACCTGAATGCCTTGTACACATGAATGGGAATCTCGGCAAGAAGCAGTTTTTCTTGCTGGTTTTTTGCCAAGAAAACCGGTCGTATGTACGATGACTTTCGAATCTGCTGTCCATCACCAGATATATAGAGGACTTTGACAAGTTTACAATTTTAAACTCTTGGAAAGGAAAGTTTGTTGTTCATAGCAGCTCCTGTGCTTTCGAAAAGAAAAATTGGGTGTTCGTCTGTTAGTCCAACATATCGTTTTTTTTTTTTGTTTTTTTTTCAGTACTAACAAAGTCAAATGAGATTTTCTCTGCAGGTAAATATGACAGAGAAAGGGAAGTAGATACACTTTAGATCCCCAATTTTTCATTTAAGGTAAATCAGGGGATGGGAAATTATTATTTTTTGTTTACTGATATATTGCCTTTATTGGAGGCCTTATATACAGGTTATACGTGAGCAAGGGGGTGGAGTAATTTTATATTTCCTTATTATTGTTGGACCATATTGTGGCTCACTAATAGATATGTGCATTCGTTTTCGTCCGAAAGGATTTTCGGCCGAATTTCAGGTATTTTCGTTATCGTTTTAACAAGCGATAACGAAAGCACAGAGAACGAAAACCGAACGATCCGACATAAACAAATGCTTTATTTTCGTTTTGTTGCGGTCGAATGTGCCTAACCTTAACTCTATTATTTTAATATTATTCTACATAGAGAGAAAGGATTCGACATAGAGAGACATGAAGATTCGACATAGAGAGACATGAAGAGACAATTTTTTTTTTTTTTAAGATCCTGTCAAATCTTTTTTTTTTTTCTTAAAAATTTCAACAGACACCATAAGCCTTCAGTGACAGATTCGACATAGAGAGACATGAAGATTTGACATAGAGAGACATGAAGAGTTGAAATTTTTTAAAGATTCTGTTTTTTGTTTTTTAGAACATTCGACAGACACCATAAGCCTTCAATGACAGATTCGACATAGAGAGACATGAAAATTCGACATAGAGAGACATGAAGATTCGACATAGAGAGACATGAAGATTTGACATAGAGAGACATGAAGATTTGACATTTTTTAAGATTCTGTTTTTTGTTTTTTAGAACATTCGACAGACACCATAAGCCTTCAATGACAGATTCAACATAGAGAGACATGAAGATTTGACATAGAGAGACAGATTCAACCTTAACCTCCCTGGCGGTCTTCCCGTGTGTGGCACGGGGTGAGATTTTTAAGCTAAGATCGGTAACCCCGTGCCACACACGGACTTGCCTCGCTGTATGCAGAAAAGAGTTTACTTACCTTTTCTCTGCGATCCAGCGATGAATCCCCGCAGTACACGGCGGCCGGATGTCCGCCTGATGCTGTGTGTACCTCCGATTCCCTTCCCTGCGAGCGTTGCGACGTAGGGGGGGGGGGGGAACGGGCCAAATTCAAAAATGTAAACAAACACTATACATACAGTACACTGTAATCTTATAGATTACAGTACTGTATGTAAAAAATACACACCCCCCATGTCCCTAGTGGTCTGCTCTGTGCACTACATGTCCTTTTATATAATAAAAAGTGTTCTTTCTCCCTGCAAACTGTAGATTGCCCCTAGCAACCAAAAGTGTCCCTTTATGGCAAAAATTGTTTTAGAGCAGCTAAAAAAACAGCGATAATAAATCAGAATCACTTGCAGAATTTAGCGATAGCGATTTATGGGGAAATTCGTCATAAAAAAAATAATAATAATGACAGCAAAAAATTCTGCAACTGAGCAAAATTTCAGTGATTTTGATTTGATTACATTATTGAATAATTTTTACTATAATTATATTATTATTTGTTATAATTTTTTATAATTATTTATTATATTATAATTTTTAATATAAAAAAAAAATCATACCCGGGATGCCTATTAGACTCTTGTTTGGATAGATTTCAGTGAGTTATTCGTAAGATTTACAAGCCTACAGTATAAAACGCCAAATTCCCTTGCAAAATAATGGTACCGGCTTTCAGCACCTAAAATCTGAAAGAATCATACCGCCAGGGAGGTTAAATTGGATTTTCGGACGAATGCATTTTTTTAAGGAAAAAACGAAAAAAAAAAAAAAAAAATTTCAGGGAGTAACTAAATAAATTTATTTTTCAGACGAAAACGAAATTACGAAACCAGTGTGCACAGGTCTACTCACTAATAATGTTGCTCACGAATATTTGTCATTGCGAATATTCTTTACGAATAGTGCATATTCGAGTATTCGCGAAAATAAATAAAATCGAATATTCATATTTTTTCAAATTTATTTTTAAAAACAGATCACATCCTAGTGATCTCCATCGACGTCTAAAAGCATTGCTGGTATGATTAGAGACCCTGGGCCGAGTAGCTGAGGCGATCCTTTTATGTTGCCGAATATTCGCAATGCGAATATTCGTATTACGAATATTCGCGAATACTTTCTCTGCTCTTCTGTGTTTTGTGTGTATAAAAAAATAAATAAAAAAATTAGCTTTTGTTTGTCATATAAGTTTGTGTAAGTAGAGTTAGTGTTTAGTGCATATTAGTTTAGTAATCCAGGAAATGATCTCCGTTTTCGCGTGTTGACGAGAATTTCGCAATCAATTTCGCATTCGCATTAGCGAAATTTTGCAAATTTTTTTTTTTTTTGATAAAATATCACGAAATATTCGATATTTAACGAATATTTTGCGAATATTCTTCTATATATTTGTGAAATATCGCGAAATCGTATTCCGCTCATCACTACTCACTAATGAATTATAGGCCTTCAAATCCTGGTCAAGGAGCCATATAAGGTCATATCTGTATTGTTTTTACTTTACTGAGATAAAGCTTGAGGAATGCAGGAAGACTGAGCCCCACTATCCCTCTTAAAAGGACTAGTCTCACATCGGAGCTGCCTCCATGAGGCACGTGTTTGGGGTCATGTGTGCCATGTTGTGTAACCACAAATGGGACTCTGTGGAAACAGCATCTTAGTATTGGGAAAACCGCCGCTCCAGACGACACTCTTCAGTGGTGAGTAAAGTTCAAAAACTCAAGTGGGTGCAGCAATGCAAACAGTGGGGTAACAAAAACTGACGCGTTTCACATCGACAACCGATGCTTAGTCATAGCTCAGTCAGCTATGACTAAGCATCGGTTGTCGATGTGAAACACGTCAGTTTTTGTTACCCCACTGTTTGCTGTTTTTGCTGTTTTAGTTATAGTTTTAGACTGGAATAAACAGGCGCTATTTTTAAGTTTTTTCATCCATTGAGTGCGGCTGTCCCATTTCTTTTTCCCTACATAGCATCTTTAGTATTCTTGTTTATATTTTCTAATATTATCTGTATCTGTCATTACTTTTAATAAATGTTATACTTTTAAGTATTTGTGTGATCTCTCTTTTCACATATCAAATAAAAACCCTTCTGTGTGCAGCAACTCCCCTCTCCCCCCTAGCCCCCTAACACTTACCTGAGGTTCCCTTCTGTCCAGCGATTGTCCCCGAGATTCTCCCCCCTGATTGGCTAAGATACAGTAGCGGCGTCATTTGCTGCTGTCAATCAAAGTCAACTAGGCTCCGTGTCTGAATGGACATAGGGAGCTGTGACTTGGCTCAGGTGCCCCCTGAGCAAGCCGCTTGCTGTGAGAACCCAAAAAGAGGAGGATCCAGAATGTTCTGTGAAAATCCACTGCAACAGAGCAGGTAAGTATAAAATACTTGTTATTTTTATAGGACAAAAAACAAGACTTTACAATCACTTTAAAATATCACAAGACCATGATAAAAAACACAAACTAAGACTGCATTCGGGTGGTTATAATGAAAGGCAGACTTCCAAATGAGAAATTGGTCTGAAAAAAAATATGGTGAAGCAAACATATTTTTTGAAGAAGAGAGTTATGATTTCGAAAAAAGTATGCTAAATATCCTGCAATATATACGGTTCACCTAGAAGAGATTTTGCCTTTCTCAACAATACTGGAGTTACATTTTAATGGAAGGAACAAAAGGTGGGGGGGTATGGGCAAAGCAAAATGTAAATACTGTGTTATTGTGAATATGGCGCGGTAAAATAAATGTACAAACTCAGCTCTCACAGAAAAAGAAATTAAAAAAAGCAAAAGAAAATTTAAAGAAGTTGCTCCTTTTACATTCCATAAAATACATTTCTTACAATGTATTTTAGAGAATGCGGCAATTACTAACAAATGTGTGCTGAGTAATAGCGATTTTTTATAGACTTACCTATTTCATATTAATTTATCATATTGTTAAAATACATTTTCTTTCGCTTTTTCAAATTCCCCATTCTCAAGAAACATTTCACATCACTAAAAAATAGCAAAACGACTTTCTAGTCCATTGTATTTTGTTACGAAGAGCGACTTCCCTTCCTTTCCTCTCTCCTCTCTTCGCCTTCTCAGGGAGTTTCGGTAATCCAGGTTAATCATAATACTGCTGTTTGCATTTATTATTTGATAACATTTGCCATAAACTTGAGCCTAACAGTTAAACAATAGGAGGGATTTTGTTGCAATTTTTATTACTTTTGAAAGACTGCATACAGTGGAAAATTAAGCAGTAGTACCCTAAGAAATGTAGTTATCCATGCTGCAAAATATGTTGAATATACAGTAAGTTCTATTTAAACCGTATCTGGAGCTATTTTAGACCCGTTTTTTATTTAAGAGATGTATGGGGCTTTTTTTGTTCTTTTTTTATAGAATACTTACTTAGGTGGATTGCAGCATCGGTCCCATGCTCCGATGCTGCATCTGTCCCCTGACCCCCTCTAACACTGAGAACAGGTGCCAGGTGCCGTTTCATGGATGAGGGCGGATCCCAACTCTATGGTCATGACGACGCCTGAGCCTGGACCAACTGTGAAGTCAGCAGAGTGGTTTTTCACAGAGCAGCCCTGATCCTCCTATTTTCGGGTCCCCTGACGGCGCTCCTGGCCCCTCCTTCCTGCTGAGTGCCCCCATAGCAAACAGTTGTGTGTCGTCATTTCACACACACAGGAGCGTGTCTTGGACCGGCCCCACTCTCTCTTTATTGTCTCACTGGCTGTAATTAACAGTAGTGAAAGTCAATTGCTCATACTTCTGTCTCAGCTACTGACCCGAGAGAGCTGGGAGGCTCCTGTACACAGAGCTGGAAAATCGGGCTCAGGTAAGTATTGGGGGCTGGGGGGCTGCGGCACAGAAAAAGTTTTTTGATTCAAAAGATTAGTCATAATTTATACAACCAATATGCAAACAAATAACAGAACCTAACAGGAGTCCTGGAAAAGTTTGTGCACATATACTTTGGTATACTGTACAGTATATGCTTATTAAGCAAAGATACCTCCAGATGAAAGCAAGAGTCCAGATATGGAGGTCCGGAGATGATCCCAAGTGTGATATTTGTTCCAAGGAGCTGAATACTGGGTCAGTGGTGATGCAGGGATCCTCGACCTGGCATATCAAGCTTATCAAGTAAACACAATGGGCCAGATTCAGAAAGTATTTACATCGGCGTATCTATAGATACGCCGCGTAAATACTAAGAATAGCCGGCGTATCTTTTTTCCTGTATTCAGAAAACAAGATACACCGGCTTTCTCCTAAGATACGAGCGGCATAATTTGCTTATACCGTCGTATCTTAAGTTTTATATTTTACACTGGCCACTAGGTGGCGCTTCCGAGTCGTTTTTCACATAAGTTATGCAAATTAGCCATTTAACGCCGATTCACGAGCGGTACTTGCGACGGCGCATCGA